>VWZF01006093.1:1790921-2120352 GCA_013396755.1 Sclerurus mexicanus | reverse complement strand
GTGTCCCGGCCCGGCCCCGGGAGCTGTCCCGGCCCGCCTCAGCACCGGAGCTGTCCGCGGTGTTCCAGCACGGCACCGCGATCTGTCCTGTGTCCCAACCCGGCTCAGCACTGGGAGCTGTCCGTGGTGGCCCGGTCCTGGCATTGGAGCTGTCTCCTGGCCCGGCCACAGCACCGGAGCTGTCCGTGGTGTCCGGGTTCAGCACCGGGAGCTGTCCCCTGGCCCGGCCCCGGCTCCGGAGCTGTCCGTGGTGTCCCGGCTCGGCACCGGGAACTGTCCCCTGTCCTGGCCCGACCCTGGCCCCGGAGCTGTCCGTGGTGTCCCGGCCCGGCCCCGGGAGCTGCCCGCGGTGTCCCCCGAGCTGTGCCCCCGCCGGCCGCGGTGCAGCACGGCGGTCCCGCTGCCGTGCGCGCAGTGGGTCGCGTCCTTCCCCGGCCGGGCTGGGAGGCACCGAGGAAAGTCCACAAAAACTATTCTCCCTCCATGGCGGAGTAACCACGCTGACTTCTAATGGCTTAAAAATAAGGCAGGCTACTGCTTGTCCTGGGCATGGCTTGATGAGTGTGGTGAAGCTGATCCACTATGCAAGTTTTTATACCAAAATTAGCGTTGTGCCTTGGACATGTTAACTGCAGCTGGCCTTTCACACCCAGCACCCAGAAGCTGTCTTCTGGGCTTCAGTTGCTGACTTTGAAGTCTATTTCCAAGATTCATTGCATTATTGTTAGCATCATACCAAAAACTTCAGGTATCGTTTGTGTGACAGCCCCTAAATGTTGAGGTGCTCTCCTAAAAATGTTTCAAAGTCTGGGGTTTTTTTTGTGAACATTTTGAAACCTGCCAGCATAGTGTGAGCACTGGAAATAAAGGACCATACCTTGTTTAGTTACCACCTTTTAGCCTCTTGCTGTACAATTTGTTTGCTACTGTGATACTTTTATTTTAAAACAGTTTAGACTATGTTACATTACTAAATTGTGTGATATATCAAAGTAAATGCAAAAGTTTCTCTAAAATTTCTGCACTCTTAAATATCTTCAACAAAGAAGGAAATGGAAGTTCAAGTTGCAAGTTGCAGGACTTCAAGGAATTCAAATTGCAGTTTAAATACATATCAATAGCATTATGGAAGAAGGTTCTTGGCAACTTTGGTGTGGGCAATAGTATTTATAATCAAATATAAACTATGATTTCAGTATGATACTAGAATCAGCTTGAACTGTTAAGCTTGCAAATGAAGAATAAACTGTTCTCAAGTATTGACAAGGTAAAACCAACTTAAGAAACTAAACAGAACTGTTTTCATTTGTAATTTTCAGAATCTTGGAAGCAGACAATAGACAAAAGAAAGATCTTCATCAAATCTAAAGATAAACTTTATGTGTGGTTTAATTTCTCTTTATGTCTCACTAAAGTGTCCTCTTGAGTTTTGAGTAAACCACGAGGGAAATGGTATGGTGTAAAGTTTATACATAAGGATAGCCTAAAGCAGCTCTCTTAGGAAAATGCTGTTGTCAAAGGAATTTGAATAGCTAGCCCACAATATTATAGAGGATACTGAGACATGATCTGGTGTCAGATGAATAACTCTCCAGTTTCATTTTTCTTATAATGAAGTGGTTTTTTTGAACCATCAGGTGTATGTTTATTCTGAAAATATTTACAGATTTATTAAGCACAACCTTCCACTAAAATAATACCAGAGCTTTTTTCTGCATCTTTAGGGGGATATTACTGAGTTTAATTCTTTTGAGAGATGTTTTCCTTCTGTCAAGAGAAGAGAAAGAACAAGAAAGAACCCCCCCATATTTATATGAATGAACCACTGTTATTGCATGGAGATAAATATAGAGCTAAATCCTGCAGTCTTTGTTCAAGTGTAATTCTCCTCGAAGGCAAGCTCCTTTTGAAGTGGAAGGTATTTTTGTCTGTCTAAGCAATAAAATTGTGTCATTTCATTCCATGGAGAAATGTAGCAGGATAAAAAAAAAGATGCTGAAAACAAGAGTTGACATTTAGAGATATTAACACAAGAACTGTTCAAATGTTGAAGAAAGCAACAAGCATGTTTCCCCTCTAATTTATATTTTTTAATTTATGGTGATTGAGTGTCATTATGAATGGCTAGTCCCTGGGCTCTACTTCCTTTCTCAATTCTATTTCTATCTTGTGTTTTTCAAATTCTTATGCTGTGCCCATCACTGTGGTATTTGAGCATTTTCCAAAAGAGCATTAAGTAGTGTGACTCACATCTGTAATGTGGACTATTTATTCTTTTCCTTTCACTCCCTGGGGTAAATATGTGTGGATTTAAAATAGACACATAACTTCTCCTTATGCTTGTTTTACTGTTTTTGGGGAGAGGAAATGCAGATGGTATTGAGTTGTAATCTGTAGCAACTAATAGTGATCGGGTCAGCATGAATTCTTGCCAGGATTTGTTGGAACATGATGGCATGGAAAGCAGAAGCTTTCCAGATTTGCTCTCTCCTTTGGCCTGGTTTGGTCTGTGAAATACGCTGAGCTACAGTTGTGCACTGTGTTTGTGTGGTGGAGCTTCTGCTTTAAGAAAGATGGGTGGCAAACTGATGCTTTGACTGTCTCTCTTCTGGAATTTTTGGGACCCTTGGAGTATATTTTGAATGTCTTCTAAGAAGGTGTCTTTTTTGACAAGGTTATTGAATGTATATTTTGCATAATATTTAGTATACATAATGTGTGACACTCAGAGTGAATTTATGTCTGTACTCTGGGTGTAAGTCTTTCTCTGCTTTTTTAAGAATATTTCCATATTTTCAAATTTTACCTTTGTGGATGTTTTACTGTCTTGGATACAGCATAGAATTTTTGGTGATGACTCTTCCTTTATATTATGCAGATCCTTCTTATAAAATCTAGTTCTGTGTATGTAAGGTTTTTAACAGATTTTAGACAGCACATGGATTGATTTATGGGATCAGTCTCATGCTTTTTTACTTTTCGTTTGTACTTTATTTCTATATCAAAGATCTGTACTAAGAGGATGCACAGAGAAAAAAAAAATGGTAGGAGATGTTAGAATGCTGCCATTATTTATAAAGACTTCTGTTTCAGCCTGTGTGGTGTGCATGTACACTTTTCTACTTGCAGCATCATGAGTTTCCAGCTCCTTTCCCTAGCAGTTCTAAAGATAAAATGCTCTCCTTGTAACGTCAGACTCACAGCTCTGAAAAGGCATGCATTTCAACTTTTCATGGGTATGGACAGTTTGACCCAGTAGAAGACAAATTTTTCCAAGAGAAGTTTCATTATGAAATCATCCAGCTTTTCATACACGTTTACCATGAGGTCTTTATAAAACACCTCTTCTAAATGTGTGTGTGGCACTGTCATCTGATTTATCCAAGGGGAGAAAATGGGTGGAAACATGAATGGTGAGCTAGAGAATGGTGGCTCCCCATTAGCCATCACTGTCAAGTCCAGAGTAGGCTTTAGGAAGGTACAACTGACTGCAGGCTTGTGTGCTCACTTGCTGTGCCACTGATTGCACAGATATGGTAAAAACTGGGTAGCTACACTGACCGAAAGAAAATCTCTGACAAGCAAATCTTAAGGAAGCTGGGCTGTGTGGGTTCTGTATGGCACTGTGAATGAGTGAGATGTGGGGCAAGACACTCACCTGGGGAAGACAAAGCAATAGGTTGAAGGCTGTGAGTCACAGCAGTGTAAATGTCAAACTCACAAAGCTAATGCACTATTTTATAAGTAATTATCCTGCTTTATAAATAATAAACTCTGATATACAGTGTTTTAAAAGCATTATATATTTAGGATTTGCATTTTGGGACTGGAGGGATGAATTAACTTTGCATGTTGAAGATAAAGATACACATAGAAATTCCTAAAGTTTATAGGGTAAGGCAAAGAAATTTGCTTTTGGCTAAATAGTAGACTAGAACTCCAGGCAATGTTTGTTAAGTTATGCTTCCATAGCTTTGCACTGTGTTTTGTCTGAATTTGGAGTGCTGATCAGAACAGTTTGTTGCTACACCACTCATCATTTTGCTCTTGTTTCTATTCATTATAAAATAAAATATGGTCAAGGTGACTTTAAAAGTAATAAGTTTATGTGGTATAAAATAAGTGATAGTGGAAGTTATATAAAGATATATAGTTGAATAAGATATTTGCCCCTTACCCTGACCTGCTCTGACTTCTTCCCTTCCTACTATCTCATTCTTTGCTCCCTCTTAATATTCTTTATCACCTTTCCTTTCTTTTGTTTTAACAAGTTGTACTGCTTTTTGGGCCTCTCAAAATTGTCATTATTCTTTGCTCTTCATTCTTATTACATGCTTGGACATTTTATACTGTAGATAATACTTGTCAGGTTGTTACACATTGTACCATTTGCTCTTCAAGAAGACTCAGTGTTTACAACTGTTCTCTAAAACATCTAACACTTTGGACACAGTCTACAAGAGATAGCATTAGTACTTCTTAGTGACTAAGCAGAATGTATTTGGAGATTATACAGAGTGACAGTTACACTAATTATTTGGCTTGCTAATGTTAAAGTTGAGTAAAATTTCAGAACACAGCAAGAGTGCTGATGTTCTCACATTCAAGAAGTACAAGTGGGATGAGCTGGATGTAGAAAGGCTTGATATCGTACGGGGCTGAAAAATAGTAAAACAGATACAGGATTTAGTTAACAAAGAACCTCCAAAATATGCATTTAACACCAGGCAGTATGTGCTTTCTGTAATCTTGTCAAATAATTATTTTTCTGCATTTCTAAAAAAAAAAAAAAAAAAAAAAAAANAAAAAAAACAAAAAAAAAACAACCCAAAAACCAAAACAGAAAAAAAAAGAAAAGATTGAATTTCACATCTGAAAAAAAGGAGTGGAGATCATAATTTAAGGCACTGGGACTGTATCCTAGAAAGCAGTGACTGGGTGAAATGCAGTGTTCTCTGGAGGTGAGGTTAGGGGACTGAATGGTCCATTCTGGGTTTTGTCTGCGTGCGACTGTGTGCTGAGTAACGTCTAAATAACTGAGAATGTCAAATAATTGATTTTTCCACTGAAACAACAGGCTAATTAGTGTATGTATTTTAAGTGTCAAAATACACAGAAGTGATATGTTACTGCAAACCCACATTGTTTTCAATGCTTGCTGAGTTTAGATTTTGTGTCTTTTGCCGGACCACGTGATGTAACAAGAGGAACTGTTACATCCTTGAAATAATATCTGTTGAGGGTATGTTATAGTTTGCTAACAAAAACAGTTTACATCAAATCTGGGGGTGTGTTTGTAAACTCAGCAAACTTTAGCAACTTCCCTCATGAGTTATTAAACTCCTGGTGATACAATAACATTGCAAAACCAGTGCTGTGCTGAAAAGCTGCTTGTGCAGGATATTATGTTGTGACTGTCCCCTCATGTTGTTACTAAAGTCTTGGGGCTGCAAAGCGGTCAGTAAAGGCTGAGGCTGGAAGAGTTAATGTAACAGTACAAGACTGTATAGGGGAGTAGTAATGCATTTAAAAAGTTAATACATGTGATTTTTGGAGAGTGAGGGTTCAAAGTAATTTCTGCTGTTGTCTGCTGTTTTCATTGAAGGTGGAAGGCAGTTCTTTTATAGTCTTGAATTTAAATATCGGCTGTCATCACATTTCTCCTCCTAAACATACTTGCAGAGTGATCTTAGTTGCATTTTGAGAAAGAAATCAAATCCATGCATTTTGATAGGGAAAGAGTAATAGTTATAACAGCTGACTTTATGTATCTTTAGGAGTTTCGAAGCTTTGATATGAGGCCCTAAAGAATGTCTTTGATTTAGGCTTTAAACTTCTTTATTAAAAACACACTGAGATATTCTGTTTGTTCTAACAGGAGTTAGCAAGAGTTGAACTTGTTTCAGAAAAGTCTGCTTCTATTTCAAAAATTCATAAGAAAATCTTTGAATAACACATAAATCCCATTATTTTCTTTGTTTACTCTCTCTTTGGGGTTGGTTTTTCTTCTTAAATCTCATATGAAGTTGCCTAAATACTTCCTGGTTACTTATTCTTTATTTGACATTAATATTTTTAAGGTGAATAGTTTCCCATAGCAAATATAATATTGTATTTGTACACAGATTATATGTAACAGGTCATATACCATTGCTAGCTATTCGATACAATGTGGCATTTCGGTTCTGTGTATTTGTGAGGGCAGTCTTTCTTTAGAATGTGTACTATCTTAAGCATATGAGTGACTTCAAATGTTTTGACCTTTAAACAAAACTGTGAGTTAGAAGCAGTCAGTCTATTTTGGAAAAGGTTTTACAACCAGCTTTCATATAACTTTTCAAAAATGAGTGCTCCAGTATGTTAGCAAAAAATCTTTTTTCCATGTAGTGTTTATCTAAATCTTGGTGCATTTATTCCTTTTTCTGTTTACAGAAAGGATGAGTGAGAAGCAATGCTTTTAAAGCCCAGAGAATGCATAGGATAAGAGAAAACAGGGCTAGTTGGGACCTCAAGAGGTCTTCTAATTAATCTTTTGCCTCAAGGCATGACCAACTCTTAGATAGCACTTTCTGACTTATCTGTCTAATCTAGTGGTTCCCAGTTGTGAGGGTCCACCTAAGCAGTGAAATAAATAAGTTTCATGGCTGGGGTGAGGGCACATAGCAGACAATGTACTAAATTCAAGCTACTCATCTCTGCAAGAGCTGTGTTGCCTACATAGTAGAAGGTGAGAAGTAAACCAAGCAGGTCTTAGGGTAAAACTCTTGGATTCAGTATGAAAATTTTACATTTTTGCAAATGATAGTTTGCTACTGAAAGGTATGAGACCAATGACTCTAGCTACTGACCCAGCCAGGGATGGAAGTATCTTGAATTCCCTAGATAAGTTGTCTCAGTTACTCAAAGTCATTATCCTTAGCATTAGACTTTTACCCCTACTGTTAAACCTAAATATCTTTCCTGCCATTTTCTACTTACTCTGTCCTCAATGGCAATGCAATGCAGTCTGTTATTTTTCTTTTTGCAGCAACCTTTCACATATTTCACGAATGTGAACATCTCTTCCTATATATTCCCATCATCTCCTTTCCATAGACTCAACAGGTCACATTTTCTAGAGTTTTGTCCACTCTTGTTGCAGGTCTTTATATACTTTCCAACTGATCTTTTCTGAAATAGAATGTCCAAACCCAGACAGAATATTCTAAACAAAAGTGTATGGGGAGAGCATGAAGATGATGTTCTTGCACAGAACACTTTTCTTGTACAGACAGTTTCATGTGTGTTTGTGTTTTTTGTTGTGATATAGAATTTATGGACTCATGGTCATCTTGTGATCTATTACACCTTCACCATGCTTTTTGCAGAACTGTTGTTCCTCATTTTGTATTTTGACTTTTATTATGTTGGCTAATGCACAGTGTTTGTCCTCATCCCCACTGAGTTGTATTCTGTCTGTATCAGATGCCTCTTATGAATTTTGCAGTAGAGTGCTTAAATAAAATGCACAAACAGCCCTTGGAGCAAGAATGAGGATTTGCCTCTAGAGGCAAATAACAGAGTTATTTAGACTTTCTCTTGCCTGTCCATACATCCGCATTCCTGACTGCACAGTTGTATGCCTTCACTGTTAGAATGCAGACTAAACTTTTTCAGTTTTGCCCACAGCTTGTTCAGCGAGAGCTGAGAGAGGATCTGCAACACAGGTCTTGCACCTCCTTGGAAATACATAAATGCTACATTGTTGTAAGGGAAACAGTTGTGTCTGCTGCTATTTTCATTCAGTATGTGGAAGTTGTTGGTTGACTTACAAAAAAAAATTGGCAAAAATTTGAGGTCCCAGAGATACTTAATTACTAAGGGTTTAATGAAAGTAAGTAAATGGGTAGTGTAAGGGGTTGTTCACACTCCTGACTGAGAAAGTCTGCTTACACCATTCTATATCCCAAGGAGTTCTTCTAGGGGAGAACCGACCTTAGCATCAGAATAAATCAATCAGGAGGTGTGAGTCCTCATGAAACCAGACTTCTTTAAGTTCAGCTCTCATAGAACTGCTTGGTTAATGAAAATTATTACCTCACTTTTGGTATCTTTTTCATTCCCATGCTACAACATTCAGAGCTTGGATTGTGCTATTAAGCCCAGAAAAACTCTGGGATTCTTCCGACTAGATCTGAATATATACAGTGGAAGACATCCATGTCTGAAATCACTTAGATTCAATTTGAAGCAAATAGAAATAAAGAGGCGCCTTTAGGATGTGATCCATCTCATCTTAAATTAGATATTTCAAATAGACCAGATGAATTGCAGAGCCTATTTCTGGCTACAGACTTAAGAGGAAGATAGAGTGAATATTTCAGATGTAGAGGTCTACCCTACAGACCTCTTGAGCTCAGTAAGTTGAGTCTGACCTGCAGAGTTCTGCCTTTGACGGCAAGTCTTCAGTACTTGGTCTTACAGGAATGCCATGGACATGTTCCCTAATGGCACTGACTTTTATGGTTCTCTAGATTTCTTTACCCTTTAGATTTCAAACCCTGTTTGTCAATCTGCATATTTTGCTTATATTTCTATAAATTATTAATTAGGGTATGCTCATTTATCCATAACTTTACTATTTGAGACTCACTGCTGGCAACCTGAGTGTGTTTCCCTTCTAGTCCAAGGTTATTCTTAGGCTTTGTTATATTTTTTATACTAAATTCAGAAAGCCTTTGAAGAATGAGATCTGAAGGAAGACCTTGGAATACCAAATATTTCAACATGTGGGATTAAGCATACCTATCATCAAAAGTACATTGCAAGAAAACCTTCCCTTGCCATTCATCCATAAGAATGACTAATGGATATTTTAAGCTAGAAGACAGAATGTCATAGATGAAGCTAGTCAGATTGCTAGCTGGGAAGTTACAAGCAGCATTTGTCTACTGCTTGTGAGCTTAAAACAACATAAGATTAAGACCCAAAGAGAACTCTATAAACTCACACATCATCTCACTTTTGCTATGTATTGTTTGAACAATATTTCTCTAGCTACTTTGTATTTACAAGCTGATAGGTAACTTTTGATAGCAGTCTGTTAAAACACTGTTGACTTGATATGCATTCTGAATTCAGCACTTTCTTGCTTTAAAAATCTGGATAAACAGGTATTTACAGAAGATGCTGTGTGGTATAGAAATAAAATGTATTTTTGCTGAATCAAGCCCTAAGACAGTTTGGGAACATGGGTTTTGATTCAGCATGCTTCCATTAATTTGGTTAGTCATTGCGATTATGATTCACTTCATTCTGTGTAACCGACTGCTGCACAGTAAGTGACAGCTGAACCATGTATTATCTAACAGCTAGAAAAATAGCATCACTGTCACGTTTAGAAGGCTGAGGGTTATGCTTTTTTTGAACACGTGTTTTATACTAGAGGTGAAATGCTTCATAAAAATCTTACTTTTTTCAAACTACTTATCATATTACAAATAAGAAATATCACAGTGAACAATATGAACTATTTAAAAGTAAGAACTTAATTTGAATTTATGAATGGAATGAAACTTCTTGTTCTCACTTTTAATAAGATATTGGTTTTTGGTTTGGTTGTAAAATTATGTCTGTGGATGCTTTGCTGATAGTCTGATTTACATATAAGTGGTAGGTTTGAGGAGCTAAATTTAACTGAATGGGAAATATTTCTCAAGTGTTGATATTACTTCCATGCTAATATATATGACATCAGAAGACATTTCAAGTGAAGCAGTAATTTTAATTTTTTTGCTGCATTTTGCCAAAGATTCCATGAGGTTGTAAAGTTAAGCAGAACCCCAACATGATTGAAAGAAAACTGTGTTAATCTAGTTTCCCTATTTATTTTTAAAAACTGTATCTTCCATGTTTAAAAATACATATCAGAAAATTCAAATATATTTTTTTCCTGCCTGCTTATGGTTTATCTGAAAAAATGCTGTAGAGAGTGCTGTGAAGGCACTGGGCCAAGAGAAGGTGCTTTCAGAGAAAGTCCTTGTTATTTGAAAGCCTTGAATTCTTCTGTCTGCTTGATATCTGAACATGCAGATGGCCAAAGCTGAATGAAATTTGATGAACTATAGCTGAGTACTGAGGTACATTTATATATTTTAAATGTATTTAGACATGGTTGGAAGAAAAATGTTTTTAGCTACGATGTAGTGTTTACATGAACATGTCTTCTGCAGAATTTACCAAGTGTTTTTGTCTAAAATTTAGTCTGAGTTATATATTACAAAGCTCTTTATAACATAGATATTCTAATGTATAAGAGATGCTTTTATTTGGAGAAAGAAAAAATAAACATTTAGTAAGATTTTTAACTGTTAGTATGAATAGTCATATTTGTTCTGCACAAACAAGAGTGATAAAAATTGTGAATTAGTCCATAATCAGACACTTATGTCCTAACTTAACTTCTCAAACATAAATAACTGTTTCTTAACTCAGTGGGACAAGTAAGAAGTTAATTAAAGGAAATGTAGGTTAAAATAGTGCCTTTGTTTGGATTTATAATTTTGGTTAATAACACTTTAAAATTATAATTAAAAAGCATTCACTGAAACTGGAGTTGCACTATGGAAGCTGAGTCCCAGCTTAATAGTTAATGATCACATGGTCATTACAATAAGTAAAGGCACTGATGTATATTTATTCTTGTTATTATTGAAATAATTGAAAGATACACTTCTTAAATAAAAAAGAACAGTTTAAAATTGGTAGCATTTTTGGTCACTCTTCAGAGCCACAAGCTTTTTCTTTGATAAGGGCTTAGGAGTGTTTTATTATAGTAATCCACAAAAAATTTGTATTTCAAAGGGACTGCTGTAAGACTAAGCACTTCCTTAATAATGGTGACCTATTTTAAAACAGCTCCTGTCTCCCATTGGCACTGCTGGATTTTCAGTAAAGCTGCCCACAAGAAAGATGTTGGCTTGTGTTAGAAGAGGGAAATTGTCATTAAATATCTTCTATCTTGGACATAAGTATCTTTTATTCAGTATTTATGAAGTTGCTGAATGGTATTATCATGATGTGGAAGGATGTTTTTAACAGAACTGTACTGTGCTTTTCCATTGCTTAATATGTTGGTCATCATTAGTATCTTTTTAAGGGATGGTTTGAACATCTTCATAATAGTTTTTGTAATTACATTACTGAAATGTAATCTAGTCTTAGTTTCAGTGTAATAAAGTCTTTCTTCAAAATTTTCTCCGTGTGTAAAACAAAGAGAGGAAAGGAGTTATTGAACTCATGCCCATCAACCCAATTAGTCTTTGCCTTTGGAGGAAGGAGGGGGAGGACATGCTCCAGGCACTGGAGCACAGATTGCCCTGCAGCCCATGGTGAAGACCACAGTGAGGTAGCTTGTCGCCCTGCAGCCCACAGAGGACTTCATGCTAGAGTAGGTGGATAGACCCTGAAGGAAGCTGGGACCTCATGGAGAGCCGGCACTGGAGCAGACTCCTGGCAGGTACTGCAGCCCATGGAGAAAGGCACCCATGCTGGAGCAGGTTTTCTGGCAGAACTTGTGATTCTGCAGGGGACCCATACTGGACCAGCTTGTTCCTGAAGGACTGCACCCCATGGAAGGGACCTATGCTGGAACAGTTCTTGAAGAACTGTAGGCCGTGGGAAGGACCCATGTTGGAGCAGTTCATTAAGGACTTTGTCCCTTGGGAAAGGATTCTATGCTGGACCAGGAGACAAGCATGATGAGGAAGGAGCTGTGGAGATGAAGGGCTATCAACTGACCACAACGTCCCTGCCCCATCGACCTGCACTGCTCGAGTGTGGAGGTACAAGATTCATAAGTGAAGTTGACCCTGGAAAGAGTTGAGGAAAAGGTGCCTTTCGATTTATTTTTGTGTCCACTGTCCTATCCTGTTATTAATTGGCAATAATTTTAATTAATCTTCCAAAAGTGGAGTCTGTTTTGCCCATGACAGTAACTGGTGAGTGATCTCTTTCTTGTCCTTGTCTTGACCTGTGAGGTTTTCCATCTTATCCTCTGCCCTGTCCTGCTGAGGAAAGGAAACGAGAGTGGCTTGGTGGGTGTCTGGCAGCCAACCAAGGTCAACCCACCATAGTATTCAGCAAATATATTTACAAAGGCTGACTTGAGCCTAGTGACAGCACTCCTCCTGGGTCCCTGCAGAATCAACACAGTAAGAAAAAGAGAGGCTTCTCCAGAAGGCAGATCTGAGAGGCTAAATTCAGCTCCAGAGTCTCAGGCAGTTCTATGCTGTCAGTACAGCACAGGCAATTTCATTGCCAGCCCAGCCACTCCTTCTTTCCTTTGTGTCACCATCATGGCCCTGGTGCAAGTGTCTGCTGAGCTGTTTAGTGAAACTGTTTGAGGAGGGTTAAGCTAATGAAAAATATTTTCCCCCTTCATCACTTTGGCAGAGCATCTTTTTAAGCTACAGAAAGGAACTGATCTGATTTACAGTACGGTCCTACAAAATGCTGAGCTGGCACAGCTGAGGGGATGAGAGAGATTAGCTATAGTACTTTTGGAGTCTCTGGGAGCAATGGAAGTATTCCACCTTCATTTCTACAGTCTGCAAAGACTGATCATGTTGCAGTCATGGAGAAAACAGGCAGTAAAACATGTACAAGCTACTTTCTTATTTTGAGGGTGGTGTTTGAGGTCAATGCTGCCAAGTTTAGTATTCAGAACTTTCTTGGTGAAGAAAATAAAGAAAATGCTCATAGAATTTTTCTGTTCAATCACTGGAGTTCGAAAGCCATTACTGGTGTTAGTTCAGGTAGAAGCACGTTTTGTGTCTCCATATCAGACAGCACGTTTTCTTGTTAAACAGTTTGAAATCTGATTTTCAGACGTAAGTTAGTTCAGCTCATAAAATGAAGATAAAAAAGAGAGAAGAAATACATCATTCTGGCTAAGTGAATGAGCTCTGTAAAGCTGTGTTGATGCATTTTCCCATGTGATCTGAGACATAAATAATGAAAGATATGTAGTAAAGCTCCTAGTTTTAATTGCTGTACACACAAGCTCTTATATTTTCACAGGTGACCGGACACTCTTTTTGTTGTGTGAACTAATGGAAGAGCTGCTTCACCTTTAGTATTTCAGGTTTTGTATGGAGTGCAGGTCTGATTGTTTATGTCATGTGATGGCTTTGGCTCTAGATTTGTTTGCAATTTACTTGAAATATAGGGTACACCAACATTGTGAAAAGGAGGATGCATAAATTCTTTTGTTCTAATTTAATCTGTTACTAAAACATCATTTTAAATAGTGAATCTTGTAGATGACCAAAATTATGATTGACTTCCAATATGCTAGTGACATTAACTACTGAAAGTTTGTGAGATTATACAGAGAAATACAAAGTGTGAACTTACCATTTTTGCTGTCTATACCAACACATAAGAAAAAGATAGACCTAGAATCAAAACATTTAATTTTTTTCTAATTGCAATAAAAGTAATTGATTCTACTAAGTTACAGACTTGCAGACTTGTGCATCTGATATGTAGCCTCATTGACTTAATTGAATTTTTTAAAAAAATGACTGAGAAATATAGCAATTAAAAATATTGCCATGCTAGTAGCAATTTTCTGAATGCCTACCTAGCAATCTTATTTTTAAGCAATGCTATATTTAGAGGGACATTTCATTCTTTCAGAAGAGAAATGAATCTATTAGGACTAGGACTATTCTTGTAGAAATATTAAATATTCACATATTTTGTACTACTTGGTTGCTAATATTAGCCCAGTATTCATTAGGAGCTACGTTCTACTATTGGTTAGAATTTTTTTTCCTCTTGGATTGCTGTAGCTGTCATCTTTGATCTTCATTGTATTGAAAAATATAACAGCTGTCCCTTTTTTTTTATGCTTCCCCTCTAGAATGATGATAAAAATTGCTACAGAAACAATATTTTAACATGTTAATGAGTGTTATACCCCCAAATGACTTTGATGGTCTTCCTTTCATAATCAAAGACCTCTCTTCTGGAAAGATTTGCTGCCCCTAAATCTGAATAAATGATACATTTTAAAAATGTCATATTCACTCAGAAAGCCAGTAATTTTATTACAACTAACTTTGTTTTGAGCATCTTTTCTATAAATGTCAGACACATTTCTGGAGGGTATAGTGAGCTTTTACTTTTTCCCAGGTTAGTATTCAGACTGTCTCAGTGGCTGGTTAGAAATGTCCAGTGTCTGACTCGGTTACAGTGTCTCTATCACTGCCTTGTCCTGCTGCCTGCAATGCCTGTGTCAGCGTAACATGAAATACCCAAAGGCCTTTCCTCCTAATGTTATATGTAAAGAAGAAGCACTTATATTAGATGCTTCTCTCTGTATAAATTGAGGATAGAACTTCCACAGAGGTCTATCTGAGCCGATAATGGAATTATTCTGAAAAAAGAAACATATTATAGAGGACATGTTCATGTTAAACAAGACTTTTTTCCATCCAAGAAGATATATATTTCTTCCAGTGCTCCAAATATGCTTGAAATTATGCAAGTTCTAGTTTAATGTTTATAATTTTACTTACATTTAGTTTATACAAGATAGGATTTTCCATTTTTTTTTTCATTTTATACTCATTTAATTTTGTACATAAAAGTGTTCTGGGAGATTAAGTCTGTCAATTCTATAGATTTTAATACAGACTATTTTAAGTTATTCTCTTTCCCTAACTCATTTTTTTATGGATGGAGCTTGTGAGAAAGTATTTGGGTGAAACCATATGACAAGCAAATAAAACACTTCATGGCTTTTTTGTTTTGCTTTCCTGAAAATTTAGTTTCTGTAATGAAATAATTGAGCCAAATTTTGGTTTAACTTGCATTCTTTTATTCTGTTACAAGTCTGCTAATATCATTAGATCACTTCTGATTTAATCTTAATGGGAAAGAAAAAAATTACGCCCATCATTCCTCATCATTTATGTCAAAACTTATAAGGGCCAAGTGGGAGTGAGAAACTGCAGACAGCCTCGCTCCAGCCCTGTAGAATTTAAGCCATGAATTTTTACTTCCTGAGCTGTCATTGCTGCCTGTGGAAGAGTGGAGAGAGCAGCAGTCTGAAGTGAGGTGTAGTGCTCATCCTGGTGAAATCTTGAAACTAACAAAAACATACTCAGTCACCTCAGAATTGTATTCTTTGCTCTTGTAAGACCTTTTCCATGTGCACTTGATACAAAGGAGCCTTGTCACGTTGCCATAATCGCTGTACAGGCTTCCAAATTTTCTGTTTGCAGTAAATTAACATTTACTGTTACTACTGCTTGAGCAGGAGGTGCATTTAGTGAAAGCATGGATTGAAGACTGGCTGCTAATATTTTGCTGATGTCTTTGTTTTTCTTTAACAGTTCAGTGTGCTCTGGTAATTTCTGTAAAGATCAATACTCTTTTCTCTTCTAAAAAGGGGATAAACATCATAATATCTAGTATTCCACTAGGTGTAGATAGATAAAATCTATAAAAGAAATGCAGAAAAGTGAGACATTTTGCCCAGAAATGTCCTGGCAAGGGAGTAAAAAGACAATTGTCCATTATAACTATTGCAATTGATCAAGCTATTCAGTGCACCGGTTAAATGTGAAGAAGGTAACAAGCCTTGTTGTGTCAGCACTTATGGTTTTCACTATTAGTTCTAGAGTTTTTTTATGTTTATTTGTTTTTTTTTCCCTTCTGAATTACTTCATTAATCTCATGCATCTTTGGCTACTCTACCACCTCCAGATATTTTTGTGTAACATCAGTTTGTGCAATACACACAGTATAAAGGTGAACATTTTAATAAACTACAATATTAGTGTACATTCCACAAACATGATAAAGCTTTGGGGTTAAAGTTCAAGAATAATCACATGTGTAGCAAGTCTTGTGCTCGCAATAATAAAAAGTAAAGGAGTTGAAGGAAATTGCAAATTGATATCTCCACTTATGACATCATCTTGTATATAGATAAAGCTTTAGGTTTTTCATTTGTTTGCGGTAGATAAAGGGAGGACAACAGGGCTTTCAGTGGTTCTTGTTCTCTCTCTTTACAGCCAGTTAACTAGGCTTTAAGAGCATGCTCACTGTTTGAGTTACTTGAATCAAATTTTACTGGAATCAAAAAATATTTGAAGAATATTTGTGATTTAAATCGAAAAGAAAGCTATGTAAATAATAAAATGCAAAGTAGATTATGCATGCATTTGCCTAAATCTGAAATGTCCTCTGTGTGTATGTTTATATGATTTTAATGGAAAATGACAATTACTTTTGAAAAATAAGCAATAGCAAGGCAATATCCTTTGGGGTCTCATTAAGAAAATCTTTCTGATCCAAAGTTTTTTACTGTCTATGCTACCCTCTAAAACATTTTAGCACTCTTTTATCTGTAGTAGGCAACTTGTAAATATATTTGTTGTACCATCTTTGTTCCTATGTCTTTCTTCCAGCTCTTTGTGGTGACAAATTCCTATATGTCTCTTTCTAAAGGAATGAGTGCTAACAAAATTAACCCCATGTATCCAGTTTAGTCAAGTAATAATCAAAGTACAGAAATTTGAAAAGAGCATATTTAATTAATGTTATTTCTAACAGTTGGCATGTGATAGCTGACGGATTTTTTTGTGCTGTCAGCTGCACCATTTCAAACTAAAGTGCTGTTTTTAATTTGATGGTGACAGACAGCCGTGCCAGTCAAAATGCGAGAGCCTGGTTCCTATCAGTTTCTGTTCATTTGCTTATTCACTTCCTTGCTTTGCTACAACCTACTTGCGCTCTCCCAATCTGTCAGGCACACTTAAAGGAAGTTGTAATCTACATTTCTATGCTAGTTTTGTTTTCCCATGTTTCCTTATTTTAATAAGCTATTTTAATAAGCTGTTTTATCCAGTTTTAGTTAGAGCAGATTGATCTACATTCTTCAGAACATGGATAGATTGAGTCAAAGTACCTGTAAGAATGACACCAAAATGCTGAACGTACAGTGAAATCACCCAGCCCTGTTTCTGCCTGTGCTGAAGAGAGATACAAAGCTCTTCTCAGGGACAGGAAGGAGCCGTGCTCCTTTCCAACTCCAGCAGCTATGTGGGTGTTTCCTGGGCAGAGGTGGAGAGGCAGTTGACCTTAACATTTGTTAGCAAGTTTTCAAATTGTCTGCGTTCTCACAAAGAAGGAAGTGATTAGAAACAAGAACAAATCTGACTTAGATTATCCCTTTGCACTCCTGAAATACATTTTTCCTGCCTTGAACAAATGTTGCCCCTGAAGCAGCACAAGTAGGTTTTGTTCCTTTCTCTGGGCTTTTGGTAAAAATAGAGCAAAAGCACATCATCCACGAGACTCATATCTTGGTGTGCTCATCTTTGTCTCTCTCTTTCTGCTTCTATATTTTCTGTCCTTGAGGAAGGATGTTATTTTTGCAAAAAGTTTTCAGTGGCAAGTCTGGTAGTTGAAAATAAATACTTGCAAAACTTGTGTTTCAAACTGAGAATACAGTTTGGGAATCCAAGAGCTTCTCGCAACACATTTCCCAACATCTGCAGCGTGGTACATGTTGCAGTTCTCTGGATCCAGACATGCAACTCAATTTTGAGATATTACTCTGGAATAACATAAAATTTAAGTGTATATCAAATCTCTTCAGTTTCCATGTGTCTTGGTTTCCACAAAAAAGAAACATCACTGTGAGAATTGTGGTAATACTATAAAAAATAGCTGGTTTGGATGATACAGAACTGAGTTTATCTGGGTCCTGATGCAAACAGAAGATTTTCTTAGGTTTATCCTAGGTCCTTTCCTAAATTCCATCACCTGCAGTGTGCATGGTGTTGCAGTATCTTTTATCCAAGTAATCCAGCAATATCTACAGCAGCAGTGCCTGTAGCTTGCCCTGCAGTTATGTTTTTAACATGTGTGTGATGAGCTTGGTTCTCCCAGGTTATTCTTGTTTGACATGGAGATTGTTGAATTTTATACAAGTTATGTTGTCTGATCTTTGTTGAAAAAGTAGAAGTATTCTGATTACAAAATGGTTAAAGCATGAAGAAGAGTAACGGTGTCCTCATTTGAAAAGAGAAAGTGTAGCCTCCTGGATACTTAAGATTTTAAAACCACTCTGCCATCAGTACAACTGTGCCTCCAGGAGAAATGAGGAATCCAGTATGACCCCATGACTGTTCACTTCATAATCATTTCACTTGTAATAATCTAATCCGTCCATTGTAATGAAGCAATTAGCTTTCTGTGTCCCTAGCTGTAGTCTAAGAGCCCATAATAGCATTTATTCATATTTTAACAATTTTACTAGTGAATGCTATTAGGTGGGGTTTGTTTGACCTGTCCTTTCAGGCCTTGTACATATTAGGAAAAAAGTATTTTAATAAGTCAAGATATCTATTGCAAGAACATTTATGATGGATGAATTTAGCTCACTGCCATAAATTTCCTTGGGTCAGAAATAAAGGTAATACAACATTGGAGGAAAAAAAAGGAAAAACATATAAAGAAAAAAAGGGCAAGGAAAGGAGAAACCACAGTTCCCCAGGTTTCATTTGAAGTGATCAAAGAAGTGATCTGTAACAAAGACTTGCTCATTCCTGATCTCTTCAGTGAGCCTCAGACTCTTCCCTGTATTTTTCATTATACTTTTTTTTGTGGTCTAACTCTCCATTTTAATATATGTTACTTTTCTAAATCTCTGTTTAAAATGAGAACAAAAATTCCTTGTGTATTTTTTAAATTGGATAAATGAAATATTTGATATGTAATATTTAAGGATAAAGTATGTAAGTATGTCTATTTTGACTTTGCAAGAATTTGGTAGCATCTGTTTTCTTACATCACAGTCTCTCTTTCTTTTAGACTTTCTTTCACTTTCTCACCATCTTTTCTTTTTTTTTCTTTCCCCAGCAGTGCTCATTCCTTGTAAGAGCTTTGTATGATACAGGCAGGTTTGCTCTTGTTACAACTGTTACTCCACTCCTACAATGACTTTTTTCCTTGGAGGGATGGCTTGCAGCATCAGATATGGCACTCAGGAGGTGTAAGGAGAAGGAAGGCAGAAGGAAGAGTGTTTGGTTTGTTTGTTTTTTTTTATTATTGTTTGTGTGTGTGTATGTAGACTTTTCAAGGTTTTATTTCAAGTTTTATTTATTTCTAAACTCTACCTGTCGAGTTTCCTACAGCAGTATATTGTGTATATCCTTCTGGGCTCCTCGTGATCTTTTCACATCCTCAGTAAGGTCTCAATGTACTTAAGGCTTCATTAGACCTTCTCAATCTTTTTTAGGGATTTGCATGTTCACTGAGGTAATGAAAGATTATTTTCAATTTTTGCCAGAACTTTTCATGTGGTGGTAAAAGCCAGACAAATTTTGATGTCTGGATTCTGATGGAAGAAACCTGAATTTCTGCCAGCTCTTCTCCCCAGCTCCTTGGCAGCTTCACTGGCAGGCATGTGGGAAGCCATCCTTCGAGTTGTTCAGTCCTTGATGCTTCAGCAGCAGAGACAGCTGGGGTTTCCAGGACCCTTAATTCTGGGCAGCATGTCAGGTGGCTTCTTGCAAAACCCCAACTCTCAATTAAACAGGTTCAAAAAAAGTAATTCCACTTTGTGGAAGAATTCTGAGTTTTTGGTATTCATTCTTCCATAAAACAGAATCACTGCTACATTTAAACCTTGTCTCTTCCTATCCATATGGAGAATGTTCTCCTGTCTGGGTTTTTTGGTATCTAAAATGAATGTAACTCTTTTCTCTCCTTTACATTTCTCTTTTCTGTCAGTTACAGAACAATGTTTATGTTTAAAGAATGTTTTCACAAATATTAATGAAATATTGAAATACTAAGAATGGGTGATCTGACATGTTTCTCAGGTGAGAAAAAAAATTCAGCCAAGATAATCCATGCAGTGAGAGATTATTAGTCACTTTGACTACCTCTCTCTTTACTGGGGACTGAAGTTTCTGGAATAACTACTGAAACTGCATAAACCAACCAGAGTATGTGTACAATGTTAAATTGGTTTTGTTCTATAAATCTGTTTGATTAAAATCACTTGTTGAACCAATGCTTCATTACATTAATCTGACAGCACAGTGGGCTAAAGTTCTGCTGTGAAAAGTTCAATATCATCTATACTCCATAGTGTTTAAATATACTTTTCTGTTTATTCAACACAGCCAACGAACAAAATGTACTTCTAATTATTGCTATCACTTAACAAATACCCTTCTGTTGTCTAATTTAGAACAACAAACTTGTTTAACTCCTCAGGAAACTAAATTAGTCCCACGCTTATGGAATAATAGAGAATAAATTTAATTGCCTACCTTTCCCTATTCTTCTTTTTCTAATTTATATTGTGAATATTTGTGGGCAGCTCACGGGAGTTTTTCTTGTTTTGGAAGTTCATGGCTACTGTGAATCATGCTAAAATTTGTGGTAACCATTTGACTTTCTTCAGATTTTTTTTTTTTTAAACATAGCTATGATTGATATTCCCCAAAGGAACTGCTCTTAAACAAGCCTTTTGCTTGAACTCATGCTGAAAACATACAAAGAAGCGAGAACAAACATTTATAAGTGAAATAAGAGAATAGTAAATAACACCTAGGGCTAACAACAATTTCAACCTTAAATTTCTTTGAAGGCTACATCTTTTTTAATCAGTTTCTTTAAATATAATTGGAGCAAATTAGTAAATCAGACACATGGTGGAAGCTTTTCTTTTTCCATTCATCATCAGATATTAATCAAAGAGATTAAGATAAAAGGTAAGCAGCGGTTCACACTTTCATCTGTTTTTCAGGGTGGTTATTTCTTGTTCACTGTCACCATCAGAATTGGAAAAATTTTGGAACAGTTTTCTGAAAAAGATTGGGGGCTGTTTCCTGGTTTATAGCTTCCTCCAGCGTCTGAATGTCATGTTGGGCTATTCTCCCAGGACCACTTTACTGATGCACTCTCACAGGCTCAGGCAGCTGCCCTCTTAGCCAGGGTCAGTCTCCGAGATAAGACAGGTATAGCTGCATGAGGAAAGGCAGGGGAATAAGAAGGGGACGCTCTCTGGGCTATTCACAGATAAACAGCTAGGAGAAAAATGCAATTTCTTCTGTACTGTTTTTGGACTTTTTTTCCAAATGATGAAGAGTGAGAGTTTTAGTCAGACAAAAGCTTTGGAAGATGCTGAATTATACTAGCTAAGGATGTGGTCTTACACTTTTATTATAAGATTAAATTGCAGTCTACTCTCACTTTCCATTCAGGAAATTATTATGATATCCTAAGAAAAACTGGAAGAATTAATTTTCTTATTTTTTTTCCTGAGTTTGCTTAACATACCAAGTGAGAAAGCTTGAAGCTGGACTTGTGGGTGGAGCAAATCGCTCCTCTGCATTTGGAAGAATATAACTACTTCCCTCTATTTTTCACCATTCTTGCTTCAAGCATTCTATGGCATGTTTTTGTAGAATTGTGTTTATTCCCTGTTTTAGGCTACATGTGCAAATTGTGTGAGGGCATGGAGTGCTGTTGAAAAAAAATAGCAAACAAAACCAAATTTGCCAGATCCTTACAGATAGATGGCCATTTTCTTCGAAAAAGAACGTGTTTTTTTCCCTGAAGACTCTTGAAACTGAGGAGAAATTTTTTATTTTCTTAGAAATAATTTGTGGTGATCAGTTTTGATGTTCTGAAAGTTTTTGGCTTTAGTCTCTGTATCTGATATCCATGGCAGAATGAAAATATATGAAGAAATTTTGGATCATACTGGGCTTTTCACCTTTTAACATGGTATTTAATTTACATCTGAAACTTCTTATTCATTCTAAATAAGAGCTGGACTTTCTGGGAGGAGTTATGTGCCTGGGTAGTGCCTGACCATTAGAAGATCATTGTACTCTAAGATGGAAAGTCTGTCAAGAAGATTTTCACTGCTTCTCTGGAGTAGAATGCAGCGATGGATCTGAAATCATGTCCTTTCTGTCCTTCAGAAATTTGGGCTATTTAAATTACATTTTTTCAGTTTCAGTTATAAAATGGCAGGGCAACCAAAAAGTCTGAAGGGCTAAATGACCGAAGATTAATCTGAACAAGGCAACGTTCGGAGAATCTGTATAAAGAAAAAAATTGAAGCTTCCTTGTGTCCTCATTTGTTGTGGTGAGGTGGGAGGTTCTGCCTCTTATCCCAGGCAGCTACTGATAGGACAAGAGAAAATGGCCACAAGTTGAACCAGGGAAGGTTCAGGTTGGATATTAGTAAAAATTTCCTCAGTGGTTAAGAGTGGTTAAGGATTGGAACAGCCTCCCCAGGGAAGTGGTGGAGTCACCATCCCTGGGAGCGTTCAGAAAACAATTACACATAGCACTTCACAGTAGGGTTTAGTGGTCCTGGAAGTCTTTTCCAACCTTAACAATTCTATGGTTTTGAAAAGGAGGTTCTTTTCCCTCAAGTACAAATTAGAAGATAAAACTAGTGGGAAATCTTTGTCTTTCTACTAAAAACCTTTGCATTTTTAGAGTCTAGTTGCTACCTATTTGTTCCAGGCAGATCATGAAGAAACAGAGGATATCAGATATTTGTTAAATGTTAGCATAATAGAAGTTTTAGAGGCTTACTTTTTGAGAATGTCTATTGAAACCAGGATTTCTATTAAATTTTTATCTGCTGTCTTCTATTTGGTCTACAGAACTTTTAGAAAAGAGGCCACCCAAAATGGTTATATGGCCACCTCCAAGGAGTATTTTCTGCTACGTTATGCACAAATATTTTAAGGGGCCTCTCAGCACCTTTTGAGAGTTTTAGAAAGGTTGGTTAGTTGTTGTTTCATGTTTTTTTTTGAAGTGACACAGATCAAAAAGTCTGTTGGTTATATGACCATGTAAAATCACCAAGCATGTTTTTTAATTTTTTTTAATTATTATTATTTGCTATTGCTATGCCTATATTTAGCCCTTGTTTCACCCTTTTCTTTTTCATTAAATTATTGATCCAAAGCTCAACACCTCTCAGACCCTGGCAGATCATTGCCAGTCGCGTGTGAATGGCTCTGTGGGTCTTTTCAAAGCTCTATTTTGCCACTTCTGGGATCCCTATGGACCTAACTTCCCTTGTAAATTCCAGCCTTTACAGATTGGGTGCGCTGTTGTACCTCTGTGAGGAGCCAGAAAAGCCATTCTGTCCTTGCCATTGCAAAACGTAGGAGCTGGGATTGCTGTCATAGGCTTGCAATACCTGTAATAACTTAGGCTATTAATTTTTTTTCAAATGCTGAAAAAATTGTGGATTAAAGTTGTCAATTCATAAGGCTCAAGTGTCTCAGGAACAGCAAGAATTTCACTTTGTAATTTTTATAAGTAATCATTTTCCAAGCTGAAGGTATAAGATGATAGAGAAAAGAGTCATATTTACTAGTAGGTATACCTGAGAAAACTGTCATATCTAGGAAATTCGTTTAATATTGCTAGGACAACGTTGACGAAAATATATGAAAAGAGATAGAATCAGAGATTGAAAAATATAAAGCTAGAGACCTTTTTCTTTTTCTTTTTTTTTTTTGAGGAACATGACACCAAAGAAATGTTATGGCATCTCTCAAACTTTGCAGGATACACTATGGTAAAGGCCATAGAAGAAGCTGGTGTGGGTGAGTTAATTCACCCAAAGAATTAATACATGGGGTGAAATAGTCACAGATGTATAATGCATGTGAAGAAAAAGTTTGTTTATTTTAGACCACTGTAGTCACTTCAAGAGAAATGTTATAGAATATAGCAGGTGTATGTGAGAAATGGGGGCTTTGCAGAAGAATCAGATAAGACTTTGTTTTGATTTGGGGGCAAAGGGGGCTTTCACCAGTTCAGTAAGTGATAGTCGTGTACCAAGATTAGCAACCTGCAACTTGTGAGTGCACCCTTAGACTTTCAATGTTTTCACCACAAATTGTTGTGAAGAAATAAGTAGTATTTGCAACTTCCACAGGAATATGAGGTATTTGCCTTTCTCTTGAGGAAATAACGGATGGGCAATAGTAAAATGAGGTTAAGACAGATGTGATTTAGTATGTTGCTAAGCATTTGGAGTTCCATACTAAGTAATTATTGATTATTCATTGATAAATGTACTGGGAAAGAAATGGTGCACTCTGCCTTTCTCGGAGTCTTCTCATGTATAACTTGATGTACATATTGCAAAGGTCAGATTTCTCAGGAGTTGAAATAGAAAGAGAAATCATAATTTCCCTGATTTGTAATAACTTGCCTTAGTAAGAACATACAGTGGAATTCAGGAACTAATCTTTCAATACGAGAAGAGATGTGTCTTTCCTTCCCTCTCTCCACAGAGCAGGAAAAAAAATAATTTTTTTTTCTGCTGTTGTCTGAGTTTTCTGCAAGAGTTGGAACAAATATAATTTGTTACATCTTGATAATTAATGAGGCTGATCTACACTGGTTTTACAGTCCATTGCAGGGTGGGGAATGATGTGGTTTACCTGTGCATTGCAAATCTCTTTTAATTTTTTGAAAAAATACCTTGTTTTGTCTCAATGATGCAAAAGACAGACAAAATAATTTTATTTGTGAATGACAGACAAAATGATTAAATGTACCAACTACCAAATTTGTCCCACTGGACCCGTATCTAGGCTGATGTCTTCGACAGTGGCCAATCATGAATATAGAAGAAAGAATATCTCTACAGGCATTTTTACAGCCTGATGTATATGAAAACATATGCATCTTGACCACAGTCACTGAATTTAGATAACATATTTTTATATGCCCTCTCACCTGTTTGTTTTTATAGTTTAGAAATTTTTAGTGTATCTCATTTTGATCTTGGGCTCTTAAAAGGACCATGTATAGCTTTTCCCATATGTAAATCATTCTTCACTTCTGATCACCCTTATTGTCCTTCTTAGTCTTTTTTTACAGAATTTCCTCCTTTCTGAAGAACTTCTATAACTGAAAGGGTGAAGATACGAGCATACCACATTTTTATCAAGTATATATTAGTATTATAGTAGTACATTGTCTTTCATGATAAATGCCAAAGTGACTGCTTTTGCTTTTTTTTTGATCACTAGTATAAATTGATTTTTTTATCCCTGAAACATAGCAACTAATTTATTAAAAAGCTTTATATCTGAAGCTAGGGTTATTTTTGTTGTGTGCATTACTTTTGGCATACCCACAGTGAATATTATCTAACATTTAGTTATAAGATTCCAGCAAATTTGCACCATTGGTTAATTTTGTCACCAAAGTTTATTTTTTCATATTTGCCTTGTGTTTGGATGAAAATATCCAAACTTTGAGAACTGCCTTTTAAAATTAAGAATGCATTAGATATGGGTTTAAACACATATACTTTAATTGAAACTTTTTAATACTCTATATGAAGGCTTTCACAGATTTGTTTTGTCCTAAGTGTGGTACGGGTGAGGCATTCCTGCAGTTTGATAATTTTATTAAATTGATAAGATCAGAAACTGATTTGAATATGAATATTACTCATGTGCCTCTAATGCCTCAGTTACTGAACTTAAATCTTTTTGGACCTCAGAACTACAAGAGAGAGTTTTCTCATTAGGTTTTAGACTGGAATAATTATATATGCTAATGTAAGAGGAAATATGAAAAATGTGGTCTAAATGTGTATATGGCTTTATGTAATAAAATTTGCCACCCTTTTTGTTTAGAATTTTTGTAAAGAATTTAGTTTGCCTTAGAAGGAGGGAAGCCATACTAATTGGAACTATTTAGAGAATATAGACATATGTGTATATGGTCATAGTACAAGATTTATTTACCTAGCTGGAAATCTTGTTAAAATGGTATATGTGACTATAATTTAGATAACAGAACAGATGGAGTGCTGTTCTTTCCAGGTGTTAAGGTTTCAAAATTTATTTATTTAAATCTTTAATAGCCATTTCCATCTCTGGGTTCATTTTAATTAGTTTGATAACATTTAGAAAATTTGGCATTAGAGTGTTTTCTGATAGCTTTGGGAAGCTTACAATGTACCTACTGTATTGCATTTGCACTGTGGTCTGTGAAAGCAGTGCTTGAAAAATGTACAAGGCTCCTACAAGCCAGAGGATTCCCCGTAACACACAGAAATACCTACTGAAGACTATTTCCTAAGTCTCACCACTAGGCTTCAATATCCAAGGCACCTTTATAGCTAACTATTTAAAATATAGATATTTTTATTTACAGGGCGTGTGTACTTATAAATACATGGAAATGTTTGAGGAAAAGGGGAGAAATGCCAAGTTTCTACTAGTATACACATATTTAGTACTAAATCAAAACTTCATTGCTTCTTTTACCTTTAAGAGGAAACCTGACAGTTATTCTTCATTCTTATGTTTTTTATTATGTAGCTGAATGGAAGATGAGTCCCTAGAAAGGATGAATGATTCTTAGGTCATCAAGTTCGAACCTGGGCTCTCAAACAAGCAGTTTTAATAGTCCATTTCATACCTATTTTAGAGGTAGAGTTCAATTAATTTAACTGCATTTGGCTCTCATTTTTCTTACTTGAAGATGTGCTAGTATACAGTTCTCTTTACAGCCAGAAGCCATCTTCTAATTTCCTGCTTAAACCTGTCTCTGCCAATTTATACATGTTCTTTAAAGGTTTCCTTCTGTCTTTGATATTTTCCTGTACTTTTACTCCAACTTTATATCTCTTATTTTGCTACAATTCAGATGTCTTATCCTGTTTTTTAAATTAGGCTCTGTATTCCCTAATCATCCTCCTAACTCTCCAGGTGTAAGTTCATTTTTCTTGAAGAGGTATAAACAGGACTGTCTCTGGTGTTCAAGGTGATGTTTTACTCAGGACATTAAGGCTTCTTCCTTTAGCATAAGTGGCTGGACTGGTTCTCTTTCTCTAGTTGCTTTCCTCTTTTATTCTGCAAATTATTGGCCATTCCTAGTCATTCTGGGAGTATGAATGATTTTTGTATATTGGCTTCTTAATTGCATGATCTTGTACTTGGCACAACTTGGCTGTAGCAGTTTGAGAAGAAACTGTGAGCGTGGAGACTAAATCAGCTTATATACCAGCAGCACACTTAATCACTGATGTATTTAATGTTACTGAGTGATGTGACCTCCCTGCTCTGCAGAGTAGATGGCATGGCCTGGGAGTAAAGCTCCGGGTTAGAGTTACAATTCCTTACATGGCCCGCTGTGAGGAGAGATCAGAGAACCATAGAATGGATTGGGTTGGAAATGGACCTTCAAAATCACCTTGTTCCAGCCCCTTTCCATTAGCAGGAGTGCCACTCACTATATGAGGTTGCCCAGGGCCCCATCCAACTTGCCCTTGAACACTTCTAGGGATGGAGCATCCACAACTTCTCTGGGCAAGCTGTTCCAGTGTGTCAACACCTCCCTCACAGTAAAGAACTACTTCCTAACATCTTATCTAAATACTTCCTTTTTTGTTTGAAAACTGTTCCCCCTTGTCATATCCCTATCTACTTATGTAAAAAGTTACTCTCCTTGCTTTGCAATATCCCTTAATACGGAAAGGCTGCAATGAGGTCTCCCTGGAGCCTTCTCTTCTCCAGGCTGGACAATTCCGACTGCCTCAGCCTGGCTTAATAGGAGAGGTGTTTCATTCCTCTGATCATCTTTGTGGCCCTCCTCTGGACATGCTCCAGCAAGTCCATGTCTTTTCTGTGCTAGGGACTCTGGATCTGGATACAGTGCTCCAGGTGGAGTCTCACGAGAGGAGAGTCGAAGGGCAGAAACCCCTCCCTCACCCTGCTGGCCACGCTGCTTTTGATGCAGCCCAGGACACAATTGACTTTCTGGGCTGCAAGGGTGCATTGCTTGGGCATGTCCAGCTTTGTGCCTATGAGTGTCCCTGAGTCCTCCACAGGGCTGCTCTCAACAAGTCTGTACTCTCATCTGGGATTGCTTCAACCCAGGTGCAGCACCTTGTTCTTGGACTTTTTTGAACTTCATAAGGTTCATGTGATCCTTCATTTTTGAATCTGTCTGGATTTTCCTGCATGAAATCCCATCCTTCCTTTGTCAATTTTTGTTTGTGTGTCAACTCAGCTTCCTGTCACCTGAAAACTGGAAACTTGCTGAGAGTGCTCTCGATCCCACTGTCCATGCCACTAATGAGTAGTTTCAGAAGAAGTCAGGCTGATGAGGGCAGTAGGATTGTCACCCTGGGGACAATGCTGTGGGACATTTCCCAGTGTCCAGAGACCTCAGTGCTTCCATTGCTGCTACTGTTGCTGCCACCTTCCCTGTCCCCATCCTTAGAACTCCTCAGTGGGCCCTGACGCTGTTGCTTTCAGGAGTGAGGAGGGAGGCTGGTGGCAGCGGCACTGTGGGGCTGGGTGTCCCCAGCTGCTCCCAGGGGAGTCCAGGCCCATGTGGCACTGCCACTCTGGCTCTTATCCTGCTTCTGTTGTGATTTTACCTCAGGTCAGTGAGTTTATCCTGCACAAAGTGTTGATCTGCCTTAATTGTGGTGGTGTGCCTGCCTTGGTGGTGCCAGCAGAAGTGCATGTTGTGTTCTCACTGTTACAACATTGATGGCAAATTTGAAAACAATACTTTCCAAGATTGATTATAGAGGAAATGTGCTATTTATCTTTCTTCAGATTAATCCCTCGTCTTTTAATAGGATACATTGACATATCTTTGGGCCAGTTCCAAACTGGATTCATTAATTTCTCTGTGGCATAGCTGAAAATTTTGCTGAAATCTAGACAAATTAAGGGCAACGAGGCTGGTGAAGGGTCTGGATCACAAGTCCTATGAGGATTGGCTGAGGGAGTTAGGGGCGTTAGCCTGGAGAAGAGGAGGCTCAGGGGTGACCTTATCTCTCTCTACAACACCCTGAAGGGAGGTTGTAGTGAGGTGTGGATTGGTCTCTTCTCTCAGGCAACCAGCGGTAGGGCAAGAGGGCACTGTTTTAAGCTGTACCACGGGAGGTTTAGGTTACACTTGAGGAAGAAATTCTTTGCAGAGAGAGTACTCAGACATTAGAATGGGCTGCCCAGGGAGGTGGTGGAGTCACTGCCCCTGGAGGTATTTAAGAAGAGACTGGATGTGGCACTCAGTGCCATGATCTAGTTGACGTGGTGGTGTTAGTTCAAAGGTTGGACTCGATGATCTCAGAGGTCTTTTCCAACCTATCTGATTCTGTGATTCTGTAAGTCTGGTTTGGTTTTGTTTTGTTTTCCCTCAAGAATCAAGAGTTTTTGAAGGAAAAAATTATTTTTGCTTACTTTTAAACTTTAATGAGCCTGACTTTGTCTTGCTGTTGCTAAACAGACTTAGAGTAGAGGTAGACATGAGGTAGGCTTGTGTGCTTGAGTGCCTGGTAACCAGAGGTGCTTTTCCCACCAGAAGAAGAGGTAACTCCACAGAAGTAATCTGAACATTTAGAAGCCCATATCACTGGGACATTTAGGTGAGATTTCTGATAGCATAATTAGTGGCATAAAAGCATAATTAACAACTGATGAAACCATGAATGGAGACTCACTTAAACTTTTTAAGCAGGATGATGTATTCAGTAGAAAGGACTATTTTCTTCAAGTATGGTCTTTTATAAGAGTTTTTTGCTTTTTTCATGTTATTGAAGGCTTAAGTGATTGTAAAAAGAAGAATATAGCAGTCAGCACAATTTTAGAAGCAAATCAAGGAGAAGAAAAGAAAAAGGTATTCTTAATAAAAATATTCTGTGACTGAGAATTTATTACTCCATGGAGTAGTCTATTACAGGGATTGCCAGAACTCCTATTACTTAGTTCTTTTAAAACAAGTCTATGCATTATATCTGTAGGCATACAGTAAAAAATAATACTGATGAACTGAGGAAACAGTTATTTCCCTTTAGTTTTTGATTCTATAGTTCCTAAATTGTGCAAACCCATGAAGTTCCATAAGGCTAAGTGTAAGATCCTGCACCTGGCTAGGGGCAGTCTGAAGCAAAGATGCAGTCTAGGCAGGGAATAGAGAGAAACTGTGAGGAGACTTTGAGGTGTTGGTGGGTGAAAAGTTGGACACAACTGGGCAATGTGCACTTGCAGAACAGAAAGCCAACTGTATCCTGGGCCACATCCAAAGCAGTGTGGCCAGCAGGTCAAGGGAGGGGATTCTGCCCCTCTACTCTGCTCTGGTGAGACCCCACCTAGTGTGATGCATCCAGCTCTGGAGTCCTCAGTATAACAAGGACATGGACATGCTGGAGCAATTCCAGAAAAGGGCCACAAAGATGTTCAGAGGGCTGGAGCACCTCTCCTATGAAGACAGGCTTAGAGAGTTGAGGCAGTTCAACTGGAGAAGAGAAGGCTCAAGAGACACCTTATAGAATCTTCCAGTACCTAAAAAGAGCTTATAAAAAAGAGGAAGAGGGAATTTTTACCAGGGCATCTATTGATAGGACAAGGGGTAACAGCTTTAAACTGAAAGAGGACAGGTTTAGAAGAAATATTAAGAAGAAATTCTTTACTGTGTGGGTAGTGAGACACTAGAACAGGTTATGTTGCTCAGAGAAGCTGTGGTTGCCCCATCCCCGAAAGTGTTCAAGGCCAGGCTGGATGGGGTTTTGAGCAACCTGGTCAAGTGGAAGCTGAATCCCCATGGCAGCAGGAATTTTAATGTGATCTTTAAGGTCCCTTTCAGCCCAAATCATTCTATGATACTATGACTCTAATATCAACTGAGTGACTTTTATAATGGTCTCAAGAACTTTGTTATCCTTAGTGATTTATGTGCAGCACACTCCTCTTCAGCCCTATATATTTGCCTCTGAAATGCAAATGAGGCACATCCTGGATGCCATATGTTTAAGCTGGAGCAGCTTCTTTTTGTTTTGATCATCTTCTGCGGTTTAATTTTTTTGTTTATATTGTTTGCTTTTGTATTTTCTTTATTTACTTGTGTTTTGTTTACTCTTCTTTCCTGGCTGTTGATATTCATCAGGAAAGTTAATTTCTTATAGCTTTTTCCTGGACTTTAGTTCATTTTCTTCACAAATCTGCTTCTTAAAAAAAATCCTCTGGCTTCAGGCCTTGCTTGGTATGCAGTGTAGCATCCTTCTGTCAGACAGCCATTCTTACCTCCTTGGAAGTCTGTCTGGGAGAAGACATATTTGGAAGAATTGCAGTGATTGCCAGACATTTGAGCTCAGAAATAGGAACTGCAAAAAAGGTCTCAAAACTACTTATCTGAGAGTTTCACTAGATATTTTCCAATCTGGCATTTTAGGTCAATCTAATCAGAATGTCAGATGGGCTTCTCTCTGGACTTATGCTTGAACAAGACAGGAATTTTCAAATTTAGTCTAATGCATAGTGTTTCATCTGCAGAACTGGTCTTTAGAACATATTTTTCACCTTATTATCATGCTCATTCCTATTGCACAGAGGGACTAGAGAAAACTCTTCCTCTTCTGCTTTGGTGGCTTGAACCTGACCAGCAGCTAAGCACAACTGCTCACTCCCTCCCCTCTCCTGTGGGATAGGCAAAAAAATAAAAGGAAGGTGAGAAGGTTTGTGGATCAAGACGAACCCAGTTTAGTAGGTGAAGCAAAAGCTACACTTGCAGGTAAAGCAAAGGAATTTATTCACTGCTTTCCACTGGCAGCCAGATGTTTAATCAATTTCTGGTAAGCTTGGCCTCAGCACACAGAGTTCAAACATCATAACCATGACTTTACCTGCTTCCATGTCCCATTCTTGAGCTTTTATCACTCAGCAAAATATCATATGGTATGGAGCATCCTTTTGATCAATGTGGACCAGCTGTCCCAGCTGTGTGTCCTAGTTTCTTGCCAGTGCCTGCCTACTTGTGGAAGGATAGACTGGGAAAAAGCACTGTACAAGCACTGTTCAGCAACAACCAGAACTCTGGTGTGTTAGGAACAGTTAGTCACAAATACAAAGAAAGCCCACCACCATGCAGGCTGCTGTGAGGAAAATGGACTCCATCCCAGCCAAGTGAGGTACTCCTGCAGAGATCCTATCTAAGAAACTCCACAATAGAGATATGAGAAGTGGGGATTATTTGGAATTCAGTAGTGTTGTGTAGAACAAAGTTGTGTCTTTCACTTGTGATACACAGCTATTCAGGTGGTTGAGAGATTGCAGCAATATTCCTTTGTTCTACTTCCAGCTCCTCAGCTGTTCTTTTTTCCCTATTGTACCCTGACATGAGCTTTCTCTTCCATTCAGACATTAGTAAATGATATTGCTGATGGTGATGGCAGATTCATTTGGTGCCCACATGTTTCACTGTGTTTTATTCTCTGGTAACAAAGTAATTCATTCAACTCTGAACAAACACACCCTTTTTTGTTGTTGGCTCCCATTTTTGCCTGGAAAGTAGAGAGTCTTATGGATGATTCTCCCTATGTGTTTTCTGAGTAAGATTTTGCTTAGAAAGGGATCCAAGATAAATTCTAAAGTGTTCTTCAAGTTAAGATGATTCTTCTCTTTTTGAATGTATATTGTTTCAGGACTGAAGCGTAGTTTCACATCTTGCATATCACTTTCCATTCTGGTTGCCTAGAATAATTTACATTTTGTGTATATTAAACAAAATTTAGTTGTTTTTCTGTCTCTGAAGCAGGGGCAAACAAAGACCCTCACAGTAAAGAGTATAAAAATTGTTTCTTGAGGGTACGAAAGCACTAAGAAATAGCCAGCTACACTGGATGGGGGGAGGGAAACTGCCCGAGGCAGTGATGAATGTCAACAGCAAAGAGAACCTGCAGATCAACCACTCTTGCTAAGCACTGTGTCTCATTAACCTCCAGATGTGATGTAACATCTGCCAGAGAAGTTCTGCCATGAAGCTCTGTGAAAGCAGCACAGGAAACACTGGAATGCATGCGATCTCTCAAGCTAAAAATCTTGAGTGTTTAAATGTGATTCTTATGCTTTTGGAGAAACTGTCTGTGGATCATATTTCTTGGAGAATTTCTTACTAGTGATAAATAACCTTTCTTTTTTAAAGGTTCAGATTATAGCAGCAAGAATAACTGAAAAGTCCATTGCAAATACTGAATTATGTGGAGACAGCAGGATTTGGATAGCATGCATTAAAGTCAGGAAGGAGCAAATGAGTGAACAAGAACACAAAATATTAGATATCTGCTACTTAGATAAATTGTGCTAAGTGAGACATAGAATCTCTGGTAAAAACTGTGTGATCATGTAATTGTTGTAACACAAGCATAGAATTCAATCAGAGAACACAGAAACAACACCACTTTTCTAATACATTTTCCAACTCTTCAGGTTATCATTTTATAAACAGAAATGATGGTATACAAAGATAGCACATCAGGTTGCCTTGCACTGATCCTTTTAAGGATGGAACCTTTAGAATGACAACTCTTATCTCTATTACAGGAACTAATAAAGTATTAACAGTGACTGTTCCTTGATTTCTGCCTGAATGCATAGAAAGAGCATGATGGGATATGCTGCCAGTGACTGTCAGCAGTATTAGCAGAGGAATGCTTGGTAGTTGTGGGTTCTGGGTTTAGCTGAGTTGGGAAATAAGTGTAATACATATTAGGATTTATAGAGGATTATAATGCATTCCTGTAAGATGCCTGAACCCAGCAGGGAGCTCAGGAAAAAGAGCCTTTCTATTCTCATTTCAGCTGTCTGGATCAAAATGTGATATGACTCACAGAAGCTCAGAGCTATCGTTTTAGATATGGTTGTGTTCAACCCAGGTTAGAAGATTCTCCTTGCAGATGAAATGTCTGAAGGATTTGGCTTCTAAAATATAAGAATTCTCTTTAGTATGTATGATCTGAAGTTACTCTCAGAGTTGGGATTTTTTTTTCTGGTTTCCATATGTCCAATGGCACATCCTTTGTCAAATATAAGGGCCTTCCTCCAAAGATTATTGCCCAATATAATATCATCAGATTTTTTTAGCTGTTATTTTGAAAATAAAACAGTTTGTTCTCTTGCAGATTTGTTTATGCAAATAAAGATCTATATAGAGATTTGTAAAGGAAAATAACATAAAATATGTGATGTAGACTGTCAGCCCAAATGGTTGAAAAGTGACAGTTTTCTGAATTGAAAACAGTATTTTCTATTGGAAAGTGCATGGTCATTCTTGTCTATTAATAACAAAGAATATTCATTAACCTATACCCGCCTGAATTCCTATGTGTGTATATACCTTTTTTTTCTTTTAAATTGTAGCGTCTTGATTGATTCATTTTGCTTTCTTACCATAGAAAAATAATTTATGACAAAGTATGGCACACACATTGCTAAAAATAAAATCCAAAATTCACTCTAAAAACTCACTAAGGTTAATTTTACACTTGTTAGTATAGAGAAGCTGATGCTCTGTGTATGAAATATTATGTCTTTAGTATAGTGTAAGAGAAAAGAAGAGGCTAAAGGCAAACCATCATGACATTATACTTGAAAAATGGCTAAGTGCACATGACAGTATGGACTTCCACGTAGATGTGGTTGAATCTATCATCTTTCAGAATGCAGAAAAGAAGACAAAACAAAATCCCTGAAACAAGATCTTGGTCCTTCACAGTTGCTAAACTAAATTCTGTGAATTTTAAATTAAACTAAAGGATTTTCTTCACTTATGTTCTTCATCATATACAAATTCATATATTGGGAAAAGAAATTTTGGTAAATAATTCTCCTAAAAATGAATAGACGTTCAAAGTAGCATAAACTATAACACAGTGAAAAATTAGTCAGTAAATTAATAATAAAATTTGTTTCATTGTCAAAAAAAGGTTATTTTGGAGATATTAGTAGAAGTGAAAATTCTTAAAATGTACTTATTAAATCTAGTATGTGACTTAAAAGCAGAGGGAGAACATACTAGGACAGTAATTTTAACTTTTTTAAAAAAATTGTACATTGTTAACAAAAATTTGCTCTTTTTATGGCAGCACTGGGAGGACTCTAAAAAAACTCTTAAGTTTAAAGCAATGTTTTTTTTCCCCGCTGTAAATATGCTTGTGGGAAAATCAGGAGGCTGCTTTCTGTGAATATACACTTATACTACAAACATGGTATACCTCACATAATACAGAATTGGCATGTCAAGTCATAAAAAGAGAACTTCAATTTGTTTTCAACTGTGCATTGAAGACATGTTTATATGTCCTGAAATTAGTTTTTATTGAGAACAGGTAGGGAAGTTTGTTTAACTGTTTTACTCAATACATGAATTGGTTATGCTTTATATAACATTTTTGGGCGTTATTAAAGTTTACAAAGCAGAGAAAAAGTGGCAAATACAGTAGTGAGCGAATTATTTTTAAAATGCTAAGTGAAGCAGGTATAATCAGATTTGAAGTTAAAAAAGCATCTAGCTTGATTGGTGTAAACATGGAATACAATAGTGGACTTACTGACTTACTATTTTTAGAACACATACCAGTGTCATTCTCCACTGCAACCTGTGACTACAGAGGCTCTGCATTACATGGCATGGCTTGCACTGCACTGTGGACCAGGAATATTCCCTTCCCGTGGACGGCTCCTGCTGAGGAGGGCAGTGCTGTACCTCAGCTGTGATGCACACAGCCTGTTTAAAGCACAGAAGGAACCAGTATTTCCTGCTATATGTATTTGCACATTTTCTTTCTAAAATTCTAAATAATCCTAAAACTTTATTGAAAAGTATTTGCAGTATATCAAAAGATCTTTTTTTATTTTTTTTTCTGAGATGGAAACTTTTGTTTCAAAGGCTTAACTTTCTGAAGTATACTTAATATTTATATATAAATTAAGTAATGTTATGTATTTGCTATTTGCTGTCTTATATTGGTGTGAAAATAGTTTGAATACTATGGTAATATTGTAGCAGTCAGTAAAATGGAAGACTTTAAATAGCTGTAGTTCATTGGCCTTTCTGTCTTTGCAGAAAACAAGTAACTTTTCTAGATCACAAGGTAATTGATAGTTAGGAGAAATAAATTCCAGTTCTCTTCTTTCTTCATTAAATTGTGTTGATTTTTCTTAAACAGAATTATGAAACTAATAATTTTGCTGCTTTTTCTTGAGTTAGCAAGGTGTGCTACTGACCTCATGGGGGTTACCCACCCTGTCTCTGTATGGTATTACTAACTTGTATATTGCGTTACTTTACCCTGTCTTTTTTTTTTTTTTGCTTCTCTTTGATGATTAAAAATTCTGATTTGGTGTAGGGGAGGTCATGCTGTCTTGTACTTCATATAACATTTAACACTTGTGAGACTGCCAGAGTGCAGATTAATAATAGACTGGCTGCACTGTGATAGAGGAGTGATATTCTATCAGTTTTGAGGCGATAAATGAGTTTAGCAAATAGTTTAACAGTATAGCTTTATATTGCTGAACTACTAAAAGAAATATAAAGTTTTGAGAAGAGATTCATGGGCCTGTTGAATCCTATGGAAAGAATGACCATGAAAAAAATCTCTTAAAATGTCTTTTTCAAGTGACAAGAGAAGAAGAAAGACAATGAAAACATTTTAAAAAAGCAAAATGCTAAATGACACCTTTTTCTTAACAGTGCCACTTAATTTTTTCCATGCTAGCTAGGGAGCTTTCAAAAAGAAAACTCTTCTTCACAACATCTGACATTCTTTAGATGTCCCATTAGAAAGAAGAAGAAAACTAGTCAAGATGGGCTTTAGCTTTGTTAGTTTCATTCTTCTTCCGTTCACTGAAAAACACACATCAAGAGAGGGTAAAAGAAAGCCAGATAAAAGATGTTTGTGCTAATTTTCATTTGCAACCCACTGGAAATGAAACTGAATAGGCAGAGCACGAAGCCCTGTTAGCCTGGACTATCTGCTCGTGGCTGCCGTGCTGAGCGCTGGCTCTTGGGGGTGCTCCAGCCACAGGCCCAGCATGGGGGACATGTTTCCAAGTAGCTACCTGAGATAACTTCTATTACAATTTTGGACGGCCTGGGATATTTCTTAGGATCAGTCCAATGAATGCTTGCTACTGTGGCTTTGGTTAGTGGATCCCAGGAGATGAGGGGGTGCAAATTGTCTGGTGACTAAATAAATAATCCAACATAGTCCATTCTTCAGTTAGTATTTCCCCATCATTTAAGGCTAATTTCTGACCTTCTGTTTAGCTTATCATGTATTATTAAAACACTGTCCTTTGGTGATAAGAAGTATTTTTTGAAATGAAAGGAGTTTTTTCAGTTGCTAACTTGCTTTGTCTGCTTATTGTATCTTTTCCTGTCAATGTGAATTGTCAATTTGACATTTTTAGAATCCTTGTAGTAATTCAACATGCAAGATTGCTGGTTTCTTCCAAAAGTAGGATTACTTCTTGTTCAGCATCTTCGTGTCCTGAGATCATTAGGAATGAAGCACAGTGACAGAACAACTGAGAATTCAAGGACCACATTTTCAATGCAATAACGCAACTGGTTAACTTGAAATTTAAGTCTTCATATCTCAACAGATGCTTCTTTTTACTTTTGTACCAGTAAAGGAAGAATAAAAGAATATATACATTAAGTATATATAGTGTAATAATTACTTACTGAAAGTGGGGTTGTTCAATTTTTTTTTGCTGACATCCATTTTGTACTATAAAAATTTTTCAAGAAAAAATAAGTACATTTTTGTGGAACCAGAAACATTCATAAGTTAATTCAGCCAAACATTTGGAGGGAAATAGTTGTGCTGATTTGTTTATTTGTGATAATTTCTAAATATTCCGCTTACCAGTGTAATTATTTCTAAGTAGTCTTCTGTATTAAATTCATAGTGAAAGATCAGTGTATTTATATGTCATAACTAAATCATCATGAAAATTAAAAATGACTTGCTCCTTTAGGAGATAATTGATTTTTTTTAATATTATTTTAAAAAAATAACATCGGTGAAATAGTGTCATTGCATGGCACAGTTAAGATTTTTTTTTAATGTGACGTTTCAGTCTTCCTCTTCACAAAGAAATATAAAATTGCTGTTACTAGTCAGTTCTACTCAAAAAGTTTCAAGCTGTCGTAAACTTAATTCAGCACGGGTTGTAATATTACATAGTTAAAATGTTCAGTCACCGATTTTACAGCTACGAGAGGCTTCTCCTAAAGAGGTGTCGTTATGACCATATGGTCTGACTTCTGTGTAACAGATTGGGGAATTTTTGTAGTAGTCTGTGGTAAAAACTTTGGCTATTGGAACTAGTTAGAAACATACAGCTAGTCTTCTATATCTTCCCTTTATTTTTGGATACTGAACTTTGTGGTTTGAGCACTACCAGAATTTGTCTCCTTTTGTTGTAAAACTAAAAAGAAATGCTGATAATAGCCAGTACTGCTTCTTTTATCAATACTCATCACAGGATCTTGTCTTCCAAATGTGTGTTAATGCATGCACATAGTTTTAAAAAATTTTGGTCAGTTGGAAAAATCATGAAACACACCCTTTCATAAATTTTATCCAGATGTTCTGAGCATGGTTCATTTGCCTATTTATTTTAGGCCCTGGGTTTGATTGACTTTTCATGGTGGGACAGCTGTTGAAACTGTAAGTCTCTTGTTCTCTATTAGAAAACAAAGCACCTTTTATACATCAATTCATTGAAACTCCTTAGATAACTGGCATGAACGTCTGTGAACTGAAAAAGAGGAAATTCCTGTTTGATATGCATGAACATCAGGATGGTTAATTTATCCCTTTTGTAAGGTATGTTTTGAAAATAAAAATAATCAAAAAGTGGGAGTAGCCAGACCACGTGTTGCCACTTATGGTAAATACTTTGCAAAACAAATGTTAGGGATGTGTTTCAGTGGTGGACTTGACAGTATTGTGTTAATGGTTGGAGGGAAATGATCTTAAAGGTCTTTTCCAACCTAAAGGATTCCAGGAATGTTGTGTTCACTTTGTCATGTAGTGACAGCTTGCTCTGTAATAAACAAAGAAGGATCAATGGCATTTGCCAGAACCCACCTGTCATGTTGCTTGATATAGTTACTTGTTAAATGCATTTTGCTTTAGGTAAGAACAATTACAGGAACTGTGTTTGGACATTTCAGTACAAATATTTATTACCCCATTTCATTTTTTTACAGCTAGTACATTTTGTAATAAGTTCAACAATCTAAAAAATGGAACATAGGCAGATTTTGCTGTTTCAGCTTTTCAGATGACAAAGCTAGGGTGGTATTTTGCCTCTTTCTTGTGGACAGTATGTACTTAAATGAAAATCACAATTAATTTTTTTTTACACTAGTACTTTTCTATCATTTAACCAAATGACAAATTTTAGTTGTCTAGGAGCTTCTTTGTATCCTTCTTCATGAGGGTTGAATTGTCTGGTTTTGTAAACTGCATTAAGATTTGGAAATGAATGGACAGTGTAATGAATGATGGCAGAATAAAATGTGTTATAAAAAGTAGAGCTGATGTCTGTTTGTAGAACGAGCCATTTCTATTTGAAACAGAATCAAAACAACACTGATACTAGTAATGAACAATTTGCGCTTTTGCCTTAAACAGCCATGTTTAACTAAACTTGCTAAGGTTACTCACAATCTTAGGAATATATATAAGATCCAAATGTCAAAGAAATTTATCATACAACCTACACCTAACTATTGCCATGCAGTCAAGTATTTATTCTAAAGCTCCTTGCATGTCTAAGTTTGGGCCTTAGCATGTGCACAGATGTATCTTAACATGGAGACATGGGAGATTCAGCTTGTCATAACAAATAACCAGTCAGAAAGGTCCTAAACTCCATCTGAGCATGACCAGACATACAGTGGGCTCACCTTATGGATATCTATGGTTTTGAGTTTGTCATAAAGCATATTTTTATGAGAAAATGAAAGAAGGTGGTCAGAATACAAGCCCAAACAACAGAAGATCATTTAATATAAATCAGTATCGTAAGGTCACGCAGGTTAGAAGGGACTTCTTGAGGCCATTTAGTGGTCCTGCTCAAAGCAAGATAAAGGTCAAGTTGTTAAAGAATTCTGAACATATCCAAGGACTGAGAGTCCACATTCTGTCTCAGCAACCTCTTCTGGTATGTTATGACCCTCAAAAATACAACGTATTTTATTTATGAATAGTTGTAATTTCCCATGTTCCTGGTTGTCTGCCATCTCTTGACCTATACCTGTGCACCTCCAAGAAGAATCTGACTCCATCTTGACTTCCCCATGGCCTTATTCTCTTCTTAAGCCTGTCAGTGTCTTTTTGTACATCATGTGCTCTAGACCTGTGACCATCTTGGTGGCTCTCTGCTGCTCCTACTTCAGTGTGTCAATGGTTCTCTTTCACTGGTAAGCTCCACTGGACACAGCACTCCAGATATGATTTCAAAAGTGTGAGTAGAAGAGAAAAATAATCTCTGTTGACCTCTTGGCTAAACTACTAATATGGCTCAGGCTATGGTTGGCCTTTGCTGCAAGGCACACTGAGGACTCGTGTTCATCTTCTCTGCTAGGGCTTCCTTGTCTTTTTTCAGCAAAGCTGCTTGCTAACTAGTTGGGCCATGAGTTGCTTCCAAGATACTGAACTTTCAACTTATCTTTGTTGAAATTCATAGTGTCCCTTTTAGCCATAAAAATGTACTTTTGATGTCTTCTGCATAGTAGCCCTGCCCTCCTTGACAGATATACTGACAGATTTCCCTTGATCCCTTGATTTGGTATCATCCATAAATCGTATGCTGAGAAAGGGCATCATCCACGTTGTTAATAAAAGTAATGAACGGTGTCGATTTCAGGACTGGACCTGGGGGAACATCACTAGTTCTGGGCTACCAGTTGTCTGTTCACTATGCCTTAAGCCTGGCAGTACAACCAGTCTTTCATCTGCTAGTCTGGCCCATGTCTGCCCATTCTGTCTAGAAGTATGCCATGGGACACCTGGTCACTAGTCTTTATCTTCACTTCTCTGCACAGCCACTCATCTCATCAGAGGTGGCAGTCAGGTACTTCAAGAGTGCTCACATTTTCCTGTGTTGGAAATGTCTTCCAGTAGGATGTGTTCCATAACTTTCCACCCAGGATGTTTGAGACTCACGCCTTCTACAAGAATTGGGTGAAAAGTCCAATGGCACATTCATTATCCCAGGTGTTGGACCTATGATATTATACAGACAATGCAGAAAACCTCAGAGGCTGACAGGAAAACAAGCTGGAGAGGCTGGCCCTGTGGTCCTTACAAGTGTAGACTTCATCTGAGAGTGTAAAAAAAAGTCTGGATTTCTATCCCATTACTTTATTTTCTGGCCTTACAAGTTATTATCTAAAAGATTAAATCCATGTTTACAACATGAATGAATCAGTTTAGTTGGATATTGAATTCTTCAGGAATATTCTTTGGAAAGATAATTCATGGTGTTAGTACATGTAATTTCAAAGTTCAGTTGTGTAGAGAGATCTCAGTCAGGTACACAAATTCATGGAAGAGACTGAAGTTCAGAAGAGCAGTGTCCTTTTCCTTATGTTGTGTAGATCTGCAAAGTTTCTTTGTCAGATGTTCAGGTGTCTGGATTTGGTTTTGAGGATCATTAACGTCATTAACTGTACTTCGTGCATAATTTAATTTTCTTGGGCTAAAAGAATGCAGCACAGTAGTTGGTAAATCTTGCCATTAGTTCTTGTCTGTGCAGATGCTTGTGTGAAGTTAGGCACGTTCATAAATATTTGCAGTCTTCGAGCATGATCTTCAACTAATTTGGAGACAGAGCTCTCCAGCTCTCTCTTGCTGTCTCTATCGACTTGAACATAAAAGTGGATGAAGGGAGTTGCCTATGGCCTCTAGGTGATATCATAAGGCAGAGAAATACTAGTTTTTCTTGGAAATATACCTCTGTTTCTTGAAGGCTAATTGCTTTGCCTTGTTTAAGACCTGTGTATTTGCTTGCCTGAGATCCATGTCTTTATTATGGCCACAGCACATGGATATGTTCCCGATATAGCAAGAAGTCTCAAACAGACATGTCTAAGATAGTGCTGTTATTTTTAAACAAGAAACCTGGAAAATCTAAGGCTATTGCAATAAGATTTTAGTCTCAGAGTATGAAAAAGCCCTAAACTATCAATTGTATACAAGGCTAGGAATCCTGGGATAGCATTCCTTCCAAGAATGATTATTAGGAATTTGCCCTTCTTTCCTGGAGGATGAACGATAATGACTTTGTGTTTTGTTTGTTTTAAAAGTGACTACAGTATCCACAATCAATTGATTTATATTTAAAGAGCTGTATAAATTTTAAGTAGTCATTGACATTCCAACTAGAATATATTTCTGTAGAATTCTCATGATGGCAATTTAGGATAAAATACATTAATCGTGTCCTCACAGATGCTGCTATTCTGCTCCATTTTATAGAAAATAGCTTACAGTTCCTGTCTACTTGAAATTTCCTAACAAAAAAGACTCCATTGACCATTCCATCTATAGGTTTGATATTATATTTTTTTTTTCAGAATTGTTAGTTAACCACCGGCTTTAGTAATGTTCTTAACTTCAACTAGTATTTAGGAATATGGCTAGCATCTTTAAAATATTTTTAATGATATTTAAACACGTTTAAAATTTTAGTGCTCTTTTTATGGAATTTTGTGTTCAATGCTGAGGTTTTTAAGTAACTGCCAATAAATACAATTGTTGTACGGATTTTTTAGATGTAGCTTTTAATATATTTAAATTATAGCTTTTTTCAAAGCTAGTGTCAGTGATGCATAGAACAAACACACTGTTTTATGTAAAGACAGTCTGACTCCACAATAATTTTTCTCCCTGCTACAATAATATCTATAATTAACAATACAATGATAATAAGAATTTTGATATTCACTTGCGGTTTCAGTAAATAGTTTATGTTATGCTTATGATGAAATCTCCTCTTTTACATCCCAAAGCCATACACAGGAACAATACAAGATATTACGAAGAGTATCATTAGTGTCAGTAAGTTTGACCACAGTATTGAGGTATGTGTGTCATTTATGGCTGATTTAATGTTCATTTTGAGTCACGGTCTTCTGGGGTTTTGACAGGCTTTACAGCAAATTAGAAGTTATGAGGCATCTTTGTTGGTCATTCTATAGTTTTCACTTTCATTACATGGGAAAAAGAGAATTGTCTTTGTTTTTATTTTATATTGTTCCCTCATTTTTAACAATAGATGCCGAAGTGCTAATCCCATTCTTTTCTGCAAAGGTTCTTAAGTTGTCCTCATCAACATAGTATCTTTAGTCTTTCAGTCATGCATTAAATGACATGACTAACATCTGTTACATTTGGTTTGTTCTCTCACATTCTCTCCCTGGGGGAGGAATTTCATGTGCAGTTAGCAGAGTTTGTTTTAACATGGAGGGTTTTTTTTTGTAAATATGTACATTTCTTAGTGTTCATATTAGAAGTGAGATCAGAGCACCTTCACCCACAACAAAAGACAGGATGGTTTAGGAGTGGAGTGGAAGTTTGTTGTGAAAAAGTTCTGTCTCCATTCATGTAGATTAAAACCATTATTTTGTCTGAAATTTTTGACCATGATCTTTATCTTGGACATGTTGGACACAAGATGGTGAGCATTTTGAACATAAGAACTAAAGGTCTCACTCAATGCTCTCTTCTGGTAAACATCAGCTCAGAGAGTAGAAAACTAGGCTACAGTACTTATGGTGGAAAAATGTAGATGGGAATTGGATAAGGGCTGATGGCTTCTTGCTAAGGTATTTTGTACTACTGTCGTTGTGATAGGTAATGATAATGGCAGCTGATAAATACAGGCATCCATAAAGATGAAATGGAATCTCCTGACAAGCTAGGAAAGGAGAAAGCTGCTGTAGGTGTTGTATAGTAGGCCACTGTCAGAAGGAATTCCAAGAGAATTCTTAAATATGTGCTTGATTTAGCAGTTTGAGGATATAGATGTTCAACAAAATAGAGATACAAACATTTCAAAGTGATCTCTTGTGCCCATTCAATTCTTATTCAGCTTCCACTGGCTGTTCTTCATTCCCGAGGAGATCTTGCTCAAATAGTGAGACTCTGTTACCGCTGTAAGTGATAAAAATCAGCACATCCAGATGCTAAGCTGGGCTGTGAAGCATTAGAGAAAAATTAGGCAAGATTTTTAAAGATATGATCAGTGCAATTCTTGTGCTTATTTGCAAAGATATAAATACATTTTATTTATAGAATGCCTTTTTACTGAAATCCAAAGGGCTTGCTATTTCCTTCTGAGAACTGTGGAAGATAGCAGAGTACTTCTATCACTACTTTCTGATCTAAGAACATTTTGCAAATCAGTGTTATTCTGCAGCCTTGTATTAGCAGTGAGAAACATTACGCGTAATTAATTAGGTAGTAATTTTATGTGCTTTTTGTAGGTCAGTCTGGAGTGCTTGTATTTTCTACAGAAAACAGGTTCCTTCCATATTTCCATTTTCTAAGTGTTTCTATTCCAGGTATGATCTCTGAGCTGCATTATAAGCCACTGTATACAAGTTCTCCAGAAAGTAAATAATCCCGTTTCACATAAGTTGGAAGAATGTACTATTTTCTCCTTCTGAAGTCCAGGGATTTTGTATTTTTTATAGTCTTACTCTTAGGTGTGGGGGTTTTTTTCTTTTTTCTTTTTTCTTTTTTTCTTTTTTTTCTTTTTTCTTTTTTCTTTTTTCTTTTTTCTTTTTTTTTTTTTTTTCTNGTGCTACTATTCTTACTCAATGCCTTCAGTGAGATAGTAGTGCATTTTTTGGGGTGAGGAGGGGCATGTTTGCATTAAAACTACTGCCAGAGATGCCAAAATAAAATATTTTTAGACAAATTAAAAAACTGACTTCTATAGTTTGGGCTATGCAAACTACAGATATTTGTTTTAGATGGTTCATGATCAAAATGGACACATAAACCCCCAGGTATTTTTAGATAATATTGTTACTTAAAAATCAGCTATATATTATACATTTGAAATAACTTTAAATTTTGTGGTGGCATTGTAATAACTTAAAATATACTTCGTGTATAGAATGCAACCTTCATTGTTTTCAGTACAAGTTGTTATTTATAATTTTAAAAAAGTTTTAAAGTAGTAACTGCAAAAAGTAGTCGTGTAATGTTAATTTCAAATATATCTCTCTTTTCAGTTAGATGGCTGTTAATAACATTTGATTAGGGCATAAATGATGACTTATATTAGAGGAGGTGATTAATTGAAAAAGGCCCAAAAGTATTAAACAGTTTTAAATTTTGTTTATTGGTTAATACAAGTGTTTTCAGAGAGGGCATTTAGTACCTATATAGGACTATTAAGGTTTTTTTCAGGAATGAGAATGAGAAAAGGTTCAAAATTAGGCACAGATATTCTATACTTTGTTTTGATATAGAAGGTCAAGATTAGACTTTGTAATGGTTGTATTCAGACCAAATGACCTCAATATACAGAGCTTTAGAAAGTAGTTTTCTATTTCTATTGGCTGAAGTAGTATTTTAATTAACTGAGACGCTAAGATTGTCTGTAAAATTGTGATTTTAAGTGTATTTGTAAGTCACAAAGTAATAGTAAAATTACTAATTAGTTAGGTCTCATGATTTTATTCTAAGTTATTTTGGGAGTTCAGAAAATCTGATGGAATCTCTTTTCTGGATATGCTCTTATAGAAGACTAGAAAAAAACAAACACAGAATCTCCTTATAAAAAGTGGGGGTGGTGTGAGTGGAAGAAGAGCTGGAGTATTAGCAGTGAATCAGCCTACTTTAATTCTAAGAAAAACAGAGGAAGAAATAAGCCAAGTTTTTGTAAGTATCTAGAAGATAAAAAAAGTAATGAATAGTAGTGAATGTGGATTTATCAAGATCAAATCATGCCAAAAAATCTAATTTAATTCTGTAACAGATATCAGCTTCTGTAGACAGAGAAGTGGCAAAAGATAACATATTGACTTCAGGAAGGCTTTAATATCATCTTGAATAACATATTCCTAAGCAAGCCAGGGCAGGTGATACAGAGAAAACTACAGTATAATAGTAATATGTACCCATGAGCAATGAGCCAGAAAGTTTTACTTATAATCTATGACGGCTTTCTGTCTAAACAGGAAGATGTACCAAATGAAACTTTGCTGACATTGTCAAGCACATTCACTAATGTTTAGAATGATAGAGTGTACTTAGGAGCATGTTAGAAAAGAGTTTCAAATGATTTTGAGAAATGTGAGATATGCTCTAAAACTACTGAATGATATCCAACAAGAATATTATTCATTAATATTATACTTGTAATCATACATTTAAATCAAAATTAGCTGATGACTAGGCAGCAAATCCCAAGTACAGTATCTTGGCTCTAAACTGCCTTTTAAGCTGAATATGAATGTTAATTGCCCACGTGGTTATGGAAAGGGTATTTGCCTTGTAGGTTGCATAAACATTACAATGTCCTACAAAATTGTAAAGCAATTGTTCAGTTCTAATGAACACTGCTAAATGCCCATCTGGAATGTGTCTATTTTTGAAAACTGCAGCTCAAAATAGCAGTGGGTAAGTTGACAGTAGTCCAGGTGAGATCTCTAGAAAACAAGCCATGGGAAGATGCTAGACACATTTGATACGCTTTAGGACAGCAGACTGTCAGGGACTTAAAGATTTTCAAAGAAATGAGAGGCTATTCTTCATGCCCAGAGCAGATAATGGGACAAGAAGTATTGCATTTAACTTGCAGTTTGGGAGATTCAGACAAAGCAAAAGGTCTAATTTTGTTAGATATTAAGCTATTTAATGCATTATTTGCCTCTCACACAGCTGAGTGTTTTGAACTTGTGCTTGGGATAGACAATGAGAATAACTATGACTGACATGTAGTAAACTCATCCTTCCATCTTTAATTTCTGAAATTTTTAAAAGTCTAATCCTTGTGTTGATTTTAAATAGGTTTTTCATGCATGAAGTACATTTGTCTCTCACTGTCTCTTTAAGCAAAACTGCATACCCCTTTTTCCTCAGAAGAAAGGAGTATAGTCCTTACAAAAAAAGCAGCATAAAAATGCACTAATTTATGAACTTGAGAATCACTTTAAAACTTGTTTTCTGTAGATTGCCTTTACCTCCTACTTATCTACCAGCATAGGTATAAGGAAATATACTGAATGTACAAAATTTAGTTTCATACTCCCAATTAGAAATTGATACTGGTGTTGTAGCTCTGCAAAATATGAGTTTTTCAAGGATGTTTAGCATGTGCTATATTTTAAATCATGGGACTATTGTCTGAGCTGGTTTTGATGTCACTTTGTGTTTACTAATTATCATTTATATTTAGTGTCTTCATGAATGGCAGTTCTGTTCATTTTAAAAGTACCCTAATTGCAAACAGACACGAATGAATGCCTGTAATTAGCTAGGAATGAGAACAATGAGTGTCTGCATTACAAGGAAGACTTAGGAGTTAAATGATCATCCAAAGCTGCTATGCAGAATTCTGTTGCTAAACATTTAGAACTTCTGTTCAGAGGAGAGTTTGAATAACATATGTTTATGAAGAATGACGCTCACAGAGGAAGTGTTTGTATAGGCAGCGTTCTGTTTGTGCCTCTAGTACAGGTGTAGTTTTGATGAAGGAGGAATATGAGATCTGAGGGACCTGAAGTTTGTTTTTTCTAGTCTTCCCTGTACTGCAAGTGCTCTTAAACTGTTGTGGGCAGCCCTGAGCTTCTGGTATCCCAAACTGATCACTGTTAGAAAGGAGGAGTGAGTGTTCCACATAAGATGTATCTCAGGGAGACTGGTTCTGCGTGGTTAATTGGTTCCTAAATTTATTGCTGGGAAACAACACAAAGGGAGCAAACTCCAGGTTCTACTTTATAACGTCATGCAAGCGACATTGCATCTTTTCAGGAGGTTTGGGTATTGAGCCAACATCAAAATGCTAATTGTTGAGACAATACTTTATTTTCAATTAGAGTATAGTGTTCAAATTTTCATTGGTATTTTGTAAAAAGGTTTAGAGGTTACCAACCTGGACACTTGAGTTTGTGTCTGACTGTTGAAAAATTTTTTTGCAGCCTGACTAGGAAAGTTAATCTTAGTAAAAATAAAGAAGTAAGTAAAGTCAGACAGAAAACTGTAAGATTCTTACAGTTTCAGTGATACTGTATTTGATTTTAGAAGTCTATGTTAAAAGTAATCACACAAAGCTTTTCATCAATCTGGGAGAGAATTTTGATTTTTGTAGAAATGTATGTAGTGTTTTCAGGTACCACTATGAAGTATTTTTGAACCAGAAGAAGAAAAAGAGGTGTTTTAACAACTTCTATTGTTTTAAACTATAATTTATGTAGGATCTATGTGGTTAGATAGTTTGCTCAGAGGAATAGTTATAATCATGTGTAGATAGAAGTCCTATGAAACCCAATAAAAGAAGTTTAAATAAACACAGAATTTGCTAAATAGTAGTTCAGTTTTTGTTTGCTTTTACTCTCACATTTTTTGAGTCCAGAGTTCTTTCCTAGAGCCCATTTAGAGTAGATATTTTGCTTGCAGTGGGAGTAGCTACACAGATCAAATTCTCATTTCATTCTTAATTCTGAGGGAGGTTAAATTTAAGGGGTTTTTCCCACTGGTTATTAAACCAATTTGATGAATAACTTGTATAAAGACACTGAAGCAAACTAACACCCAAAGCAAAAATAAATGTATGATGTTAACTACAGCCTTGAAATTAAGTACAGCCTGATTGATCAGCCTTCATTGTACTCTGGAATGTCAAATCCAATGGACTCAAACCAGCAGGATTTTCATAGGCTCAGTAAAACCACAACTGCCTCAACCAGCAAATGTCTCAGATTCGGCCACTGGCCACCACAGAGAATGATATGTGGCAGAAATTAATGAAAATTGATCAAAAGTATTATAATAGTTTAATGATTGATATAGTTTTAGCTTTTAAAACTATTGGCATTCTCAGCCAAGACAAGATATTCTGCAGAGGCTAAGGATTTTTTATCAGATGCCCTTTTATCTTAGATTGAAAGAAATAATTTTAATTAATTCTTATAGCAGATCATTGAAATGCTTTCAAGCTTCTGCTTAGAGTGCAATTTGTGATATGAGGAAACTATTTCAAACAATTTTAATTCTGAGCCAAAAAAAAATTAAAATTGTTAAAGATGAATTTCACCAATGTCTTCTGCAAAAGTTTTTCTTGTTTTTGTAGATGCTATTTCCTTTGGTAGTATTCTTTGACTATCAGTTTTAAAACCTTTTAAATTGGGGGTTTTAAGTGTAGAGAGTGGAATGTATGAAAATTTGTCAGTAGTTTCAAATCTAGCTGTGCTCATAGGATTGGAGTTTGTTCATCTCCTGAGCCCAAAGTCTGCTGACTAGGGTAAGTACAACACTCCAGTTTAATTGGCTTCCATGATACAGCTCTAGAATCACTTTGCCTGCTCTTTGTGAATGTCAGTACCACACAAGAAATAAAAATGTGCACAAAAATGATCAACTTAAATAAACTCCTCAGACTAGCCGAATCTTATTCAAGCAATGAGTACAAGACAAGGGCATGCAGTAAAAGAGTCAGAAAAAAATCTAGAAAAAAATTGATGAGTTCCAACTATTATCTAACTTTAATTCACTTTCAAATAAAGGTGAAAACAGCAAACAAACCCCAACAGAGGACTGATAAAAAGAGACATGTAGACAGAAATAACCAACCACTCTGATAAAAGATACACTAAAATTTTTCTTAGTGGAACATTGATTCAGGGTTATAAAACCAATGGAAAAGAACATTTCTACTATTTGAAAAGAACATTTCTACTATTGTAAACCATGTTACTATAACTAGTCGTGCAGAGAGTTTATAATAATATTCTGTATATGATTCTAGCTGTTCTGTGCATCAAGTGAATCACCAGACAACATCTGTTTTTACAGAAAACTACTTGTGCTTTTTTTCAGTAAGATGGAAACTGGGCATTGCATTTACATCACAGACAGATGAGGTAATATCACAGTAATTTCCAGCGATTTCAAGGTAGAAACTAGTCAATTCTGTAGAAGATGTGAATAGAAATGAAAAGTGATCTAAAAGAATTCCCATTTATATTTTTATTCAACTAAATATATTCTCAGGAAAAAACCCAGTATTTTATATTTTATTCTCATACAGGATATCTTAATAATAGTATAATAACATAGTATTATAATATACAATAAATAATATGCAGTATATTGTTATATATACTTTATATATATATAATGTAATAATATAGGATTTATTCCCTCAGAAAATATTAAATACAATTCACTTAATAATAAAAAAATTTCTCCCAAGATTTATATGAACAGTAACAGCAAATCAACAAAAACAAATGATTTCTTGATAAAATGACTATTTGAAAGTATTATCACAACATTTATATAGAACAATAGACTGCCTTACTGTTGTATTTCTCATTTATTTTTCTTTTCCTGGTTTTTCATTTCCTATTTAAACCTTAGATTCTAATCTTGGAGCGGAAGGTGTGCTCCCTTTCTGTACTTTTCCTGCTGTTTGGCAGCGAGCCTTACAGGAGAAGTACTTGTGCTGCCAATCCCCTGTTTATTATACAACAGTGATCCGGAGCTCCTTGTGCGAGGGGGCGCAGGACAGAAGTCTGCCCCACAAAGGGGCTCTCTGTAAGGCTGCTTCGAAGAGAATAAGAACAAAGTCATGATATTTGTTATTTCTGTTCCTGCTGTATCCTCTGCAAGTAGTCCTTCTCTGGGATTGCCTGCAGTCTGGAAGAAATCTGCATCCATTTCATGCAATTAAATGTCTGAGAAATGCTAACTTACTGTCTGCTGTGTAATTTTTAAGCACTTTAGTGTATACGATTTTCACCTGGTGTATATCTTACAGATAATAATGTTATAAAATTATTATTTAACAGACAAAATAACATATCAAGCCCAACGTAATTACCAATGAATTTATAATTAATTACAGAGTTAAAATTAATTTTTATTTAATTCACCTGCTAGCAGCTGAGCCCGAGGTTACAAATTTCACTGTAGCAGCTGGTGACAGTACAAGCATCTATGAAAGCACTTTCTACAGGAGATGCTTGGAATGCCATCTACTGTTGAAGAAGTAAAAAACCAACCCAAAAGCAATGTAAAACCCTAAGGGAAACCTGCTTTTTTATTAGTGGTTTGTTCTAAAATGAAACTCTACTTAAATTGTACATGTGTACATTTATTACTTGTCAGACCATCCTTTTTGCAGAATATTTGAAATATATTATGTAGAATCCAGCTAATGTTCTGGAAAGGTCTTATCTGTGCTCGATTCCAGTATCCTAGCTTTTGTATCAGTTTTACAATTAGGCTTTCTGCTTTTTCTTATTAGTTCACTGAGGATTTCAGTTAAACGCATAACAGTTTGAAGCACAAGTAAAAAAATAGTCTCATCTTTCCAATACAGAATTAATGTAAGTTGCATTTAGTAAGAAAAGTTGTGATCCAGACAGTGAAATAAATAAAACCTTATGATGAAAATTATAATTTAAATTATTTAAACCTTTCCTTCTGAAGAAAAAGTGCCTTTTGGGGGTGCTTTTTAAGAAAAACAACCATAGGATAACAACTAATATTGTATTTGATTATCTGTTACCCAAGTTCACTCTGGTGAAATTCTGTTTGGTGATTATAGATTTGCTCAAATTTGAGTAGTATTGTACCTCTGTATACTACGTTGGGATATATTCATGTGTTATTACTATAATAATGGGAAATGTTTGCATTTTGGTCATGAACAAGACAATAGAATTCACAGTCATCTTGTTCCAGTCATCCTCACTTCCAGAAGTAAAGTAGAACTCACTGTAATGCAGCTGTTGTGGAACGTTTCACACATCTGTAGGCAACACTGAAAACCATTTTTTTCCTCTTTACACAAATGCTGCAAGATTACAGTGGCAGACCTAAGATCTGAGTGCTATTCCATCCCTCCTGTAGAGAAACCTGATTTTTTAAAACAATAACATGAGCTATAACACTAGAGTATTTTTCTTGATTGTACTGGGGGAAAATTTTCTTTTCAGTTGACTGTGTGTTAAAGTGTTCTTAAAAATGCAGGAAAATACACAAGCAAACCCCAAATTTGGCTAACTTCAAACTAACAACAATAAAAAAGTAAAAGATGATTAGAGTTCTCTTCAACTTTGTTTAAAAATAGATTCAAATGAATTGTGGCTGTCAAAAATTGATCATTGTTAGGAGTTTAGTTTGTAGTAGCATCTGTGACTCAAACATTTTTCAATCCAAATCTCACCTGAGACTTGCTAGAAGGTCCCCATAATTACACAGAATTGCGTTTAGTAACAAATGTTATGTAACAATTGGACGATTTTCCCTCTGTTCCTTGGAAAATGAGAGGAAAGACCAGTATTTTTTTTCTGATTTGACACCAGCTATCTCAGGGTGATTTCTTTTTATTCTCCCGAAATCATCTGCCTGAAATATCCACGTATCTGCAGGCTTTAGGAGAGTAACACATTAATTTGGAGAGAAAAAAATGAAATCCAAATAAAGCTATTTTGTCCCCCCCAAATGAACTCAAATACACATGTACTTCCAGCTCAACACCCCGAGTGAAGGCAGTTGCTGCTTATCTGGGGGCCTGGGAGAAGTGTCAGGGTCCCATGTGAGGCTTTTCAGCCTGTACATGGTATGAGACTGAGATTAGCGAGAAGTCAGGGCTCTTCCGATTGTGTGAGAGAGACATCAGTGTGACCAAACACACAGCAGGGCAGATGATTATTGTCTCACAGTGGAGCTTCTTAAAGAGATTAAAAGGGGTATTTGTAGGAACATTGCCTTTTTTTATCTAAAAAGGAGTCCACTGACAGAACAAAATGATTAAATTCAAGGAGGTATTTACTTGTATTTCACGTCCTTGAAATTGGATTTGGAAATCCATTCTCGTAAAGAATTATGTAATACTAGCTGCTGTTTAAATGAGCAATTGAAACTTAATAGGGAAACTTATATTGAAGAAATATTTACTATGGCTTAAAGATTCTTTAAACTTGCATGTTCTTTTTAACTGCTGCCCTTGACATGCATTAATTTGATCTTTGTTTTGCTATTACTGCATTTCTAACATAGGCTAATTTTTGATATTACATGTTGCAAATTAGCTGGTCTGATCTTGCAGCTATTATATATGTTGTCCAACATGAACAACTGACAGGTAATGGACAATTTACCTGGAGAAAATCAAACTCGTGAAACTCCTAACTCAAGAAAGTTATTAACGTGCGGATCTGAAAAATACTTCTGGAACTTTAAGATTGAAAGACACACCACCCAATGTATTTCCTTTGTTAACATTGTTTATGCTGTCTTCTAGCTGTTTTAGTTGCCCCTCTTTGACAATTTTGCTTGATACAAGACTTTCTGTTAATCATTATTTTATAATTTTTGGTTCTCCAAATTTTTGTACACGCCTCATTCCCTCTGCGGACTCATGATACCCAAGTGGGAAGCAGCTGGCATATTCCACATGGCAACAAATTATAATGTTGGCGGCTTACAAATTCTGTCTTAGAAATTCCTACTTACTCTGTCCTAACAAAAATATCTTTTGCTTGCTAAATATAGAAAGAAGCTGCAGTAGCCCTTTTGAAACTATGTGGTATGTTTGGACAAACACTAGATTTTTAACATTGACCTTTTAATATCACCTCCCTGGTCTAGGCCTCCTGCTTGCAATTTTGGATAACCTTCAAAAGAGAGCATTGATCCATGAATTAATTATTGGAACTGTACATAATAATGGCCATGGTTCAGTGTAGTATTTATTTATTATTACAGTTGTACTACAGTAATTTTCTCATGTGCTGATTTGTGAGTTTGACATGCATTTTTATGGTTTTACTATCAACACCATCACAAACAGCAAGGAAAAAGCCTGTCCAAGCTAGGAAATGTGTGAGAAGTGAAGGAGCTTTCCTTCGCAGAACAGTGTCTATCTCTTAATCCAGAAACAAACAACAGGAAACATTTTTGCCCTGAAGAGTTCATATCCTAAAATAAGCAGAGTCTGACTTATTTTGCTGGTTCTGAATTAATGAAAACATGCTGTCAGTTTACTCACTTTCAGACTTGAAAGTACAGGGCCGTTGGACACTATGTTTTTGGTTGTGGTGAACCACATTTTAGTATATATTTTATTAAAACATTATAGTCAAAATTTCCTATTGGATTTGTTTGTCTGGAAACTTAGGTAAAACCATCCTATTTCTACTTACCATCTAAATATTGGAGTAGTCTTAATCTTACGAAATTTGTCACGTTTATGGTTGATGTTCATCTGAGGTTCATTCAGGGACCTCATTCAGCCTATACTATTACCCAGGAGCATGTTTATGTCTGTGCTCATCTGTAAAGTGTATATGGGGCTTTCTTGTTTGTCTTGTGTCTTTAAGATAACTTCAGTTTGGACTTCAGGGATTTTTAGCCTCTTCAGCTCGGATTTAGATAGGTTTTAAATTTATTCTCTGTTACAGGTATTGTTTCTAGCCCAAGTAGCCAACTTTTCCACATTCTTGTTCACTCATATCGAATGTTAAATTACCCCTCAGCTACTGATCTTGGAGGTGTTTTTGTGAAAATTGCTGGTGATTTTGTTTCAAACAGAGCAAAATTAGTCAGGAAAATCACTGGCATGAATCTTTAGGAATATATTTCTTTGGAAAGACATTACTTTATTGTTCAAGACATGATCTTTCTCAATTCAAGTACCTATACTCTCTGAATTAATAAAAAACTTGGAGCAGTCATAAAATAAAGATTTTCATTTTGATCACAAATATTTAAGCTACATGTTCTAAGGTGTATGTTCTTGCAGCATCAATAGGGTAATCAATGCAGAGAATCAGTTCAGTTAATATGTAAATATTTTACGATTATGCAATTGGAATGGATTCATTTGACCTCCTTATCTGTCTTTTCTTGGAGTTAAACATACTTACATAATTTAACTTAATTAATCTGTAGAGGTGCCCTCTTTCAAGAAAATAGTTGATTGTACATGTATTTGACTATATGTGTTAACTCCACTGTTTAGTCAGGAGTGGGAGCAGGCAAAGTTATATATTGTGCATGTGTCACATGTCTTGCCTTCCAGTATGTGAGTGTAAGCACTGCAGTCGCTGCAACTAATATCTTTTTTTCTTTTTTTTTTTTTGGTCATTTGGTGCAAGGCATATAGTTGAAATACTGTTACAAAGATACAGAAAAGAAAAGAAATAGTCCACACTAGGCAATCTAGGAAAGTGGATTAATGGACCTTTCATTCTAAGACAGGGTGGTGGAAATCTCAGAATGTGGCTGGAGCTGAAAATCTTCCCTCTGTTTCAGTGCACTCCCTAATCAGACCAAGAGAATGGGCATCCCCACACTGGTTTACATATAGTTATACACTGAATGCCATTTTTTGATAATAAAGAATGGGAGGCACAGGGGAGGGAGAGGGAATGGAGTTTAGAATTTCATCATTGTTTTTTTAAGTCCTGTTATATTTTCAGTGCCATTTTCCAGGGTGTAAGTTGAAGGAGAGGAAGTTGTTCTATATTAAGCAATATTGCTGATGGTAGTTACTTTTAGAGATTATGATGTTCATATACCATGAGAAAGGGACTATACAAATTGCAGAGAAAGCCAGTTGCATACCTTCATTAAAATCTTTTCACTAGTTTTGCATTGTGAAGACATTTGCTAATTATCAAATTATTTTGGAATCATTCAAATCTACTTTCAAATCTACTTATAATTTTTTATTCCTGCAGATTTTGTGCTTGTAGGTCCATGGATGGCAAGGCTGTGAATCTTGATAGTACTGTTGGGTTAGAGAGAGATGTTTAACCCTGCCAAGGATGGCTGGTTGTGAAATCTGGATTCCCCCAAACTTCACTTGAGAAGAACTAGATACCTGTTTCATTTCAGATATCTTGGAGGTGCAGAGTGTGTTTTAAGGGTCATTTTCAGGGACTGAGGCACCTGAATTCTGCCCACATGTTTTTGTGGCTATGTGTCCAAGTATGTAAAAGTAGAGATGAGCTTGGATAACAGAGTACTTGTTGGTTTACCTGTATCCAACGTATCTTTTGGAAAGAATGTTTTATGGTTTTGGCATAGTAGATTTTAGAGAGAAGCTTTTACTGGTGGCAGTAGATTTAAAAATAGAAAAGTGTTAGGAGTTTAATGAAATAAGAATAATTTTTATGTTGTTGTTTTCATTACTTTGTCTCCTGCTTCCATTTCTCACGTTCTCTTCCCTGTTTCTGTTCTGTTCTCCTATTCATTCTCTGTGCCGGTGGGAATAGCCTTAATCTTTGAGGAAAGTTTTAGTACATGGAGAGGATCTAACATCAAAAGGTGTTCACTGAGACTTGAGATCTTACTTAATGACTCTAACTATGGGAAAAGATCAAAGGGGTCTGGCGCTTGCACTGTGTAGGCTTGCAGAGGAAGGCAGGAGTAATGGTGCTATGTATGTTTCGAAGGGCAGAGGTTCCCGATAACAATGCAAGGTGCAAGAATTCTTTTTGGCAAGTAGAAAAATCCTGGCTTGTTTTGAAATGAAGCGGTGTATACAGTTACAATCTGTGCAAAAAAAAAAAAATCGTGCTGAGTTTCAGACTCCTCTAAAGTATTAGAATAGGCAGTAAAATATTTAATATTCTGCACCGATAATTCTCAATCACTGTTGGTCAGACGCATTATCTGCAGCCTGTTGTTGGTTTTAGTAAACAGATATTGATCAGAGTTTGTTTCTAGTGCATAATGAGAACTGGCTATGTTCTTGGTGGATAGGACTGAAAAAATGAACAAAGGGAGCCTGGAAAAAGCAGAATGTAATCATCCTGCTTGGGGTGTTTCAGTTGGCATGTTGAGAAAATGGAGGTTTGGGATTTTTCTGATCTCTCAATACACATTTAATAAATTTTTAGTTGATGATTTTTGAAAAGAGAGGAGAAAGCAATGCATAAATATGACAGTACACAATCAGTGAAACACAAAGCAATTCTTGTAACCAAAGGAAATAAACTGTAGGTGTATATCTATACAGGGTTCAAGTATCTGGAGTCTCTTCAGTCCTTTTCTGTCTAGAAAAAGATATTTAAACCACAGCAGTGTTAAAAATACATTCTGTGTATTTAATATATCATCTTTTCTATCAGTTGCTACAACTTTTTCATCTGAATGAAGAGTCTTTTGGAAAGAAAGAAGCAGAAATCAGTCTGGTTTTCTGAGTCAGAATCAGAATGTCTATCCGTTCTCTGACTTTGAAAGATAAATACCTGTGCTGTACACCTGAAGGTTTCAGGCCTGTTGATCCACAAGGTCAATGTCTGTTTAATTACATATGGTAGAATCTATTCAATAGATTTTTTCATAATTTGTTTTCAAATTGTAGTTTGCCTTCCATGCTCGTTATGAAGTCAAGGAAGATCATCGCCTAATCCAGGGACTGAAGGATGTATGGAGAGTGCTCAAGGAATGCGTCACTGTTATATAATAATGGAAGCTCTTGTCCTCACATAACTGCAGTGTTGGAAAGTGTATAGTGAATAAGACACAGAATTGTGGGAGGAGAAAAGATTAATTTATCAGAGAGATATTTGGAATTGTAGGGTCAAATTATATCCTGACTTAGAACAGAGTGTTCCTATAAAATGCTGAGAAAATAATTTTAAATGCAGGTTTTCAAAGTGTCTGCTAATGGACAATGTGTTTTATTTAATGGTGCAAAACTAAAAACTGACTGTAAGATTTTCAAAAATACCAAGGGTTTGCAGCTGCAATTGAAGTTACCAGATATATACTATTATGTAAAGATGCTAGATCCTGTTGGAAAAAATATACCAAAATTTCAAACTGCACACTTAGAATTAATGTGCAGTATTACAATTTTGGTTTTACACTATTCTTATCTCAGTCCCATATGTGAAAAAATATTAACCATGGTCACTATCCAAAGTTGTAATCTGATTATGTGAAGTGCTCATATTTCCTTTGTTTACTTCAATAGAAAAATTCACGATGAAGTAAGAGCTTAAAAGTGTCCACTAAGTATGTTTGGAAGTCATGTATGGAGAGGAATATAAGCATTAATGGCATTCAGTTTTCTTTGTATGGTTCTCAGAGAGGTCACATTTACCATGTCTAGTTCTATGTGTGCAGTTTAGGAGCTCTGAATTATTGCCTGGGAGTGTTTCCTTCTCACAGCTGACCATATAGAGCTTTAAGGCTTATAATTTTGGGGGATCTAATTAAATGTCCTGAACTGCCTAGTGAAAAAAGTATGGAAATGCTTTGATTCCCTGTCCCTCCCACTCCTCCAGCTTTGAATTTCTACATTGAAAAACGACTGTGGATTTTCTTGGTTAAAGCTAATGTTATGATTAAGATGCATGGTAGAGTGGTAGTGGAACTGCATGAGAAATTTTTTATTTTCACTTTTTTTTAATATACCTGCTTGGTTTTGTGTGATTGCTTATTTGTTTGCTTGTTTTATTTTGGTATTGGAACATTTCTTTGTATATAAATTTCTTAAGTGCTGAAGAGGCAAAACCATGCTTGAAGACATTACACTGTGTGTTGCATGTTCAGTTTTCCTTTTTTGTGGTCAGTTTTGGAAAGATTTTAGTGTTTCTTATCATCCACTTATTTAGTTCTTGTGTAGTCACTGAATCCTGTTTATAGAGATATTCCCTGCAATATCATATAGTGGAGGAGATGTGGAGCTATTCAGGTGAACTTTAATTTTCTGCGCAACCTGAAGCATCCACCTAAATTATGATCCTGTGCTTCCTGTTTAGTTAGGTGGGAGTATTATTTGTAGAGATATTCAGAATACCCATTTAGGAACCTTTTTGGGTTTTTGAACATACAAGGAAGGTAGACCTTAACTTCATATTTAAGACCAATACCTGCAATTAGAGGATGTAAATATTCCTGTGAGTTTATGTCTGTACTCTTGGGTTTGGTATAGAACATCAGCTTGCTCACTCAAGTTAAAGCATGTATTTCAGATGGAAAGTTTTCCTAAAGACAGTGAACAAGTATTAGTCGGCACTAAACAGACCTACTGTATGTATTGTCTAGTTATTTCTTTAAGGAAGTCCTAGTAAAGTTCACTGAAGAGTAAAATTCCTTAGCTTTCCTTCCTTAATTTTTAGAGTTACGTTGTCTGCAGGTCCTGGCATCATTGTAGTTTAATAAATATAGTGCAGATTTTCCTTTAATCTATTATTTTTGGATATTGGATTTTAAATGGCATGTTACATGTTATAAAATTACCTTGAACTATGATAGGCAGTTGGGTTGTAAATAAAAATAAAAGAAATAGATCGCAGTTTACATAATCAAAGTAACTTTGCATTTATAGGTGAAGGTATTGATGGAAATGTTTTAACATGATTTGCAAAGTATTGGAAGTCAGTTATGGAAAATTACTGATTTAATTTTGTAACTGAAAGTTTGCTCTACATAGCATTACCCATTTTTAATCCTAAATGGAAATAAGCCCAGAGTACAACTTAATATAAACATACAACAAATGCTAAAGGAAATCCTTTTAACTCCTAGTAGGAACTCTTCCCTGCCCATTTGATACAGATTTTAGAACTTCAGGGTAGTTGTTTTACAACACGTTGCACTCAGTTGTGCAAACTTATCTTTTTAGGGTCAAAGAAGAGCAAAAACCACAGTCGACACAGTAAGTAAAATATCTTAAAGATGCAACAGGCTTGACTTTTCTACCTTTGCCATGTTCTGCTCTCTGCACCTTTGATGGTATTAGCTTTCACTGATACCTGATAGGCTGCAGGTAGTTTGTCATCTGCTTCCTGACTGGCTTGTAAGAGAGCTGCCTGCAGCTTCTTACTCCATCCACATGTTAGCTGGATGTAGGTTCTTGCTGCCTGCTTGTGATCTGGTGAATTGTAAAACTTTACTTCCCCTACATCCTTAGTGGCTAACTTAGCTCTGCAGCTTAACATTCCCATTGGCTCTAGCTTTTCCACCTCTGTATTTCTACTAATGTCGGATAAGAAAACATTTAAACCAGTGTGGTTTTCTTGGTTATTCAGTCACATTATTTGCTTGTTTAAACAGGTGGTTTCCCTTTAGTGGGATTACTGAGCTGGTAAATAACGTTCTTCAACCACAGCAAAAACAGCAAAATGAAAAGGAGCCCCAGACGTAAGTAAGCTGCTCCCTGTAGACTAAGTAATGTCTGTGTAGCATTAGAACATACCGGAGAGTATGTTTGAAATAATTGCCCATTTAGAACCTTCAGCTGAGGGCATTTTTCAAGGTGAACACCATTTGCTTTCCAACCCCTCATTTGCAAAGAGAAAACTAAAAATCAGGTGTTACTCTCCTTGTCATTAACTTGAGTGGTTACATCAGAGTACGATTTAAGGAGTTACTATTGCTTCATTTGTCTTTTTTTTTCTTTTTTTTTTTTTTTCCCTGCAAATGTTCCATATATGAAACTCCCAGTGATGTGTTTACTGTGCATGAGGTACTGGAATGATAAGACATGTAGTATTATTTATAGCATGTCTATGCTCATGCATGTTATTTGTGATATTGTTTATGCATAGAATGCTATATGAATCTACATAATATGTATGAAGAGTTTTCTAACAACCAGGAAAATGTAATTTCATTTTTTTCATGCTATTAAAATATCTGTAAAGTTACAGAACTTTAGCAGATATAAGGTGAAATCTCAGGTCAGTCAAAGCAGAGCAAATTTTGACTTTGATGAGGCCAGTATTTCATCCATGGATTTTTTTATACTGTTAAGTCAGTACTTTTTTCACCATTTGAAAATGTTAAGATTTAACAGAAACTGGCAAAGCTAGGACATTCAGTCTTAGAGCAGAACTTGAAGCATGGAGCTGAAAATATTCCTTTTGTAAAGGGAAACTTAAAGTTATTTATTATCCCAAATTTTCAAATTCTTAAAATGTGACTTCTGATATTATTTAAGCTTGTAACTGTTAAGTTGCTCTCTTTTCTTTCTACTAAAGGTGAAGGCCTTGTAAGTTCACGTGATAAAAGAAATGTTTGTTTTTGAATTTACACACAACCGGTTTAAATCATGGGTATAACTTGTTAATTATCTTTTAGGCAGAAGTTTTAATTTATTTTTTAATATGTATATAGGTGGAGCTTCACACTTGTGGGTCATGAAAGCTGTGCTATGTTTTTTGAGAATACGCAATGAAAAATTTTCACAAATTAAAATGGAAAAATAGGACATAAAATTGATATTCTGTAAAGCAGTGTATTATTTTGAGATCTCATTTTCTCATTTAAGTTCTTATAAAATTGTATGTAATATTAATAGTGAATATTTATTCATTATTGTTAGATACTGGCAATATTACATTTTGTTCACAACACCTCAGTACCTCCTTTGTAATCCCAGTTTCCTTAACTCGGCAAAGTCTTTTCTGCCTGTACATATGAAGCATATGACTTTCAAGAAATAGAAAATACTATATAAGCAATGTAAACAATTGAGTTATAGTTGACAAAAACTATTTATAAATGGTTACTGTTATCACAGAAGATTTTTTTTGAGCAGTGATCTCTTTGGGAACTGGCTTTGTTCAGTGTTTTTATAAAATAATAAAAAAATTAGCAAGTTAATTAATTTGTATACTCACTGAATTTACAGATAGCACAAGAGTGTGAGAAGTGTAACATCTAACGGCAGGATTAGAGTAAAAAAATATCCTTTAGAACCCAAGCTATGGTTATGATGTTATGATGCCATGCAAGAGGAGAAATGCAAAGTGGTGTGGGTTTTTTCTTGTGGTTTATGTGGCTGACACAGGACAAAGGAAAATGGTGTAGGGAGATGTTCTTTGGCAGAGAATCAGGGAGCTGTAATAGCATGTAAGTTGAGCTGTAGCCAGTATCGTGGAAGAGATTAATGTCAAACAGGAATGTACAGACAGCAAGGAAGCACTGGGAAAAAGTTTTCACACTTTGGTAAGATCTCACCTGGAAGGGTGTGCCCTCATTTGGGCACCATCCTTCAAAAATCATGTGGAGCAGTTGTAATTCAGTGGAAAGTAATAAGAATGAATAATTAGATGTTTAAGATACACCATAGGTATTAGGAAAGAATCAAACACATGGGGTGATTTAGCCTCCTGAAGAGAGAATCTCAGAGGATGAAGGAGATGGACAAATCTTTAATTATGCAGAATGTTGCTAAAAAATAGAAGGAAATAATCTCTTCTCCATGCTTCCAGTGGTGCAGGAGAAAGGAGTAAACTGAAGTTGTATTAGAGAGGATTCAGCTTGATAGGGAAAAACTTTAATGGAAAGAAAACTTAAAATGCTTCTATAGTTTATCTAGGGCTTGTGTGAAAGCTGTGAAAATCTTAAGGATCAGGTTTGGAAGAGACAGAAGTGTAGCTGGTCCTGTGCTGGGACAAGAGAATGGACTAACTGACTTATAAAAGTGTCTTCCAGCACTACTTATTTGTGGTAATTTCATTAATTTATTAATGATCAGGATTTATCTTTGTGATTATTGTAAACTTTCAGGGAGAAAATTGAACAGTGAAACTTAAATGGTGAAACTTTTTATTTCTTTTTCTGACTTCAATAGCTTGCAGAGAACTGTTGTACCTGGGAACACTGGGGATGTCTGAAGAAACTTTTGCCACTATTTGTACATATAGGGGCATTTTCCACTTGAAATCACTGTCAGTATCTGAGTCTGTAATGGATTTCAAGATAGGTCTGACTGTCCACATTTGCTGGTGAAAAAACTTATTTACAGTGAATCTGGAGAGGACAAAATGTGGGAGAAGGCAGAAAAGGAATTAGTAGTGTCTGAAAACATAAGGTACCCTGTTACAAATTTCAGTTTTGCTCTGGAGAAAGTATTTCTGCAGAAGCATTGACCATGTGTCCTTGTGGGCAGAGGCAGAATTAGTCTGACACTCTTGGACATGAATTCTGTACCACGAAGTCACAGAATGGTTGAGATTGGAAGAAACCTGTGGAGGTCATTCTTCTCAAGCTGGGTCACCTGGGACCAGTTGGTTAGGATTATCACTTTCCTATGGATCTGGGTGAATCTGACCAGTCTGTGATTCCCTAGGTCCTTCTTTCTGTGCTTCTCTGAGGTGGGAGTGACATTTGCTTTCCTGCAGTCATTAGGCAACTCCCAATATCTGTGATCATTCCAGTATTATCGAGAGTGGTCTTGCATATCTTGTCTTGATGAAGAATACTTTTATGTCCAGCTCCTGTGTACTTCATCATTAGTTTTATCTGCAGTGTTCGAGATATTTCCATGTTGTAATCCTTACAGAGTAGAAATCCTTAGCTGTCCCCTGAAGAAACTGCTTTTGATACTCAGCAATCAGCCTGTCAATTGTTATTTCATAAGATTCATATAGTATATATTTTATGAAAGGTATATTCAGGTTGTTCCTCATTAGGATTTGGTGGTCATGTGCCTAAGGATTTGACTTGGAGTTTTTATTTTTCTTTGGCATGAATCTTGGAGCATTATTGGATGGTATTAAACTCCAATGAAAATAAAGGGATTCCCATGCTAGGAGGCACTAAAGATTCAACTAATGTAATACTGTGTATTGGCAGTGCCCAGCAAAGAATATCTGAGGACACACATAAGGGGAGGGTCATGCACAGACTAATTCAGGTACAGATATTTTAGTGGCTTCCTGTGGCAATGGCTGCATGCATGTTGCCCTATTTATTTCATGGCCATTAGGAATTTATTTGCCATGACTATTTGCAGCTCCATTTTAAACCAATTTATATTTTTGGCTTCAGAGCTTGGTGAAAATGAATTCTGCAATTTAATTATATGCTATATAGAGGAGTTGTGACCCTTTGTTTGCTTTAAACCTACACTCTGATATTTTCATTGCACAATGCTGGTCTTGTGTTATATATTTCCTTATATACTTTGTCTATACTATGTATAACCTTCCCCCATTTCTATTACATTCCATGCAGTGTATTATATTTCATACAGTTGTCCCTTTAAGCTGCAGAGCCAGAGCTTTTCCTTCTATGAAAGGCACTCTGTGCTTTTGGTCATCCTTGTTGCCTTCTCTGCTTTTAAAGACTCTATTAGATCTTTCTGAGTGAAGGTTGGTCAGTGCCACTCCCAGTGTTAAAGGTATTAGAGCTCAGTGATTTTAGACAGTGGTTCAAGGAAGAAAGTTTCTAATGTTTGTTGCTTAAAGCTCTCCAGATATTGAAAAGCTGATGTTTTTTTTCCCTTTCCCCATGAACTTTTTTGTTTATTTTCAGGCTGGAAGTTTGGTTGCTTGCTAAGAACTGCAAGAGGCTGGTCATTGACTTTGACAGAAGAAATTGAGCCCCTTTTTTTGCTTTGATAGTTATGAGCACATTATTAATAGACACTAGAAAAAATACAGTCAATGTCAAAAGTTATTAACCATAGTGCTTTTTGTACCTAAACTATTTCAAAATAAATATGTTAAAATATTTCATTTCCTTTCTGTTCTTTGACTAGACAAATTCTAGGAGAGATTGCAAAATGTGCATTGCTTAGCACAACATAGGGATTTTTGCTGCTAAAAATGTTTTTTCAATAAATAGATATTTACATGTTTTTCTGGAAGCTATGTTGTCACTATAAAGAAATGAAGATTGAAAATGACTGTAAAATGATATGAAGGAAATCCATTTTTTGCATATTTTTTCTGTAAACTAAATTAATTTTTCTACTGGCAGGCCACAGCAGCAAAACAGTGTGACTTTCAGTAAAATGCCTTTTCCTGTAGTCTTGAAGAGACAGATTTTTTTTTTTAAAAGTTGGATTCTGTAAGCCACTCTTAATGTAAGAAATCATCCTTCAAAAATGTTTGATTTTAAAATTTTAATTCCTTTGCTATTTGGAATGTCAAGTAATACCACGTTTTCAAAATAGTCTGTGATCACACTCATAGTTTTGTAACATGCTCTGTCCTGTTGGTGTAAAATCACTGTAGACGTAATGAAAATGTTTCCAGTATTTGAATGTGCATATGTAAAAAGCAGGGACTGTATTTATAGAGAAGGCAGTGTCGTTATTCCAAATCTCCTTTAAGACATTGTCGCATAAAGTAGCACAAAAGAGCAGAATAAACTTCAAGATGCAATACATGCAATTTTTTTTTTTTTATGATGCAAATTCACTCTTACTAGTCTCCAAATTCAACATTTGACAAGCAGACTTTTTAGGTTATGTATGTTATTTGCTTCATGAAATTAGAGTTGTCACACAAGGAAATATTACTGGATACTTTAGTCAGTGTCTGAAGTAAAGCAATTTTTGAAATAGGTTGCTCCATTTATAAGAGTCTCTAATGAGCTCGAGTTAAATAGATTGGCATTTCTCAAATATTTAATCAATGGATCATTACTTTTGTATTCTAAATTTACTGCATAAAGAATGTGCCTGCCAACCACAAGGTAGTTTTGAATGTCTTCAAATTATCTAGCTCACATGTGACAGCAAGCCCATGCCAATAATTATTTATTACAGTTTACAATATATATTGTCAGTGGATTTATTTGCAGTCTGTCCAGTTCCTGTTCAGAATGGTTTTTAACAGAACCTGTTAAAAATAGCACACTCCACTTGAAGAAATACTTTTCTGAAAGAGGTCTCTGCAGACAATACATTTGTGAAATTGGAGTCATTAGAAGTCTAAGACTCTACTGTGTATATCTTCCTAGGCAGTAAGATAGAAAGAAAACAGAGTAAATGAGCTAAAAATAAAATTATAATTTGCAGTATAAAAAAACCCAAGTGGAAGCTGATTGTAGCTATTTTGAAGTAAAATATATATCCACAAATACCTCTTAACAATAAAACTGTTTTTGTCTCCAGGGTACCAAAACAACTTCTGCTGTTTAATTCTCAGGACTTATTAGGACTCTTACTGTTTGCAACACTATGTTACAATTTCCTGATTGTATGGTTGCTCTGGACCTTTTTCAGACATTTTCCTCAACATATTTGGTACAAGAAAATCTGATTTAGGTTGGCTGGATTGTTCACAGTGTTAGTGAGGTTAAAATAGGAGTAATTTCTTCATTGGAAGGGTTGTCAAGCCTTGGAATGAGCTGTCCAGGGAAGCGATGGACTCACTGTCCCTGGGAGTGTTCAAGAAATGACTGGGTGTGGCACCTGGTGCTATGGTTTAGTTGCTGTGGTGGTGTTCGGTCAAAGGTTGGACTCAATAACCTTGGAGGTCTTTTCCAACCTTAATGATTCCATGAATATTGTGAAACTTTGTTTTATCAGAAGGCAAAGATAAACATGTTTTAAAAGGTAAATATAGTGATCATAAGAAATGTATTTTTAGATTTAAATTGAAATCCAACTGATCTATTGAATCCTAAAACATACATGGATTTGTAATTCAGCAGAGGAGCCCACAGAATGTGACAATTCAAAGAGAATAATTTCACATTTTTGATAAATTATGAAAGATTATTAATAAGGAATTGAAAAAATGTCAGGGACAATGTGAGAAATGTATTGTCTCTTTGTGAAATAAAAACCAAAAATCAATTACTATGATATAATGAGGAATTCCTTGAGGATCTGGGGTTAAAAACCAGACTTGCATATAGAAAGAAGAATACAACCAAAAATACTTAGCTGGCCTGCTGCTAGCATTATGGGCAACAAAAAGCTGAAAAAAGTCCCCCCAAAATGAGATAATCTATGTGTACAAAATTTACTCAAATAAGGAATTGGGTAGAATAGTAATAAAGCGAAATAGTCCCACTCATTTATATGGTAGGGCTGAATTGGAGCTATATATGAACAAATAGGTGTACTGAACTCTCTAGTTGTTTTGTGTTCTGCAACATAATAAGCAGTAAAAACATGGTATGACTGAAGGATGGAATGTTTCCATATGTATATACATATAGGTGTAAATGAAGCCAATGCTGTACAGACAATACAGACTGCAATATATTGTAACATACAGCAATCCCTAAAAGCTTTGTGGGAGAGTATTTTCTCTCTAAATTGTGCAATTTCTCAGAGTTTGTGAATGTCACAGGCTGTGGTGCTACTAATATGCTGACAACATCCTGATTTGAACTGCTTTCCAAAAGAAATGGACAGTACCCCTAGAGGGATGACAGGTTGTCTGAATGAGATAAGCAAATTGATTTAGAAAATGCTGGCTTAAGCTTAACTTAAACAAGACAGAAGTGATACTCTTATGGAAAGAGGAAAGCATGTTAAGCGTGCAGCTGAATTAGTGACCTGAGTTTCCGACGGAATCTGCCTTCGGGACGGTGACAAAAGGGGTCTTGTAAAACATGGGGACTATACACTCATTTTGGTATCAACTGTAACCATAATGAATTTTTAAATTTTTATATTCCAAAGAAGAATTGTGAATTTCATTATGTGAAGAACTGATAATAAAGATCATGCAGCGAGTTCAATTTATATGATGTTTATCAAATCTTGTCTTAGGAAGGTCAAAACTTGTAGAGAGGATCAGATCACAGCTGCTGCACTCTACTGGCACTGCATTATTCATGATAATGTAAAGCCTTTCTCCTTAAAATGACAGGGCATATTATATTTTGGGAGTAGAATTGATGTGAATCTTATTTTACTTGCAATATCACAAGTTTCATAAGTTTTATTATCAGAAATTATTCCAAAAAGTGGCATAAGATGGTTTTGACTTGTCAAATGAAATTTGAACATTGTATTCCATAATGTTTCTGATCATTTTATACTGCAAATGATCATTTACGTGTGTAGTAACATGTGGCTGTTCAATATAGTTCCTGTCCAACTCTGGTGCTATTTGAGCACCTTGTCTCAAGCTCCACTTTGAAGGCTGTGAATATCCATTTCTTAAATTTTTGTTTTGCTCCTTCAGTGTGCTCCTTTACCTTGTAATTTTCAGCCCATTACAGTCCTTTTCCTTTCTTTAAAAAAAAAAAAAAAAAATCTGTCAGGGACTAAGCTGGCACTGAATGGCTGTTTTTGCACTGGCATTCTGACTAAACTATGCTGAAAATATGAAAAAAATAAATACAAGTTGTTTGAAATACAGATGTACATTGCAGAGACTAAGGTTTTTTTTTATTTAGAAGTGACTGTTCAGTGCACCTATAGCTGCTGCTATGTATAGAGGGATTTTTCATGTGTTGTGTATCATTTTTTAACCATTCATGGTGTAGAACTTTTTTATGAATGTCAATTTGAGGGAAATCGAAGTTTGCAGAAGTAACTTGTTAATAACTGTTGGATTTTTTTTAGCCCATGAAATATTGTCATAAACAATATCTTCTTAGTTTTCTTACAGAGTTTCTATTTTGTTGAAATAATCTCTTAGTCACATTCATGAAGATGACTGGGCAGAGACTAAGCAAAAGAAAAGAATAAGATTATCTTCTGATACCTCTGTTTGCAGGTTGATGGAAATTATTATCAGGGTTTTTTATACATTTGTCTTGCTCTTCAGGCAGGAAACTTTTGTCTTCTGGTATTTGGATAGAAAATAAATAATACAGAAGTGTTATTGCACTGATCAATAGTGACCAGGTTTGTGATTCTCATTGTGAACATAACAAATACCAAAATCTGAAGTTCCATGGGATTTATATTGTCAGAGTCACTTTTCACAACAAGCTTTGAGTCATTATTTGCCCTCTGGTAAATTTTTGTTATTGAGTCAATATTCCCATTGGGAATATAGGACAAGAACAAAAACTTTATCATATGGAAATACGGTTAGGGTGCTTGAAACTGAAACCTAAAGGAGAAAACCAGATGGTACAACCAGGCTGTGCTTGGTCTATGTTATTTCTGGGCTTCAGTTAGTTGAGACAATTCCTTTTAATAACACATCTTTTTCAAACTTGAATTTTCCCTTTTTCTAGTTCAGAGATTTCTGTGTCCATCTCTCTCTGGCAAGTTTTATCTCCCAAAGTACTTTTTGTTTTTGCTCTCTGAACTTGTCCCCTATACTATGTGGGGTTTTCTCTGCCACAGATATTAGTTATTTTTGTCAATATGATTCTAAACATTTTAAATTTCAGTCAATACTAGTGAATTTGAAGAACAGCTCAACACATTATAGTGCTGTCTGCCTTATCTATTTTAAAAGTATGTCAAAATATATTCTTATAGGTTAGTGTTTTTTCTTTTGGTTGAGTTTTCCAAGAGAAAATAATGAGCTTAGCAGTCAGAATCATAAAATCAAAGGATGTTGGAACTAGTTAGCGAATTCAGTGGAACTGATCTTCCCCTTGCCTCAAGCCATGCTTCTGTGAGTCATGCAGCTCCCCTAGTAGTACTGTAAATGTAAAGAGTGTGTTCAGGATGCACTCACACAAGACAGCAGAGTTATGAGTGTCTGTTTTCATCACTTGGGAAATATGTTTATGGCACAGTTAACTTGGGCTTGTTTTGGCATTACAACTTCTGTTTTCACATGAAAACTCCTGACTCAAGCTCTCTGTTGTGTTCAGTGCTTTTAAGTGGGCTCTCTTGGTATTAGAGGATAAGAGCTAGTTTCTCTAGGTTCTCCAGACCTCTTGCATGAAGCTATAGATCAAAACAGTCCTTCAGCACCTCTCCTCAATTTATTTCTCTTTATCACCTTCCTTCAACCTCTTTCATCCTCTCTGTGTTTTACCTGGAAAACCTCAAAATGATTCTGAAAGTGGAATAAACCCCCAGAATACTGAGAATCTCACATGAGTACCACTAATGTAGATGTGGTAACTTGTTTGGTTTTCGGAGAGCAGTACCTTTCTCAGAGTAATCCCTGTTTGATTTTGATTTTTTTCCATATAAACTGGCAGTAAGAAAGCATGAATCAAAGATGCCTTCATTTCTTCTGCTGTACATGTTACCAGGTGACTGAAAAGTTTCTGGAAATAACCAGGAGGAATTTTTTAATAATTGGATGAATAGAGAAGACAGTTGATGAATATTTTGAAGTCAGAGATGTACAAAAGATTGTTTAGTAATAAAAATATCATTCCCTGAAACAGTAAAAGTGAGTTTACTGGTGAATTTTAATTATTTGTGTGAACATTGAACTTCTTAAATCAGTAGCTATTGGTATAATATAAAAGGCTTTCAAAGGGTAGCTTTAAAGAATGGTAATTTGATATAAAAAGATTATAAATATTTTTATTTTGAATCACAGGTAGAGATATTAAGACAAGAAAAGAGGAAAATGAAAAATTTTGAAAAAGTATTCAAGAAAAGGGAGAGAGTTAGCGATCATAGTTGAATCAATTATACCCTCAGGAAGTTGGATCAAATTCTTAGAAAAGAAAAAATTATGTTAATGAACCAATACCCAATTTCAGAACAAGGAAGCAAGTTCTAACACAGTTAATACCAGCAGCTCTAGAACTTCTGGTGGATATCTTTTAACTCCACCGAGTTTCTTTGGTACAGAAAGAAGTTTGGAAGTTCACAAAGGCTACCTGTATGATGTAAGCCCTACATCTTAATATTTGCTACTGAATGCAAGTACTGAGTAGTTTGTACCTCTGAAATGGCTTCCACAAATGGCCAAGTGTGGCTAGTGCTGTATGCTAATATGAAGTATTGAGCACTTCCAGCTGCTAATGATACCAGTGAAAGCTGTGGTTGCTGTGGGTATTTTTGCTTACTTGAAGGTTGAAAGCAGAACCAGACCGGTCAGTCATCAGTATCTGGGGAATTCCTGTCCCCTGGAGTCAGGAAACACAATTAGACTTGCTGGAAATACAATTAGGCTTCCCAGCTGCAGAGCTTTTCAGATGAAAGTTCAGTAATGTTGGTGACATGCTTTTAAACCCTTTGAATAACTTTTGTTCAATCGATAGCTGCGAGCCAGTGTTGTGCTTGTCTTTGGGAAGGTTTATTCTCTCAGTTGTATGTTTTTATTTTGATGTATTTGCAGTGGTTGCTTGTATTACAAATTTCAGAGTGAGTGAGAGTAAAGTGTTCTTTTCATTGTTGTCTTGTTTTATTCCTTTGATAAGGAGTATTTGGAGCATTTGGTCAATTAATCAGATAAAAATAATATTAAATATTTGTGCCTTAATTGAGGAGGTGTGGAAGGACAGCAAGGCTAGAGGAAAGAAATGCCTATTTGTCCTCCCTTATTTAAGGCAGGAAAGGACTAGACTGATTTAGAAAGGCTGAGTACAGGATGCAGAGCTCTGCCATGTTTATCTAGGGAAGACATAGTAGATGAGGCAATTGTCCTTTATCACCAGGAGCAGAGTTTTGTGATGCACTGGTGGTCTTCACTCTAATTCTGGTTTTAGAGGTTTGAAGATGACTGAATATTCAAAACATTCAGGTATGCTCCAAAATGAGCATGGTCCTCAAAATATTTATATCATGAAACCCTCCATCAGCTCTTCTGTTTTACAGATGAATGTGTCTTTTTATTTTTTCAACACCATCATTCCCATTTGCTTTTGCTTGCCCTCTCATGGGTGGTTTTCTGTGAACATGGTAGAAGTAATATTGATTTTACAGAAGAAGAAAATTCACTTATCTCTTCAGAAAGATGTTTTTCAGATTATGTTCTGTATAGAGAGAAAGTTGAAGTAAATTCGTAGTGATGTGGCTCCTGGAGTATCTTGGACTCAGAACAAACATAGACAGATGGTGTCAGGGTGAGTTGATCAGAAGCCTGGGGTGAGGAGGAATACTACCGAGTACAAAGTCTCATCTATGAATATCATTAACAGACGGTGAAGATTGTCACAGAGCAAAAAAAAAAAAGGGCACTGTAATAGAAACAAAAATCCAACTTTTATTGGGGCCTATTTGGATTTTGGATCTGTCACAAATGTGATTTAATGACTCCAAAATTTGAAAGCTGGTCAGTAATTCTAGTTACTCATTCTACATGTCACCCTTTTCTTATCCTTTAGGACGCTTTACATCCATTTGTATATTCCCTGGTTCCACAGCTGATTACTAAGGATAGGCTTTTTAAGAAAATGGATTTTCATGTTTCAGTGCAAGGATATTAAGCAGAGAGAACTTGGGTTTTGTCAGCAGAAACACAGTCAGACTTCTCAGCTCAGGTGTACTTTGTCAAGACTGTGTCAGAAAACAGTTTTGGAACAGCTGTGGACACCCCCATCTCCCAGTTATGTAGCTAAGAGCAAAACAGGTTTTATTGTTTCTAGCACAGTATTTACCAACAGGGTGAAAAACACTAACATTTGTATGACAAAAGTCTGATTAACAGGTAACTTCAGAAAGTGCAGAATGTTGTCTGTTTCAAGATAAAATGTGAATTTAAGGTAGCAAATTTAATCTAACCATATTTCATCATATCTAGTGGTGATGCTGCATTCTCTCTATTGAACCTCTTAAGAAAATATGCTATCTGTTCTTAAGGAAACTATTCTTTAAAAGATTTGCTATTGGTTTTGGGACTCCATTCCTAGCTATTACATTATTAATTACCTATGTACACTAAATGAATATTCTTTCTTTGCTTAGACATGCAACACTGATGAGTTGTGATAATCTTAGGATCACAACTTTATCTCCTGTGGTGATTTAAGTGTTAGCTGTTATATGCCAGCCAATGCCTTTGCCCCTTTTTTGGCTCTACCTTTAGAGACTAGGGAAAGGAGAAAGTGAGAAGAAAGTATGTATAATAAGCTTCTTTTTGGGTATCCATATTTAAAGAAAACTCTTGCTTCCAATGTTGGAAACCTACTCTTAGAAAGATCCTATTGTAACAGCTTAGTTACAAAAGTAGAAAGAACTGGAAATTTATCAATATTGATACTGTCTTTGAATAGTGATGTCTGGTCAGTCTTAGATACAAAAGACATTTAAAATAAGAATGGCAATTGATTTTGGACATGATATATTTTCTATAGATGAAATTGATCAGATTCTGCAGCAGGGATGATAATAAACTTTTTTTTTCCCTCCAAATTGTATTCCACAATGTCTATAATTAGGGTAGTAGATCTGTTTATATTTGCTCTTTTTCTAAAGAGAAGTACTCCAGAGAAGGCTTTAATAAACTCATGTAAGAATCTTGGCAGAGGAAAGTGTGCAAGCTTTATAGGATAACAGATATTCACAGCGCTGTCTCTGGGATAGCTCCTGGCCTTGGAGTGTCGGTGTCCTCTCTCCCCCTGCTAGTTCACGGGCCCGCTGTTCCTGCATCCTTGCCCTCTGCGGGCTGTGGGCAGCAGGCCCACGGGTGGCCTGAGCTCATTCTCTTACAACCCTTGTTTATACCCACTGACTCGCAGCTCTTAATGGTTAACTAATAAGCTTTAATTAAGAGGCTGAAGGATTTAAGTATTGGATTAAATTCTGATCTTCTGTCTGATACCGATTCTTTGGGGTGGTTTCGTACAACTCCACGTATTTAGAAAACTCAAGCATTATCTCTCAGAAATAGTATTAGATTAGCTAATATTCATACAGTTTTTGAGACATAAATCTCTAATATTTTCAATCATTATTGAATACCTTTTATCTAAAATGGAGAAATACTGCTGCAACCTATACTGACATTATATTTTACTTCTGAGAAGCAAAGTTTGAATTCAGTGCACTTTTTCAGTGAAGGGGAGGTACAGAGGCATGGATTCAGATATAACTAATGTGGGGAAATTGTTATACACCTTGTTCATACACTCACAAAAAGACGCTCCTACAGGTGAGAACATGTGAGTCATGTTTGTGAGTACCTTCCTCATAAAAAAATTAAAAAATTACATTAGCATGATGAGAATAATTTGTATTTTGTCCCTATTTCCTGTTAATTTAAAAATACGAACCCTATGAAAAATTACAGTCTTCGGAGAGCTGGCAAACTGTTTCAATAGGCTCTGCCCCTGTAGTGCTGCTGGCAATGTGGCTCCACCACTTTTACAGGAAAAATACTGACACAGTCAAAACCAAGAGGCACCACAAATAATTGCAAGCACCACTTCTGGTGCTGATTATTCAGCATCAAACATGTTGGTGTAGTTTGCTTAGGTGAAGCTGAGACAACCATGGTGAGCACAACTGAGACTTGCTTACACTTGCTTTCCTAGCATTGCTCCAATTTATTTCCTGTTTGTTAAAAAAGGAAAGTCGTCAAGACAGAACACTCCTGTCACAGAAGTAAAAAGATAGGGGCTACTTAATAATTGAAAATGCTCATGAATGTTGTAAACAATGTGGAATGGACTCGTTCTAATCATGATACTGTAATGTCAGGAGGTGTTGCATTTCAAAGGCGAGACAGTCTGACCTATTATTTACCATGTATTTATTTCGGCTGTGTGTGCAATAGTCTAAGGAAAAAAGTAATTTTGCCTTTCATAGTAAGGATAAAAAACTTCATCACAGTAACTTAGTTATTTTGGACATGTCTAAAAATATAGGTGGGAAGTGAATGGCTTCCTATTGTAAGTGAACTGATGATATAAAAAGTAACCCGAGTGACTGTGAGAAATACTATCTCTGCTGGAGATGCCCTTTGTAAATGTAATAATGGTGCAATGTGCTTAATTGGCAGAACTGAATTAGCCTCTTTTTCAGGCAAATACTGCATACCTTTAAAATGAAATTTGGGATTAAGTAATTAAAAGTATGATTTATGAAAACAAGTCAAATATAAGATAAACTGTGAAACTTCCTCTGAGTGAATAATTTGGACAGAACAGTAATTTCCATACTTTTAACAATGAGGCTGTTTAAGAAATAAGGTCTAGTAATTAGAAAGTATATAGATGTGCCTCAGATTTCTTAAAACTGATATTTATTAGAATTCCTAACATAAGCAGTATAAGTAAAAATACAGAAATACTCAACATGCAGCTATATTTCTAATGTTTTTACAGTAATGTAACATTTCTGCCTCAAAACACCAATCAAGTGAATCAGGAAGAAACATGTAACAGTAACTATAAAAGTAGCATGTTTTTTAAATACAAAATATAGAATGACATGATAAAAGTAGACTGTAAGAGGAAACTTTTATGAGAGCTGAGTGTTTTCTTGGTGATTTAGGTTTCAGGTGAAAAGTTTTGTATAGGTTATGAAAGTTTGTGTGCATCTGCCTCAACCTTGTATGAAAAATCCCCAAATAGAAGTCTTCAGTTTTCCACAAAGCTCATAAAGTAATATGTTATGCTGCAATATGTTTGCTGCAAGAGGTGAAAAACAATCCTAATTCTAGTTTATAAAGTGATTTTCTGTTACAAAAAAATGGTAATGAGTTATTATTTTCCTTCTGTTTTAGCAAGGAGCTCTGACTGTTCTTTCTACCTTTTTACCTGGAGATCTTTTGCTGTTGATTGACTTGCAGGTCTAGAGAAATTTTCTAATAACTAGATTTTCTAAAAACTAGACTACTGCAAGTGGTTGTAGCTGAGAGTGTCACATGTAGGATGCTACCTCAGATGTGCCTATTTTGCAGCAATATACAGGCTACAGATTTTTCCTGTCCTTTGTGCCTGCTCTCATTAAGGACAGCTACTGGTTATCATCAATATGAGTCTGAATGTTCCTATGACTGTTTCTGAAAGCTCCACTTCCATTTGTCCGAAGTGCTTAGCAGCAGCATTGTGTGATGATATTATGGTATCAGTGCAACCCAAGATTCAAATAGTATTGCCTATTTTAAGGTGTCTCTGATCATATTGTTTCTAATATTCACTAAAGCTTGAGCTCATGATGCGTCATTGCTCTTAGATGCAACAGTTCCAAAAGTTTCATTCTGTCACTATGACTATTTTTCCAAACTTGAAATGCAATTGCTTTTGAGACAATTGTTCTTTCCTACCAGAATTGGCAGAAGTTGTTTAAGGGAAGTTGAAGGTATGTGGATATGTAAAGCATGCAGAGTGACTGCTTGCATCTTTTTTTGTAATGAGTTAGTTAAAAAAAATTGACCATAATTACCTGCAATTTTTAATCTATAATCTTGTCATTTCTTTTACGTACTATAACTGGGTTGAAATATAAATGAAATGACCCAATTTTAAAGGTCCTGTTCTTGTGCTTTGTCACATACACTTCCTGGCAGCCTACTTTTACTGGAAGTTCAACTGCTCAGTCCTGAACTTCACTGTCAGCTGAGGTTTAGTTCTTACAGCTTCAGCACTTTATCAAAGCAGCTCCTTTGGGATAGTGTGGAGTGCAAACACAGGGACAAGGCCCATGGAGCTGGAGATAAAATATTTTTAACTGCATGAATGCAGTTGTGGAATGAACTTGGAGAGTTTCCTTGGAGAGTCAGGCAGTTTTTCAATTACAACTGGCATGGTTAATCTTACTTTGAACGAGACCTAAAACTACCTGGGAAGTGTTGGCCTTGGCACAAGGGTAAAGAGCAGAAGGAAAACTACCACTGTGCTGTATAACAGTATGGATTTACTTCACCCGCTTGATGCTAAAACATTAAAACACAGAGTCCTATTGATACTTGCCAGTGTAGGTGGAGAAGATACAGAAGCAGGTGACAAAATCTATTAAAAGAAAAGTGACAAATTATTATGGAGAAAGAATTAAAAATTTAGCTAAGAATGTTTACTTTAGAATTACATGAGAAGAACATGGTAGGAAGAGACAGACTCATAGTGGTTCAAGAAGTGATTTTCTAATTCTTTTTCTAGTTCATGAGTGGCTAATTAGAATGAGGAAAAATACTCCATTGTAATCAGCAAAATAGATGAAAGTTGTGGAAACTTCTGTTGTAAGATAGGATTTTAAGTAAGATTCAGAAAAGGATAACTGGAACCTTCTTGATAATATTGAAATAAAACATGGAGTAGTGTGAATATATTCAAAGGTGTAAAGTAATTTCCATATGGAGTTATGAAGGAACCTTCTTTACTTACAGAAGGTTACTCTCATAACTGTTAGTTATGGAGAAATTAGGGAGCTTTTTTTCTGAATGATTTGGCCATTGTTAAACTATTGCTATTCTCTTTAATTTTAAATGTCCGTATTACTTATCGTAGCAAAAAAGGTGTTGGAAAAGGTCTACATAAATTGGATGTTTTACTCTATTCTGTCTGTTTAAAACTTAATTGTGACTTTCTAGCGTTTTTGTATATTACAGGTTGTAAAAGTGCAATAAACAATTCAGTAAAAGATTAATTTTAATAAACAAGGAACAGTTACAAGGACACTACTTCCCAATTTAATCTTGCAGTTAGCTTGAACTGCTGAGGAAAAGGTAGAAGCAGGTATCTGTGTGTTCTGAGGAAAAATGGAAGCAAATGTACAGCCAGGGGCTACCTACTTCATTTTTCCTGTCTATGCATCTTGTCTAGCTTTATCTTGGTATCATTAAAACTACACAGAGATAACATAACATTAATTGGTTCAACCCTTTACAGTCCGTATGTTCATCTTCTCCATGTTCACTTTTTCTTGTAGCCATGCAAAGAGCTACTGTACTTAGCTATTGTTCACTGCTCCCTCCTCAACAAAGCAATCTCATTGCCACTAATAAGCAAAGTTAGTAATCAAAGCCTCCAGTTTTATTCGATACAGAGCATTATAATCAGAAAAAAGTAGGTGAGGTAATCCTCTCAGTTCCAACTAGGCTTTTTGTCTAACTGGTGGGTTAGCTGTTGGTTCATTCACAGAGTCATATCATCCTTATTTATTAAAATGGAGATATTTTTTTTCCCACACCTTTTTTTGTCTTTTTTTTTTTCTTAACTGAGTTTCTGAATGTATTAAAATAAACTAGATTCAGTGCCATGAACTCATCAGTAGTTACAAATTTATTTAGGGTCATACCTAATTAATTCACTATGACACCAGGAAGAATGCAATGGGAGAATATTTTCTGTTTTGTGAAGGAGGTCAGGTTTTGTGGGAGGTTTCTGTTTTGAGAGCTGAGAACAAAACGTGGTAAAATGTGACCTGTAAGCCTTTGCAGAAAGCCAGTGGAGATAAGAGAAAATGGAGCCAGGGCAACTTGAAGACAACATCTTGGCTACGTATTGTATTTACCAGAATGGCTTGTATGATGTTCCCACCAGCAGAGAATATTTGGGTTCCTTCCCCTTCACGAGGCAAATGACATAACAGACACATTTACCCTTCTTCCTTGCATGGCAAAGAGACAAAGAAACACAGATCTGGGTAGTTTTGGATGCTGATTATCGCTGCTGTAGTTGGCTGTTCCTACTTGAGTTACAAGTGAGCAGCAGCACTGGTGTAAACCAAGGGCAAGATCATTTAGCAACCACACTCCTTTCTTTCCATTCCCTTTGCTCTTTTTTCCCTTTTCAGCATTTTTGGCACAGTCAGTGTAATTGGAAATTATCCACAGTCATAATGTTCTATATGTATGAACTTCTTTTACCTCTGTCTGTGGCCTTTTTAACCTAGGATTCAGATTTTTTTTTGTGTGTGTGTGTATGTGAATTCAGTAAGAGTATTACACTGATAAAGAAATACTTCTGTGATTGAGAGACAGGTAGTATTTTTCTTAGTGTGAACAAGGTTATTTCTTCTGTATAGAAATGAATATTTCACCATATTTAGGGCCTCCTTATTCTCTGCCTACACAATTTCATAGGCTCTTCAAAGATGTTCTGCACTTAAAATTTCATCACTGTTCTTCTGCTAAAGATTTCAGAGGTTTGTTTCTGCTGACAATTATAGGAGGATTCAGTCTATCTCTAGCAAAAAGTTACAGTGAAATATCTCTCTATTTGACACTGCTGAACATGGCTTTTATTGTCACTATATGGCTTATATTTAACCTTGTTCTAAACAAAATATTTAAATTCTTGGAAAAAGCTTTATTTATTAACTTTTAAACTGGAGAAAAATGCATTTCTCACCTGAAAAAAATAGGGTGGAGTTCATTTTCTGGTACATTCTTCACTTGAACAGATAAAATCCCTTCAGATTATTTATACAAAGTGCAACTCCCATAGTAGAGACTATGCACAGTTTTGAGCTAAATTTGAGAGTTACTGTTTTTGTATAGATTTCTTGGATTCAGGGCAGGTAGAAATTCAAATCTAGGTCTCTTACATTTCAGGCAAACACTTAAATGAATTGGATTTTATGGTATCTTATATTTTCTGGATATTATATCTGAGATAGAAAATGTTAGTGAATGTTTAGCTAAAACTGGTACTTTCAATAAGAAATCAAAGTAAGTGTCTCTGACTAGCTCTTTTCAGTATCATAGATTTCTCCTAGCTATTATAAATTCCAGAGCACAGACTAAAAAGTAGCATTTTTACTCTACAGCTGTGTTTTTAAGCCCTTTCAATTTGCATTCTCTGAATACATTTTATTATTTTTGTTTAAAATCTGAAGTCTAAGCTGAGACATTTGACTTAGACAGATGATTCTGAAGTTAAACCTACTGACAGTAGAAAATAATTTTTATTTGAGGAAAGCAGCAGAAACAGTATGTCAATTCCAATGAGACAGTAGAGATTTTACCAGCAAGAAAGTTAAAGTACTGTGAATTGAGTGAATATTTTCAGAGATCTCTGCTGACATCCACTTTCTGTCAATATTTCATTTTCACTGATAAGAAAGTTGAAAACTTTGAATTATGAATGGCTTCAAGACTATAGGAGTGTTGTCTGATTGGGTATGATAATCCACTAGTTTTAATCAGAATTGGATGTCAGGTTTTTGTTTGAAGTTTGGTTAGTAAGTTTTTTTTATCTGGTAGACTTAAAGCAGAATCATGGTCTTCTGTAGAGGAATTTAGTGTGATGCCTGTTTTCATTTCAGTGGAATACCAAACCACTGAACTGACATTCAGTCAAAACCATTTTTTGGCAATTAAGAAAAATTCTATTTTGCAATGTTGAACTTTGTTTTGGTTGGTTTATTTATTTAATTTTAATTTTCTATTTTATGGACTCCACACATCCATATGAAAGCATAAATTCAAAATTTTCCTGCCTGTTGAAAGTAAATATCAGTTCATTGATCAAATTTTGAGAGAGTTAACTATTCTCACAGTAGTTTATAAAAAGCATGAAGAGGGTTTTTTTCTGTCTTGTTCCCCCCCCACCCCCAGCACTGCTGAACCAAATAATTGTTTTTGAATACTTTTCCTTATGATTCTGCTTGAGTTTATCCTTCATATTTCTCGCTTCCCCAAAGCCGCTGCCAATTACATAATAATAGAAATGTTCTTTGAAGAGGATCTCTGAACTGACCCCCTACTCAAGGCATGGTTATTGCCAATTCTAGGTCAGGACCACTGGTGCTTTGTCTACGTAGGTTTTGAAAACCTCCAGGGATAATGATCCCACAGCTTCTTGGGACAGCCTATTCCAGTGATGTCTGTCTAATGAACATGCCCAACCTGAATCTCCTTCCCTTGTGTCTTTATAGTGCCTTTTGCCCTTTTATTTGGATTTTTGACAACCAACTCTCTAATTTTTCCAGATAATTTTTAGTTTAGATAGCTAGTTTCAGTCAGGTATTAAGTCACTCCTTAGTTCATTCCTCTCACTGGATTGAACAAATCCACCTTCTGTATTCCCACCTTGCAGATTACATGCTCTAGGAACATGACCATTTTCTTTTTTGTTGACAAACCAGACTTTTCCAGTTTGTCAACATCCCTCATGAACTGGCAGCACCCCAATCTGGATGCAATATTTCAGGTGCAGCCTTGCCAGTGCCAGCTAAAGGGAATGAATAACTTTCTGCAGCTTTTACTCCTGTTAATATGACCCCATACGTAATTTGCCCAATTTGTAACATGAGCACACACACCACTGGCTTATTGTCTGGTTTACACCCTGTTTTCCAGGGATTCCTATCAGTAGAGCTGCTGTTCAGCCTGTTGGTTCCCAGCCTTTACCAACACATGGAGTTATAATATATATGTTACATATAAAAGAAAAATATTTGTTCAAAAGAGAAGTAGGTGTACTAGGGGGCAGATTAGCTGGCACTATGATAAAAGTATAAGCTTCAAGTGTACAATAGAGGGAAAAATGTCATATGCTACCAGCTAGTCACATCCACCAGGCAAAAAAATCATTAAATGAACGGACTTGGCAGAACTGAAAGCGGACAAACCCTTTTTGAAGCCTGGATTCCAGCCACATCCGTGCTCCGTGCCTGGGAATAGGAAATGAGGCACAGGCTACATCAGTAATAAAACTTCGAGAGAAGTGTAGCCAGGAAATGAGAAGTGGCTGTTACACTCACATCTGGCCTAAACATCCTGGATACTTGCTTAACAGCCACCTTTCTAATGGTAGATTTTAAGCAGCTTTGGAAATTTCAGGCAAATTTATGTGGACTTTTGGAAGGCAGGAATAGTTTCAGAACTTCTTGTCAGTAATTTTTGTTTCATTTTGGTAAAATGCTTTAAGTTTTATGGACATTTCTCAAGGACAGGAAAAAATAAAAACTTCAATAATAAGTACCATCAGACTACTAAACTTGCTTTTCTTACTTGCGTTTGGCATGGATTATGAGAGACGCATAATGTGCTTCTTTTTGATTGATATTGAATTTCTCATTCCTGGAAAGGTTTGGGTAACCAAGAATAAGCAGAATTAAATTAACTCCCTTCAAGAACAAAGCAATGCAAGAGCAATACAAGCTCTTACAAACAATTGCTTTTGACATTTAGAGGTTCTCTATGAAGCTCTCTTGGATATGATGTTTTACAGTATGAAATAAATCTTGTCAAAATACATATATATAGGATTATGGATATGCATTGCTGAGTTTTCTACTTAAATGATTTGTTGCTGTATGATTTGATGTAATTATCTGGATTTACTACAACAACAACAAGAAAATCCCTTTCATGCCTAAGAGTAAGATTTTTCATTACAGGTAAGCATTTTGGCCTAAAATGCAACCCCTGTATGGAAGCCCTTTTTTCACTACAAGAAATACATTAAGGAGCTGGAGCAGGTCCAGAGAAGGGCAGTGAAGTTCTTAAAGGGTCTGGAACACAAGTCCTATGAAGAGTGCCTGAGGGAGCTAGGGTTGTTTAGCCTGGAGTAAAGGAGGATGAAAGGACACCCTATTGCTCTCTACAAGTACCTGAAGGGAATTTGTAGCCAGGTGGTGGTCGGCCTCTTCTCCCAGGTAACAAGCAACAAGACAAGAGGAAATGGCCTCTTGTTGCAACAGGGGAGGTTTAGCTTGGATATTAAGGACAACTTTTTCACAGAACGGGTTTTCAAGCATTGTAACAGATTGTCCAAGGAAGTCTTTGGGTTACCATCCCTGGAGGTATTTAAGAGACATGTGGATGTGGCACCTGGGGACACGCTTTAATGGTGGACTTGGCAGTTCTAAGTTAACAGTTGAGCTCAGTGATCTTAGAGGTCTACTCCAACCTAAACTATTCATGGATGGGTCTTGACCACTTGCATTACTAGAGTAACCCACTGGATACAAGGGCTGGAAGTTGCAGTCTTGGGATACCTGAGCTCAGTTCCAGGCTCTGAAGTTTGCTCTGGTATGAGTTGCTTTCTTTCTCTGGTAACTGAACTCCTGAGCCCTCTCAGGCAGCAGTATTCAGAGGTAAAACATGAGTGCAGGTAACAAAATAGAGTTCTATTTGCATTACGTTTTCTGAAAAGAATATGGCATACATTTTTTACTAAGTGCGTTTCAGATACTGTGATCTTCTAAACACCTAATTATTGCTGCATGTCACTAGGTTAATTTTTGGCTTAAACCTGTGCAGGCTAAAAGAGAAAATATTTATCTATAATATAATTTTTTAAAAAATGAACTTTCTAAAATGAATCCTTTGTTTCAAGTATGCATATTCATCTCAAGTGGTTCTGCTAAGTAAGTAGAACACATACTGTGTGTAACTGAATATTTCATGGACTCTATTCTTCTGTGTTTAATTTTTTCTGACAGCTATCAATACATGTAATGTTTTTCTTGGAACAGTTAAAATAGTAGTATGGAACTATTTTGGCAGATGATAACTTGTTTCCTACTAGAACAAGGATTTTAGAAAACTACTCTGTGTAACCTTGAAAAGTTTATACTTTGAGGGAAAAGTTGTGACCTTTACATAGATTCTTGTGCCCAAGAGGAAACAAAAGTGAAATTATTTTAGTACATGAGGCTTAAGATTTGGCAAAAGGCTTGTGCTTTTTATGCATCAGTGAGACTGGTAAGCAAATAATCATACAAACAAAGGCTGTAGATTATAAGGAAGCCACAAAACTGAATGGAGCCTAAAAATAAACTTGGGAGTTCAGCATAGTTAATATGCTTTAAATGAAGAATGCAATGTTAAGCAAAATTAAAAGGCAAGCAAGGTCTCAGAGCTTTCATGTGTTATTGATGGAAACAGGCCAGACTACCAACTACCAATTATATACTGTTGTCATTGTAAAATGCTGAAATGTGCCAGGTTTCCAGATTTCCAGATTTTGTTTTCAACTTCATTCGGCTCTTGCTTATTAGTAACTCATGTCCTGCCCCATTCAACAAAGAACACTCAACGGTGAGCTCTTTTGGACCAGGAAGAAGGCAGAGGAAGCCCATCACCCCTGGCTCCCCAGTGGCTTTTAGGTCGATGACATCCCTCGCATCCTTCCCGTGGGTGCTTCAGACGAGACCTCTGTCCCTGCTCCGCTGCAGGCAGGAGGCTTGTGAATGTGGGGAGAAGGGCTGAAAGCGAGAGCAAAGCATGCCACTGTTACTCTGAGCCCGCACTGCGGTGCCCCGAGGCCTTTGGACTCCGTATTATGTCAGTGACAAGAGCAGGTCCATGGGACAAAGGACAGGATAAAGCAGGATGAGGTGACGCTGCTTTCCCTCTTTCTGGAAAAGGGCCAGTGGCAGCTGAGAGCTCGAGGCAGCAGTTTGGGGCGCAGAGCAGGAGGAATGACTTTAGCCTCCTGTTGTGCCTGGTGGAGCTGCCTCTTTGGTCCTACAGTTCCTCTGTAGGATCAAAGTACATCCTTAGGGGCGTTTTCCTGAAAAACAAAGCAAGTCCCAACAATTCTTGCCATATGTGTAAATACCTGCAGTGAATAACTGTTTGAGTGTTGATTTTTAAGTGACTCAATGTACTCTTTGTTTTAGTAGGTCTGATGAAATAGTTTTGCATCATTAATTTATATCTGATTCTATATAAAGGATATATTTATGCTTGAGGAAGGTGGTCTTCTGAATTAATTTTTTTCCTAGGAGGTTATTTTTTTGTTTAACCCTATGCTTCATGTGTGTTTTTTAATAACCTAATCTCAAGAATCCCTAGAAGGATAATTCTAAGGAAAAATAAATGTCTTTTGCAATTTTAGTATTTTGTCTCAGGCTACCTTTATAATGTTTCATAGAAAGTGCTTCATTTTGGGGTTTTGCTTGAGCTTATTCCCAGAACTAAAAAAATCTGCTTAAATTAGATTAATAACTCTTAGTTTGCTAAAATGTACAGATTCTGTTAGTAAAGTTAGTGAGTTGAATTCCATGCTAAGAATTTAAATATCACTTTTCAGACCCCTTTAAATCACAAGAATAAAAGAGAAGTCAAGGTTCTTTTTGTTTTTCCTTTGTATTTAATTCTTTTACAATATGCAATGTCACATTTTTCATCTTTTTCAGAATTTGCAAGAGCTAAAAAATTATGACTTTTTACAATGAAAATGAAATTTCCCATGACATTATTTACCTTCAGAAACAGGGATTTTGAGAAAAAACTGCCATTATAGATCATGAATTAAGTGTGTAGGTTTGGTCATAGGGAGACACTTCTAATTATCATATACAGAAATTTGATAATTGCTGATTCAGAAATGTGAATGAAATAGCATGACTGAAAGATTCATTGCAATTCTGTACTCACATGACCATTGACTGTGCATGTGCTTCTAGTTCTGAAAATGGAAGATAAATGTGTATATGTATCTTAAACTGCTGTCCCTGGATTTTACACCTAAGGTAGTTTTCTACCTCATGTTTTACACAAGATGACAGTTCACATCTAATGACATGAATGCCTGAAATGATTTATAATGACTGAGGTAGCTTATTATGGGCTTGAACCCAGTGAATGAAAAGTCATTGAAAAAACACTTTAGAAACATTATTCTATGTGATGCTCTTAGATAAATAAAGATCAGCTATATCAAGGGAAGTTATTTGCATCTGTCTGATGGAATTAGGTAAAAGTACACTTGGAAGAATGAACTAGATTTTTTTCCCCTGCTATTAACCAATGTATTGTCTAGTACTATGGGCTTTTAAATCACTCAACCTGTGTCTTACTGTTGTATTTTCAGCAAACAGCTGGTCACATCCTAAATCAAAGGTACTTCGCTTTGTAACAGCTGGACTGTGAGCTGAGCGTTATCAGTGTTGAGCTGCCTCCCAGATTTTAGTTATAATGAAAAAAGAAGTAACCTTTGAATGTAACACTTCTGGAACATCATAAATTAAGTGTATTTGCTTTACTACAGTATTTCTCTCTGATTAGTATTTTAAAAATGATTGCATTTAAGTGATTGCAAAGTATTTGTGGGCAAAAATAAACCAACTGTTCATGATCTCTTCTCTTCTGCAGAAAATTACATCAGCAGTTTGAAATGTATAAGGAGCAAGTGAAGAAGATGGGTGAAGAATCACAGCAGCAGCAGGAGCAGAAGGGTGATGCCCCAACCTGTGGCATCTGCCACAAAACAAAATTTGCTGATGGCTGTGGCCATAACTGTTCATATTGCCAAACTAAATTCTGTGCGCGCTGCGGAGGAAGAGTGTCTTTACGGTCAAATAAGGTATGGAGTTATGAAAGTTTAACAAGCTTTCCTACACTCAGTATCTCTTATTTGTTGCTCATGCAACCAAATCCCGTAACTACTGAAACAGATTGCCTCTAAAGTGGTAATGATATCTACTTCAGGGTCTTTTAAGACATCTCTCCTCATTTCTTGTACTTTCCAGTTGCAGGTGGATTTGTGATTATGGCTTTTAAGTTAATACAGATAATTTTTAGACTAAAAAACTCGTGAAAATACAATTCTTTGATTGAAGGGTGAGCCTGGTATTTGAGACAGGGAAGTATATCTATTGATCTAGTGAAACATTGATTATTTCAAGGTGCAGCAAGGATTTGTTTCTTTCCTGCTTGCCCAGGTGCTTCTGCACAAGATTATGGTAAAAGTAGTGTTAGAATATTCTATAAAATATAATATTGTGCTTTTAACCCTTTCTTATATATTATACATATGCACACATATTATGCATATTTATACATACATATGCATGAAAATGTCAAACTATTTTTAGGAAAAAATGAAATGCATTAACCTATATTGTTGCAACTCTTATAAACTTACTGTGTAACCATAGGTAAAACAGCAATCTAAATTTTTTTAAACGTTGAATGACAGAGTAAAAAATTCAGCACAACTAAGGTAATCACAGAAAACTGTTGAGATCAGTTTATTCAACATTTTATATAAAATGTTCAGATCTGATACACAGAATCTGTCTCAGATTCTGACACATACTTGTGGAAGATTTATGACAATACTCAATCTGTATTATGCTGGTCTTCTGTGGAAACACATTTTGTAAGCAATACAATAGTTTAATAATTTAATATTTATTATTATAGCATTTTATATAGTTTATTTCCATAACTATTATTTGCCATAATATGCTCTTTGCAAATACTGTGCAATTGGCAAATATTTTCTTTTGGAAGGTATGAGGCAATGGTATACATGTTATGTATCTCGTTGTCTAAGATTGAAAGGTAGGTTTAAATAACGGGCTGAAGTTTTTAAGTGACAAAGTATATAATAATAAAACATATAAAAATATATTAGAAGTATAATAATATGTCCTGATGACTAAAGTAACTGAGATTGTGTGTGTCTCAAATTGACTTGGATTTCATTAAGATAATGGAACAATGTTGTCTTTAATAAGTTCACGTACTTTTAGGGTTTTTTTTACAACTAACTAAATCATGTCGTCAATAATAAGAGAGATAATAATTTCTGAATTAATTTCCTCTGATTATGAAAGCCAGTGAGGACAGATATTTGAGCCATTATGCCTACATGCTTGCAAACACAGAAAAAGTTCATTAGGAAGAGGGCTTCATTTCCGAACGAAATGTTCTGATACACCGTTTACACTCGGGATGGAGCATGTGAACTTGGCAGATATTTGCCTGACTTCTCTTGACAGATTTCCAATGAGATTCTGCCATAGCCTCTTAGGCAATTTGCTCCACTGCTTCACCGTGCTCACCACAGAAAGCTTTTCTTGCTGTCTAACCTAAATCTGTCTTGCTGTAAGCCGACTTCTCCATTCAGTCTATTATGTATCTGTTCTCAAACTCTTCTCAACTAGCATTTTTTTCTACTAATGTTGCTAATTTAGTGTGAGGATTTTCTGTATTTCATTAATTTTTTACCCTAGATATTTTATGAATATCCTGAACAGAGTGTTTCTAGACTGATCCCTTGTGGGGCTTCACTGGTGATACCTTTCCCTCTAAAAAAGCCTGACCATTTATTACTGTCTTTTTTTTCTTGTCTTTTCAATAAGTAAGTTTACTCGTGGATGAATTTATTCCTATTCCATGGCAGCTGAGATTCTTTAGAAGTCTGTAATCTTAACTCAGTAGTAGGAATAAATCCCTCTTCATTACTTTCTCTGTGACTTCTTGAAAGAATTCTAGTACATGTAACAGATATGAATTCCCTCTACTAAAGCCATTCTGACTTTCCACGTTTTATAATAATTTACTGATATGCTTGCTAATTTTATTCTGTGTTTTGGTTTCTACACACGTGCCCAGTGTGGATGTCAGACTCACTTGTCTATTTTTCAGCTGATAAAACATTGAAACTCCTTAAAAATGAACAAATTGGCATTTTTGTTATCTTTTATACTTGTTGTCAATGAAAGATACTGTATTACAATTAACAGTTATCTTAGACTTGAGATGTTTTACACTGAATATCATCTAATTTTAAAAATATTTTACTATTTTATTTTGTTGACTCTCTTTATAGCTTGTCATTCTGAAGTATCAGTTTTAAGTATATACTCCAGTTCATTCTGCATAAAATAATATTCTAGAATAAATATCTTTCCAATCACCATGAATATGAGCACAAAAGATCTAATTCAGAAAGACCATGACAGTCTCCTCTTTATGATCTCTTTTATGCCTATACTCATTATTCCATTTAAATTATTTTGTTATCAGAATTTACCAGAATTCATTCTTTTCTGTTTTCCTTTATGGATACAACTTCAACTTCTTGAAGGATTACTTCTAATAACTTTCTGTTTTAACTTTGCATTCTTTGGTCTTCGTATACATTTTTGACAGGTCATATAAGTTGCTTTGGACCTTATATGAGGGGATTCTTACACTGTCTGAAATGTTCTTTCATGGATCTGTTTGATCTGTTTGTGATCTTCTTCATAATATGAAGTGTCAAGCCAAAGTCATGCCTTTTACATCAGATTCAGCTACTAAATAGTTTAGTACAGACCAGTATTGGCAGCATGCACCTCAGATGAAGAAGAATTACAAAGAACAGTTCTCTTTCTAAGGCCACAAGGCTAACTACTGCTTACAAGGTTCATGGCAATGAGTAGGAGCAGGGCATGGAAATGTTTTGACTGTTGTCAGAGTATTAGATAAGGATTCTCAGAATGTTTGGATGATTTATTCCTTTTTCAGTTTAGTTACAAAGCCTGAAATGCATAAACATTATCTTTCAGTTCAAGCTGTACAAAAATTATCATTATGTGGGAGTTCCTTCTAGATCAAACAAATAAAACTGATAATGGTGGCGCATTTGCTTCTGTACAGCTTCTGTTAGTGAATGGAGCATTCAGGCAGAATGGGAGTTTAGATTTAAAGGGAGTAAGGAACCTTGAACTGTCATCTTTTATGGTCATGATCAATTTCAGATTAAAACTGAAATAATAAATCACATGACAGCTAGAAGTACTTGTTCTTAGTAATAAGACTACCACTGATATATAAAAAATGCTACTCTTCTTTTTTTACTATATATTGAATTATATAGAGAAATGTCCATTGAATGAAGTAGTAAACAGCAGAATAAGGTTGATAGAGGCGAGACATTTAAATGTTAAAATATTGGGAAAATACAGCTTCCAGGTAGATACATCTTGTGCAGTGAATATAAAACTTCAGTAGCTCAGAATGCCTTCACTTGTACAGGAAGAAAAGAGGTCTTGCCTGAAAACTTAATTTAAGGCATGCTGAATACTTTTTTTCAGGGTGTTTGGCAATCTACTATCACTGATTTTATCTTTGAAGAACAAAAGTTAGAGGGTTTTGGTTGTTTTATAGAACCAAGCACCATCATGAGAAACACATAAGGTGTAAGTAGGGAACCTCTCTGAGCTCCCTCTGATTCACTGAAAGCTTTGCATTCTGATAATTTCTCTAAGGCTATGTTTGATTTTCAGAAAAAATATCAAGTTCGCTTTGTTGAATGATTCTAACTGCAGGACTTGTGATGTGACCACTTGTATGGAGCCACAACACAGAATTTTAGCATGTTTGTGGTAATGCCCTAATCCATTTCATTGTGTTGACAATTGTCAAGCACTGAAGAATTAGTGTGTCACAATCAGATTTTCTAAGTCACTAGAATTTGGGATAAACACAATGATTTGCTTGCAAGTAAGTTGGTCCTTAGAAGACACGGTTTGATTCTGCATTTCTCTACAAAAGACAGGTGACCTTGCAAACCTGATGAAAGGATTTCTCTAAATCACGTGTGGTTTCTGTTTGTTTTCCTTTTTTTTTTTCTTTTCAGTTTAGACCATGTAATACCTCTAAAATCTGATAACCTACAACTGTATTTGTCCTTCTGGAGAATAGAATAGTTTTTATTATCAAATATATTGAAGACTTCAAATTTGAAATCTAGTCCTGATTATATTGGCACAATGCTAATACAATAGTGAACATCTATGACTGTTAAGACATTTCTAAGCAAAGGTCAGCTCCATTTTATTTGAGGTGATCAACCTCTTTATTCGTTTGAAATTATACCCAAGGTTATGAGGGCTACAGTTCAGCTGGTATACACCATGGTCCTTAGTAGCTTTCCCCACTCCTTCCCCCATCGAGTTTGGCTTCTCTAATGTGGTGCAGCTGTAACCTGGGATCAGCCTTGAGGACAGAACTGTGCAAGGATGGTTTGCAATAAGCCCTCTTGGGAGCTCTAGTCCCTTGCCTGGTAGCTGCTCAGTTGCTGAGCCTTTGTCCCTGCCTGAGCTTTGCTGCTGGCCTGTCCAGTGTTCTTGCTGATCCCAAGCTGTAGACTTGGCTTCCCAAATTGCCTGAGCTCTTCCACCATGGACCTGCTGGGGACCTGGATTCTTTGCTGACCCTAATTATAGTCCTGGGCCCTATCCTGTTACCCTTGGGTGCATGCTGTGGGACACAACCCTGCAGGTGGGAGCATGGCCTGCCTCATGCCACCCTTTGTGCCCAGCTCCTGGCTCCGACCAAGCCTGCTGACCCTGCTTCTGCCAGCACAGTGCAGAAGTAGCACACTGTCCCAGCATAACACTTCAGTGAAAAACTTCTTCAAATACCTGCATTTAATACTAAGAGTAAAAATCTTGCCACAGCTACCATTTTGAACCAGAAGATGTTGCTCCTTTCCAGTCTGTAAACTTTGCTTGCCAACTGATGTCTAGAAGAATTGATATCCAGAATCTGCATTTCTGTACTCATACCTTGCATTCTCTTGATTGTTAAAAAAAACCCCTGTGATTTTAATACTGACTATGTGGATATGATCATGCCCTTCAAATGACAACTGAACAAACTGTTTCTGTTATTAAATTTATTTATTTGAAACTATTTGCATTTGATAGCTCTTTTGACTCTCATTAAACAGCAGATGATGATCTCAATTTCACCAGCGGTTGCATGTGTTTGAACTCTTCACTACTTCAAAGCTTTCATAAACCTTAGAAGTTATTATGATCCTGAAACAAGGAAGAACTCAATTTTACCCCAATAATTTTAGGCACTTAAGGTGAGAAAAATACTGTCTTGAGGAGTGGCTTTGGCTCATGCAGTCAGATACCAGATTGACCTTCTAAAAGATGTTTTTTAAAAAGGAAAAGGTATAGGTATTGACTCATTAGAGATTTATTTTGAATATATGATGGAATTTCAGTAATTTTGTTAATATTTCTGTGTCTGATAAGGCCTTTCTCCATAAAACTACTATTAAAATATACTTGGATTTTCATGTGTAACAGGACAAATACCACTGAAATCTGACTCTCTCGCTCTTTTAGCATCAGTTCTTTGAGTATTGAATTGAATAATTTATCTAATGTCTTGCTATTGAAATGACTGGCTAGACTGTCTTTCATATGGTCAGATATGTCATAGCTTGCAGTGTACTGCTATGAACTCAAGAATGTGTGACAGTGTGTGGGAAGGAAGTTGAGAGGCTGGAGGCAGTCTTAAGTGTTCAGTAAAGTTTGATGGCTTGTCTTGAACTTCACACATCTTTGTATTTTGTAGCTTGTTTCTCCAAAGAGTTTATTCATCCTGAAGGTTATACAGCATAGGTGGGTTGAGTGAACCAAGTCTTGGTAACTATTATGATCAAAGTGTGAATGACAGGATGTTGAATTATGTTTATGGATTATAATCCTCTTGGATAGTAGAGTATATTTCTTCAGAGCTGAAGATGAGAAATTGAGGCACTAGATGTTTCCATGTGAAATACCTCTGAGCACTACAGCCACTCTTATTGCAGTACCACAGGGAGTCCTGCTCGGAAAGTAGCAGAACACCTGGTGCTGAGCAGATAAATATGTCTCTGCACACAGAGCAATAATACTTGGATTTTCTGTGATCTGGAGAGTTACCAATAACGTTTACTTTTATAACTGAGAATACCACTAAAACCTGTAGCATCTTTGAAAATGCTTTAATCTTTTGCCACTGTACATAGGATCATAGAGTAAATTGGGTGAGATGGGACCTGTGGAAGTTATCCGGACCAATCTCCTGCTCCACACAGGTTTTTAGGACTTTGTTCAACTGAATTGTAAACACCACCTAGGATGGAGAATCCATAATCTCTTTGGGCAACTTATTTCAATAATTACTACTCTTGTGATTTTCATGTTTTCTTATGTCCAATCTAATCCCTTGATTGTTATATTTTGTCTATTAGCTGTGCATCTTCAAGAAGATTGTCTTTATGTTCCCTATAGCTAACCCTTAAGTAGTTAAGGAATGCAAGTAGTTACCCTCTTCCCTCACCCTTCCCTACTCCAGCCTTCTTTAGGCTAAACAAACCTATCTCCCTGAGCTTCTCCTTGTATATTGTGTGTTTTATTGCCTGACCGTCTTGTTTGGCCTCTGTTGTATTCTCTCTTCTTTGTTTGTAACTATAGGATTGGAGGGAACCTAAACTTTCTATAAGAGTTACTTGTTATAAAGTTACACGTCATACAGGTATTCAAACAATAAAGCAATAAAATGAGTTATAAAAGAGTTGTCACTCTTTCTTGGTGAGCAGTTGTATTTCCAGCACAGCCAATGCTTAATTGCATGCCTAGATTTAGTCTCTATATTGGCATGTGAAATTAAGATACCAGGTAACAATCACCATTAATCACTCACAAAAATGAGGTTGAATTTTGACTGAAAACATTTTGATGATTTTTGTTTTCTAAAGTATTGTTTCATTTACAATTCTAGACAGCTAAGAAGACAATCCCATCAAGGAATATAAGGAACAGGAATGTTTGTATTTAACATTGATAAGTATGAAAAAGACAGTGTAAATATTATAGATCTGACATGCCATGCAGTGAACACTTGTGGCAAACTCTGACTCTTTGTGCTCTAAAATTCCAGGACTTTACAGATCTCTGGAGTGGCTAACACGCAGTTATGCTGTTATGCACACCCTCTATCTGTCTGTAGTAAACAAATATTTTTTAATTTAGCTGAACTCTTTGCAAAGTGTTGGTGAATGCTAATCATTTGCCATCCTGGGGTCCATGGAATGCGGTGCTAAATGCTGCATCCCTTTGATGAGGTGACCCATCTGTTTGATTAAGGTAATTCAGATATGATTCCCAAATTATTTTTTTTGTACAAATATTTTTTTATATATAAGACTGTCTCAATTTCACCCATGAAAAGATTATGAAAATTATTAAAATTGCTTATTTTTCACTAGTTCTCCTTCACCAGTAGGGAAAATAATAAAGATATATCAATTCCTTAGATACTTACTTGTTTCTTTTACTAACAAATACTATTACTTGCTTTCAAAATGAAAGTGACTCTTTCCTTCTTTGTGTTTTTTATTTTGTTTTCTGTCCTTTCTTTCTTGCTTTCGTGGATATGAACTCCAGGAGGACAAAGTGGTTAGAGCCTTTTTCTGTTTAAAGTTCTTTTCTTTTATGGTAGACTTATTTCCTGGTCTACATTTGCTTTCATTTACACAGGTGTAATTCCTACTGAAGGCAAGGGGAGTTACTGTCATTAAAATGAAAGCAATGTCTGGCATGAAAGGCTTTCCTGCTTTTCAAATAGCTTACTAATATTCTGTGAGTTGTTGTGTACAGTATGCATGATAGTCCTCTCTGTTTGCAGCTTTTGTGAGCATGTCCCTACTTTTCCTTTGCTTTTGCAATATGATATGTGCACAGTTTAGAAAAATTAAATGAGCACTTGTGTCATAGGTATTTCTTTGATAAAATTAATTTGTATTTTTGTAGATGTGGCATAAAATGATCATAACTTTTGCACTTTGTATCACTGATATGTATGCACTGAACGTTTTAGCTTGTGCTTTTTTTGAGTTGGTAGTTCAGTTCTGATTTTCAATGCCAATTCTATTATATACCAGTAAATATAAAAAACCCGATATTCATTCTAAACATTAGGCATGTTTAGAACAGCAACACCAGTTATCCATTAGTATAAATTATTTTCTAAATTGGTTTGTAGGCTTTCCTAAAATGTAGTGCACATATTGTATTGAGCATAATGTTGAAATGATGTTAGATGTTATGCATGTCACTGACATTCTGTTTGTCTTGATAATATTACACCTACAGTAGATATTTTAATCTGATTTTATTTTAGCAATATTTAGAAGAAGGTAGTATAATTTGAGAATAAGCCTGGATATGTTTCAATATTTTACCAAATTAAATGTGACTGTTTTAAAATAATGGAGTGGAAAAAGCTACAGGAGCTAGTGTAAATCTCTTCTTACATGGAAATCTCTACTGTATGATAAAGAATTGCAATTGCAAGGCAACTTGTCCTGTAGTGCTTGGCTAATAAGTTCCTTTATTAGATGGAGTAAAGAAATTCTTTAGCGTTCATATGCAGAGAGAGCCTTTTGCTGTAATAAATGTAATTTTTTCTTGCTGGTACCAGTGTCAAGGCTCACATTTAACTTGCATGTATGGTTCAGAAATACTTTGCTTCACACAGAAGTTGGTAGCCATTTGCTGTTGTTACCATTTAGGATGTATCTTTAGTAGCGGGCAAGTGATGCTTGAGGTGGGCCACATACTGGTCCCCAGTCTGATAGATGGTTGCATAGTCTTCGTGTAGGGCTATGCCATCAGGGTTTTTCATGATTAGAAGGCTGTGAACTCATAGAAGCCATGAAGTAACACCAGTTTGTAGAATACAGAGGTAGCTGCGGAGTACAAAAAGACAATGAATAAAAGCAAAAATTTTCTCCTTCAAGATTTTACCCTTTCAATATAATCTTGAAAGTATTCCCACAGTCAATCCAACAACTGGTGTCTGTGGTATTCATTTATATTGGAGCAGTGTCAAATCCGAAATTCACCTGGAAAATAATAATAAAAAAAAGTGTGAAGGTCACTGTAATAAAGTTATATTATTATCTAGTTTTACCATGTACATATGTTAAGGAGGAAATCAACTAGTAGATTTTTTCCATAAATAAAGACAGTAGCTCAAGTTGCTTTACGTAATGTCTGTTTGTGCTGATTTTGAAATAGGTGTTTTAGAATTTATGAAGGCAGAAAAAAGCAATAGGTATTTTAAGTCAACTTTTTCTCAACTACAGACATTGTGAAGAAGGGATAGCAGTGGTATTCTTGATATTTTAGTGCTGACTCTAAGGTTAAAAGCCCTGGTGTACTGAATGCCAGCCAGTACCCAGATACCATCAGAACAGGTACTTCAATATAGGCAGTATTTTTTTAATTTGGTGCATTTACCAGTAGATTAACTCACCTAGAGAATCCTTAATATTACTGCTTATCCTTCATTTGTCAGTGTTAGTGTTGAATGTGTGAATTCTAGTATTTCTTAAGGGGCTTATTCTGTGTTTTGTAAACACAGAACAACAAGTTCAATACAAGGCACTCCCAGATAAAGCTATAGATACTTCGATGACTGTTGGTGGTGTGTTGACCCAATTGAACAGTATGGATTTGGAAAACGAGTTGTATTCAAAGAATCAGTGCTGTGAAGATTTAGAAACTTATTTTTGTGTGTCCCCTCTAGAAATCTTGTTATATCTTTGGATTAAGATTGTAGGAAAAAGCTGGGACTGCACGTGGCGTTGAATGATTGGGGTAATTGTACAGTAGTCTGCTGATGATATTTATGGTGGTGGTGAATGGAGTTAGACATGAATCTTGACTATGTTGTAATTGTACCATTAAACACGCATGGAGGGGAACACATCCTTCTACTCCACTCTTGTGAACCCCCACTTGGAGTGCACCCAGTTCTGGTGTCCTCAGCACAGGAAAGACATAGACCTGTTGGAGCATGTCCAGAGGAGGGCCACCAAGGTGATCAGGAGCATCTCTCTTATGAGGGAAGGCGGACAGACTTGGGGCTGTTCAGCCTGGAGAAGAGAAGGTTCTGGGGAGACCTTGAAGCCACCTTCCACTACCTAGAGTTGGTCTGTAAGAAAGATGAGGACAAACATTTTAGCAGGGCCTGTTGCAATAGGACAGGGGGTAATGGTTTTCAGCTGGAGAGTTGACTTGCATTATGTATAAGATAAGGTTTTTATGATGAGGAAGGTAAAAGGCCAGAACAGGTTGCTCATAGAAGTGGTGGGACGGGGCTCTGAGCAGCACAATCTAGTTGAAGACGTCCCTGCTCATTGCAGGGGCGTTGGACAAGATGAGCTTTAAAGGTCCATTCCAACCCAAACCATTATATGATTCTTTGACACTATCACTTCAGAGGATACAAGTTTTCCCACACAGAACATGGTAATAACTCCTGAATGTCTCAGTCCTTTATTAGTCAGGCATCACAGTATATAAAGAAGTACTTTTGCAAAATGAAGACCCCAATGTGCCTGAAAGGACTAATTTATGTTAAGATTAAAAGAGTAAGGTCATCGCTGAGAAGGAAACAGTTGATTTTTTTTTTTTTAAATTGAAAAATAATGTGAATTTTTTTCCATCTTCTGGATTTTTCTTCCTGTAAGAAACAAAGATACATTTTAAAGGACTTATTGCATTTCTGTCACTATTATTCAGTCAATATGTGACTGTGAGGTAGAAGTTTCTTTGAGAAAGTGGGGTCAATTAAAGCTGATAGAAATGAAGATGATTTTAAAAAATAAAGATCCACAGGATCATCCTCCTTTTACTTAGATGTTGACAATTAGACAAGTAATTAAATAACTTTATTAAAACGAGTAACACCGTTAGCTAGAGTAGTGAAGTTGTATGACCATATTATTGAAATTCATGGAAGATGTAATGAGACAGATGAGGAACTAGGAAGTGTGATACAGTTTTTGCAAAAATAGATCTTCATTGAAAATAATAAGAATTAAAAAAGTAGAATATTTAAATTTTGACCATATGCTATCCAAAATTTAAATGAACTTATACACTTTGTACCTTTGCTTGGAGGCCACGACTCTGATCATTACCTATCTTGTTAAAACTGATAAAATTCTTGTACAGTGTATTGTTAGAGACATTTGAAATTTAGATACACCATTTCATGTTTTTTAGGTGTTTGTTTTCAAGTGTCAAGTTTTGAAGCGACATGAAGTCAGCAGTGGCCTGGCCTTCAGGGATTCTGATACTTTTTCTGGTTTTTCATCTCTCTTAGTGGATTCAGGAACTTGTTTTTAGAGAAGTTGTTTTAAACTGCTACAGGTCAAAGCCTTCACCAGAATGGTTTATAATTATACAAAGGATAAACCTGCCTTCTTGGTATTGGAAAATATCTGTTTGGGTAAACTCTTACCCTTGAAACTTAACTCAAACTGACTTTGTGTCCTATGAGGAAACACACTCTTGAGTCTCATCAAGATTTTCATGGGCTGTATATGCTCCAAGGGATATGTGGTTTTTTTTAACAAAGAAATATGTTAATTTCCACATCACTGAAATTTGGGAAAAAATCTTTTGTACAAAAAGACTCACAAACCCCATAGAATATTTCCTAAACTTGCTATACCTCTGGAAAAAGCCTCCTGAACTAGCTATTTTACAGGATCGTTTTCTGAGATATCTCTTTGCTGAGGGAAGCTTAATGATTTTCCTCAGCTCTTGAGTATCGCCTTTCAGATTGGGATCTCTAAAAGTCATTCGGAGAGTTGGCAACTTAGACCTTCCTGTCTTGGGCCAGTTGTCCGAGCCTGTTCTCTGATCCTATTTCTCATGTATCCATTTGTCTGAGCTGCTCTCCTTTGTCTTACTGTGTTCAGACCTCACTCCTATTTCCTTCGTCACTAACAGAATACACCTCCAGTAGCAGAAGGTGAGCAAATGTCTTGGTTGGAATTGGCCTGCCAAACATATTTACATACTAAGTCGTTTCTTTCTTCCTGTCAAAATTACCCTGCACTCAAATCACATCCTCTACTCAAAAATAAGTTGCCTAGCTTTATTTTCAGTATTTTCAAGACTGTTGTGATGTGACATAATAGAAAGTAGTCAGTATACACAGGTATTTAAACCTGCAAGTAGCAGATTTAAATTTGTCTGAAATCCTGATGAAGACCATACACAGTGAATGCATCTTAGTGATGGTTAAATTGACATATAAATGTTTTCCCATGATTGTTAACTTTTATGGCCTTACTGTCACACTAAGATATACTCTGTGTTGGCCATCACAGTCAGAGAACAGTGAGATTAAACTCCATTGTATTCCAACTTCATATTAACATCTGTGAGGAGCTGGAGATGTGAGGAAGGAATGAGAATTCATCTTTCTTTCTTTTATTTTTTCTTCTTCACCACAATGCCCATTGGCCCATTTTGTCATGCACAGAACAATGGCTTAACTGCCACAGTTTTCAAGGAAGGGGAAATGTGGTCCTAGGAACTACCAATCTCCTTTTCCAGATTCTCTTTGAAATTTAATTGGAAAATAAAAATAAAACAACTTATTGATATGATACAACTTCAGAATGGTCTTAGCTAGTTCAATCTAGTGCCTACATGGGGTTTTATATCCATGTAATGAGATGTTGCTTTTGCTCCATGCTTGAAGAACATGTTTCTTTGTTAAGAACAAACAGAAAACTGACCAGAAGAGTGAGTCTGAAAATCTGTATTAGATGAGTAAGGGTTTATGTGCCCAAAAGCTTGTATAATATTTTCACCCACAACAGTTAGTGTAAAAGACACTAGTTCCTCCTATAAGCCTTGTACTTTGTATGTACACTATGATGTTGTAATTTTACAGTACAGAAATTAGAAGTAGTTGGTTTCATTTCAGATGGTACTCAATTTCTGAAAAGAGTTAGGGCAGATTTAGAAAGAGTTTGGTGAAATTAGAAGGACTAGTTTTCATTTTGCTAGCTCTTTTTCCTATCCTGATAGCTCTAGAAATTTATCTTTTAATTGTGGGTTGTGCAAAATAGATTAATTTTTCATTGAAATTCTTCTTCAAGCTATCCTAAAATAATCTTATCTTATAATGTGTATGGAAACAGTGTAATAACAACACAAACTATATCACAACAATAATTTTTCCCTTTTGTTCAAACTAATACAGCAATAGCAATTGCAAATAGCACTTCTGGAATCAGAAGATGAAACAGCTCTTGAGCAGTAAGTTATATTTGCCACCTGTTGCAATATTCAGAAACCATATCATGTGCTATTAAGTTCCAGGTGTAGACCTTTATCAAAGGTAGCTCAACAAATTCCTTATTTCAGTCCCAGGTGTGTAACAGCACACCTAGGACTCTTTGGACACAGTTAGACATTATGGCACAGCAGGGGATGTTATAAATGTTTAATTATGTAGATTCAGCTTCAGTGGCTGGAAACCAGTGCCTATATATATAAATAATGAAGACACTGCTAGTAATAGAGTAAAGCGGCAAACCTCCCAAGGTGGTTTTTTTTTTTTTATCTCAGCTGTTTACTTAGAGCTTTATTTAGCTGGTGTCTTCAAGGAACAGTTTAGTGATAGGTTGAGGAATTAAATGAAAAAGGCCTTGCATCTAGGTTAATATAATCTGTTTGCTGTTTAGATCTGCTGTGTGATAAAGGAATTTGTATGGCCGGCATCTGTTGATATATAAAATATTTTATGCACAGACAAAACAGTTATTCAGTATAGCAAGAGTGAATTTATGTAGACAGTTTCAGCAGATGTTGAACTTCAGTGAATCATGGAGAAATTTAAATAAATGTGAAAAATCCCATGTTTAAACAAGGTGTCACCTATGAAGTATAAGTAGGGTATTTGAAAATTAAAACTTCCTTGGTTTGAATTATTATAAAGATGCCTTCATTCAGCATCAAGAAGATCTACGGAAAAGCCTGGATTTCAGGTAGCTAATTCAATTTCAGTCAATTCATGTGTGTTAATGTTTGTGGCTTTTTGAGAAATAGTTTTATGTAGTTCAGAAGCCCTTTTTAGCATTTTAGGTCTGCAAGTAACAAAATACTGATGCTTTGTAATCCAAATACATAAATAAATTAACAGGATTTCTGTTTGATGTTGGGGATAATATGCTTTCACAAGATAAATCCCTATGGTATTTTAATACTGATAGGATCATAAATGTATCTTTATTAATTGAAGTTGAAATCTGAGTCATTTAGTTTACTATGTATACATGCACCTCCCATTTATCTTTAAATGTTTAAACTTGGTCAGTGTTACTCTCTAGTGTTCATTTAACCTGTTCATCTTTCAGTTTCAATGTAATTGCTACATAACTTCAGAGTCATGACCTGTTTAATTAAGGTATTCTTGCTCTCAGATACTTGGTCATGTGGTTATGAAAGATGATATTTATTACTGTTAACGATTTGGATTTCTTACAGTTCTGTGTAGGCAATGTATGGTATCTTTCTAAAAGATTAGAATAGCTTTACCTCTACATTGAAAACAGGTTTCAAACACCTGTTTCCCCCTATTTGTCGAGTGTCTATTTGCTTTCAGCATTAGTTAATTTTTAGGATATAACACCACAATAATTATATATTTTTTAACAAATGGATTTTACTCTGTACATGTGAAACAAATTCCTCTTAATTCACTTCAAATTATTTTTTAGTTTTATTTAATCCTTGTTTGCCTTCATTTTGTCATGGACATCATTGTGAGTGGCCAAAGAAAACTTTCACTACAGTGGATGTCTGTAGTGTAACGTAATAGTGTCTATAATTTGGGAGGAGCATAATTGTTTACATTGTTGTGTAGCAAAAAGTGAAAATTGGTTCAAAATTTAGCCTATAGGTTCAGACACCAATCTCAAGTGCCCATTAAAAATGTCTATAAAGCTATTTTTTATTCAAAATAAAATGCTTTATTATTATGAAAGATGTTGCAAAGAGGTGTTTTTGGTCATAAACTATGTTTCCAGAGTCCTTCTAGAGTAATATGATTATTTTTGTTTTATACCTTATTCATATATTTATCTTAACTGGCTATTGATGAAAGACTGAAATAAAATATCTATGGTCCTAGAATGTTAGACTTCTGCAATTTTATTGTACCAAAAGCTTAATAAAATGCCATAGATATGTTTAGTATTATGAATAGGATTTTGGTACAGCTATTGTAGTTGTGTCGCAATTTTTAAATTCAGTATTAAGTAATAAGAAATTCAAGGCTATTAGGCTTTTCCCTTTAATGCTTTAACTTTTCTTGTAGCCCTTTTAAACCTGTTACCTTCCTATAACTTTTAGCCTTTATTAATGTTATTTTGTAATACTTGCTTTTATTAATGTTAGTCAGTAATATTTTCTCCTCATGTTTAGTACAACACTACCAGCAATGATTATCTGAGTATAACATAAGGATAACCTTGTGTAAATGAAGCATAGTATCCCTTTTAATAATGATAAGAAGACATGCTTTCAGTGATTTTTAGAGAGATATACTTTTATTTACTGGTTACTATTCAGATCAGCATGGGGTTCTGTTAGTCAAAGACTCCTGTATAGAGTAGGGGACATGCTGAACAAAGAAAGCTGGGAAATAACGGGTCCTTTAGTGATGAAGAACAGGCTTTGATTAGAAATCAGCTGCTGCAATGTATTTTAAATCAGCTTCTGTTTCAGGTGTTTTGATACCTTTGTCAAAAATGATTATAAATAAATAAATGAATAAACAAATTCTCTAACACGAGAAGTATGCACTTTATTAGAAAGCATACAGTGCCTAGCCAGCTCAGAATAACAGTACCATAAATCTGGTTGTAGTCTGCACTGATGAAATCAGTAAGCACAGGAAACAGAACGTTGCTTTCTTCAAGGATGGTGGAGACATGATGGATCCAAACCTGCTAGCCCAGTGTGCTGTCTTGTTGCTGTTGCTGTGATAATGCTCTCAGTAGGTGAGCTGCTTTGTTGATTTACTTTCCTCAAGGCTGTACCTAGCCTGGAAAAGTTTTCTTCACATCTGTTGATGTGGAAAACCAGATGGATGACCTGCACATGTTGTAAATGTGTAATTCACGCTGTTGATACACATGCATGCCCTGGCCTGTTCTTCTCTCAGGTGTGCAGCAGCTTTCACAGCTGAAGCTGAATTGACAAGTGTGTCTCTAGGCCAGAACTGTTCTATACAAATCTTTGCGTTTCCTCTTATTGACCTCCCCAAAGCCAGTATTTCTCACCCCATTGAGAGCAATCCCGTTTAATGGTTGTTTACAGAAACGTTGGAAAACTTCAAGGGTTTTATTACAGCTTTCCATAGCCCTTTCCTGTTCGCGCGATTTGATGGCATTGCTAACCTGAAACACAGGAAAGTCCACTAGAGGGGGCCAGAAATGTTTTATGATGGTATTGCCAAGTCAGTATTTCAAATTATTTTCATTACTACTTTTTGCTCAGCTCTAGGAAAGTGTGACACAATGCCGTGCCCTTTATGGTATGTTCTAATCTGCATGCCATGTAGTTGTCATAAGTAAGGGTTTGCTCATTCCCCAAATCCACAGAACAGGCTGTCTGCTGTGTAAGCCAATTATTTGAGAGACAGCAATGCCACCAGTTCCAAAGCTTATGATTAACGGCTAGGGAAGAAAGGGATGGCTTTATCAGAGAGAAACATACACCATCTTCGCTTTCCAAGGAGTTAAATGTGGGTTGGGTCTGGCCCAGAACTGGGAACTAAAACAGATATAACTTCACCTTCTGGGAAGAGTAAAAATTCTTTCATAAAGAAACCATAATGTCAGGATTTAATCTCAACAAAAGTGCCAGTTTAACCCCTTTTCTTTTTGAAGCCTCAATCATTTAGCCTAGCCCATTTATGTAGGCTGCATATAGTGTCTTCACTGAGCTGACTTGCTGCCCTAAACATTGTCTGTAGTGTATTCTGAAAAAATGGAGAAGCAAAAGCCCCATGAAGATGGCAATAGTAAGATTCAGTGGTTATCAAGGAAAATTGATAAGAGCTCCCAGGGGTGAGTTGGAATGTAGTAACTGCACAGCCTCTAAAAAAGAATCCCTAACAAACTATGTGCTCTTCTTTAGGCAAACTCCACGTCCTTTATAAGGAACAGATATAGTTTCCAGGATGTACTTCTAGCAAGCCTTTTTTTTCTGATGAGAACTTCAAATACTGATGCAAAGTTTTTCACGACAAAATTGTCTTTATATAATAATTGTCTTTATTCAGTAATATTCTTTGGAAAGTTCACTGGTTAGTTGTTATCTGCGAATTAAAATTGTAGTCTGGGCCCTTTTTGAAGAGAGATGTAGGTACTGATGTTCCTCAGGACACAATCCCTGACTTGTTTGCTGTTATTACTTCGTCTGGGTTCTCATATTAAGAGTTTGTAAGGATGTGAAGGACTTATTAAGGTATGACTGCTTTGTACTGTCAGTTCACATACACATAGTATGTATACAAAGCATTATACCATGTTATATTTCTCTTTCCCTGCAAGAGGGAATGGTGCAATAGAACTGCAAAGCAGGAAGTGATCGTTAAACTGTAGATACAATTATGTGAGTGAATGTGAAATATAACTATTTTTAGAGAAGGCAGTAATTCACACTAATTACACTTTCAAAGTCTGCTAATTTAAACTGGCAGAGAAGGGGAAGCATTCACCCAGCTACCTCTGCTGAAGTAGCAGGACTTTGCCTATGTGAAATTTGTAGATATTTTTAAGTAAGTAATAATTCAGGAAGTACAGAGAGTTGTCAATATACACAAAGTAGAAATGTAGGCAATTAACCAGATGGACTTCCTTACAAAAGGGATTATTTCACACTGGATTTAAAAAAAGAAAAAAAAAAGATAAAAAAGACTATATTTCATTGTGCATAATTTCCTTTTTTTCCTTTTGTTAAATGTGATTGTTCTCTTTAGAGGAATATTGATAGGTAATATATACCTAACTCTGTTAGGTGTCTCTAAATATGTCACTTTTCTACCCTTAGTCTCCTATTCTATTTTGAAGTGTGTGAAACAGACATACTGACATACACACAAAATGTTTTTTTAGTCTCAGATTTTCTTACTGTTCTGTCAGGGTTAACTGTGGCTGCATCTCATGCAGGCATAAGATGTGTAGCTGTTGTAGTGTGCAACTCAGTGTAGGCTTCCAGGCGGGTTGGCAGAGCACCGTGAGTGGAGGGAGGTGATTGTCCCACCGTACACTGAGCTGCTGCGGCCTCACCTCAAGTGCTGCCTGAGTTTGGGGCACCACAATGTACAAATGTACATTTGTACAACGTGCAAAGGACATCAAACTGATGTGCAGAGGAGGGAGACCGAAGTGGGGAAAGCTCTCAAGGGCAGGACTTAGGAGTAGTGGCTGAGATCACTTACCTTATCCTGGTTGGAGAAGAGAAGGCAGAGGGGTGACCTTGTTGCAGTCTACAGCTTCCTTACAGGAGCAGGGAGGTGGGGTGGAGAAATTCAGACTGAACATTAGAAAGACTCTTCCCCCAGAGGGTTGTTGGTTGGTGGAACGGGCTCCCCAGAGATGAGATCATGGCACCGTAACTGTTCCAGGAGCATCTGGATGATTCTCACAGTCATATAGTTTAGTTTTAGGCAGCCCTGCCAGCAATAGGGAGTTGGACTCGATGCTCCTTATGGATCCTTTCCAACTCAAGATAGTTTATGGTTCTGTATTTTGTCTGATCTTTGCATCTTGCACTGAGAGCTGTGCTGCTGTGACTACGTTGTTGGTGTCTAGGCAGCAAGTTCATGTAAAGTCGAAGAACATTTTTGTGGGATTCAATAGAGCAGTAACTGCATGATAAGCATCTCAATTTTTCTATTACCATTCTGTTACATTTCATTAGAGTTGGATCTTTCATTTTTCTCAGACAATTTCAGTAATGAATGATGACACAGATGATGTAAATGGTGTAATTCTGTTGATTTCAGTTTAATGCCATTTACATACAGACCCCAGGCTTATTGTGGTCTTGTCACATTTTCTCCCTTTTTGGTCTCTTGTTGATGTTTATATTGTGTCTTATATTTCTAAATAACCTATAAACACTTAGTGCCATTCATCTTCAGACAGTTTGGAAGCAGTAACTAATGAATATGCTCAGCACCTCTGAGCTGTAGTTCATTTGTTATTTTTATTAGCTGGTCCTTTAATGAAGCTGTGACATTAGTACAGATTTTTGAACACAGAGAGACCTAAATCACATTTAATTGAGACTTTCAGGCAATAAAAGTCTCAAAATAGTATCACTGTAAGATATTTGAATATTATTTAACAGTGCCTTTGAGAGTAAAAATCTTATTAAAATGAAACAACTTGGAAGTGTCATTTGGATGATTTCTATTATGTTCCAAATTCAGAGGAATACAAATGTTTGGTATAATAATAGCATGTAATACTTAATAGTTATGAAAATATCTATGAAAATAAGAAAATATTGTAATAATATTTTATTAAAAAGCCTTAATATTTTCAGACATGCTGGACATGTAGTAGAATCTGTTAAATCAATCACTTTGCTAGAAAGCTTTTGGAAATTAGTAATTGTAATGTCTATTTGCATTACCTTACTCTAGCTATAACTGCTTATTTGTTTGGGTTTTTTTTACAAAAAATTTAATTGCCTTTCCTCCACCACAAATTTTTAATCTATCAGAAAAGTTGCTCTAACAACAATCTTTGCAGAGAAAATTATTTTTTGAGGAATTAGGGGAACAAATGGGCAAAATGAGCTGGACTGAGGAGTTCAAGGAACTCATTTAAGTGCAAAGATGGCTAAAGACTAGAGCATAAAAATTATCTTCATTTAAGAAGCCTAATTATGCTAGTCCACATAGAAATTACTGGTCAAACTGTAACAATGAGGATTAATGGAAAAAAGAAATGGAGGGTAAAACTGTAAGCAACTTCCTAGCTGAGTTCCTCAAGCATTAGTACTGGGGAAGATCTTTAATATTTTCACTAGTGGTCTTGGCATAGAGAACCAAGAATGTTTTAATTAAATACATCAGTGACACAAAGTTGGGTCCTTATCAGTACAGGGGAGCAATGGGACACTGTACAATAGAGAGCCAGATGACCTTGTGAACTCCAGTAGTAAAAATGAATGACATAAAATAGCAGTAAGTGTAAAATCAGGAATTGAAGAACTAAGAAGAATTTCTGCCTTGAGCTACAGGCCAGAGACTCCTGTGTGGCTCTGCCCTGATCAACAATCCTGAATTCTGCTTTCCGTAGCAGGGTAACCGTGTCCAAGCTGCTTATTAGGAGCAGGTCTTGCTCCATGCTGTTCTCCTACACTGTGTGCTGGCATTGCCTGGGAAATGCTGGTTAGCAAAGGCCTGACTTGTGCCAGGAAGCATAAGAATTAGCAGGCAGTCCTGGGCCAGCGCCTGGCCCCGTGACAAGGTTATGTCTTGCTAGTATAGGCATAGTCTGAAAGAGCAAGCCTATTTATTCTTGAAAAATAAAAGCAGAGCGCGTATATGACTGACCCCTACAAAAACATCAGGCAGCAAACTCTGAGAAGAGAAATGAGCTATTTAAACTTAATGGCAATGCTGGTAGAAGAGTAAATAGCAATAAACTAGTTTGGAATACATGAGCACTGGAAATTGAAAAACGTTCCTTCCATTGTAGCTGTAGGACTTGGAAAAACAGTTTTGCAAATTTTGGGCTCATTATTTATTGTTAATTTTAAGATGAAAGTTTATTAAATTATGAAGTTTTTTAAAAAATATTTTCTCTGAAACATTAGGCAACTGGAATCAATACATGAGGTCTCTTTCTATCTGGTATTCTCATTTAATGAGCTTAAGCTTGCTGAAAAAAGTGTAGGAAATGTATGCTCAATTCTCTTGCTTTCCTAAGACCGTTAGAAATCTAGAAATCTAGTAAAGGTTTAGCTAAATTTAATAAAGGCAGATTCTGTTCACTTACAGCTGGTTTATTTCATGCTAAACCCACTGCACATATTTAATAAACCCTCATGGCCCTAAGGAGTACTGTGTAGGCTTACAAGTTCCCTTTTGGAAGCAGTGCAGCTGTATTTGAAAACACTGAGCAGTTTGTACTGTGTCCAGATCACACCTGGTGTCACATTAGCCATTTTCTCACTGAAAGTCCATAGTCCATTCTAGTTCTTTCATAGAATCATGAAAACTGATGAAGGAGCTGAGTATGGTCAATATGGCACTGTGCAGGAATTATGAACTATCTTCACTGGCATTGTCCCTGTGCCATAAAGGAAAAAGGCAAGTTATTCCCTGTACAGATCTTGAAAAATATCAGTTATTTTACATGTGAACTCCTTTTTATACAGTGTACCTTCTTAAAATTGTAGTCACATATTTTTCTCTTATGCTTGAAAGATAGAATCATGTAAATACACACTTTCTCAAATGCATGCACAAGAAGTTATATGCTTATTTTATGCTGACTTGATTGTTTATGGCCATTATAACTTTTCATACTTAATATATTCATTCAATATAAACTCAAGAGCAGATGTGTAGTATAGTCACCCTCTCAGTACAAAGACTTTTTGTGTGCAAATACACATATCCCTTAAAATATATGTAAAGATGTTCTCATAGCAGTATTGTAAGCTTTCTCACTTTTATTAACTGGTGTTGGAGTTCTTGATGTATTTAGTACAGTTTTGGGGGATAGGTATCAATGTGGCATTACAGATAGATGGAAGGCAGATAAACATTATAGCAGTTTTGGCATTCAGTCAAACTGATTATAACTTCGTTACTTGCATGAAAGTGAAAGTCAGTACCATAGCACAGACTAGTGGCATAGCAAAATATTGAAAAAACAGGTAATCTTTATCTTCTCTTATAAGAGTCATAAATTCAGGGGTTATATTTGCTCCTGTAATATACTTCTTTGACTAAATGCATTAATTCAACAGAAGAAAATGGAAAGGGCAAGGTATCCCACAGGTATAGTTGAATAAATAAAGTAGAGTTTAGCAGATAAATACTAACATAAAACCTTTGTTTGCTATAGTGTAGGAATAGAATAGATTACTTCAGTTGGCGGAGACTTACGATGATCATTTAGTCCAACTTCCTGACCAATCCAGGGCTTACCAGAAGTTAAAGCAAGTTGCCAAGGGGATTGTCCAAATGCCTTTTAAATACAGACAGGCTTGGGGCATCCAGAACCTCTCTAGGAAGCTTGTTGCAGTATTTGAGCACTTTCCGTAAAGAAATGTGTCCTAATGTCCAGTCTAATCCTTCATGACCTACAATATTCTGATTGTAGAAGAAGCTACCATGCAATGGTATCAAATAAAAACCTAAATCATCTTTAAGGAGTATTTGACACTGCTGTAACTGCTGCAAGTGTTTGTTTTCAGATATAATCAAATAAATCCATAGTCGTTCATATGACCTTAAACCAGTTATTTGGGATTTGGTTTTATGTAGAAAAATAGTTACCAACATGCAGTTGCAAATGATCATAGAATCATTCAGTTTGGAAGGGACCTGGCATTTATCTAGTCCAACCTCGTGCTCAAAGTAGGACTGACATGGCAAAAGAAAAGAGAAAAGCTACTGGATGAGTCCTCATGTTTACATGTTGATATCCTGTCTGTACAGTCAGAGCAGTGAAGTGAAATGAAAAAGTTTCTGTTTCATTACAAATATAACCAGACTCTGCTGTTTACGATATATGAGCATAAAGTAGATATGATTTATTCCATTCACTCCAAATAATGATTTTGTGTCTTTAAAATAGATCTTAGTAGCTACAAATGATGCATCAGTATTCTGGACCTGAACCTCTAGAATGATGTCTCTGTAGATAAATCCTACAGCCAACATAAAAGCCTCTGTGTTTTCCAAAAATATGAATGTCTTCTATTGATAGCACATGCTGTATATAAATCTGCCTCAGTCTTAGACAGTTGCTTTCATTAAAAAGGGATATCAAAAGTAACACTTTTAAAGGAAGCACCTAATAGAAAACAATACAAATTTTCCCTCACCAGTGGTCGAAATCGGTACTTTTAGCTGTAAGAGGCAACATAGACTTCAGACAGGGGGAGCAAACTGGAACTATTATTTTTTTAGGACAAACATGACCCATGTTTTGGTGGTAATATAACCAAATAGATAAGATTTTAAGATTTAGCTAACTTCAAACAGTTTCTATTCTAGGTCAAGGAGCTTTGAAATCTAAATAATAGGCAGAGTACTAAAAAGTTTTACTTGTGACAGGGACAACTAATAGTGCTATTGCTATTTTACTGAGAAACTTTGACAGATTTTAATGTATTCTGAAACAAACCAATAATCAGAAAAGCAGTTCCATCTCATTTTCTGGGGAGATAATGTTCAAAGTGACCCTTGCAGTCCCAGAACCAGGACACCTGCTTATTAAATTTATAGTTCTTTGGAAACACTGTTACATTTCAAATAGGCAAAATGGGAAAAGATCAGCAGAAACTGGGACTGGAGGTAAGCAGTATATACCATTGGCCCCTACTGATACCAGAGCTATATTAGCTAAGGATTTGCTATATAATCATAATTTGCAATATAACCATAATTTCTGTGACTACACAGAGGAAGCTGACTCATGTTGCTGGGCACCAGTGCTGGTTCAGCAGTGTCTGTTCCATATCAACACAGTGATTAATGGAGTGTCAAACTCCATCTCTGAAAAAATTTCCTTGGTACAGGGTGGCTTTAAACATTGCTCCATGATGTAATGAAGTTGCTTTGCACCTAAGACAGATTGGGAAAAAACCCTCAAACAACAAAAACCCAAACACCAAAAAATTCAAAAAAAAACAGCCCCCCTCCAAAAAAAAAAAAAAGGGACTATCAGTGTGTTAGTAATGATTAGTTACCTTGATTCTAGACCCAAGCAGAGAGTTTTTCTACTCTTCCTTTTGTCTCCTCCTTGATTTCAATGTTGTATTCTTGTTACCTTGTATAATGTTTAAGGAATTGTATCCTACACAAAATATGAGAACCAAAAAAACCCAGAGAAAGACATATCCTTTTAAACCATGTGAAATCTGATTAAGAATACTGGCAGCAAGCACAACAGTTAATACAATGCCAATACATCAGATGTTTCTGGCAAGCAATTGAATTATAATAGATTTGGTAAATGCATAATACTATAAAAGCCTTTCAGTGCAATTTTTTGTCTCAGCACATCTGCAATTCAAAGTAATGTTCTGAAGGCTGATGAGGATTTGGCGTAATTATTTCTCAGGTTGTAGTGTCTAAACTATCAAACTCCAGCAGTAAAAATATATCAAATACACTGTGGTATATATGGTACATATGATATATATTTGATAAAATATATCAAATACACTGTGCTTTTTAATCTAATCTGAAATGAAGTAAGATTTCCATTTTGTTCTTAGGAGTTAAAGGTAGGCCATCTTTAATTGTAGTTAGGGGAACAGTGAATGGTGTTTTGTAAGATTCTTTTCACATAATCTAAAATTATTATTATACCATATCCTTTTTATGTTTTTTTTCTCGAAATATCTGCAGATGTAATTTCTTGATCAATATGTTTTCCATTTTATTGATTTCAAAGCGATGTGTGAAATATGTTTTGAAGATTTTTGTCTAATAGCAAAAATTATGATGTCTTATTTAGGACAATGTGAAGAGATTCTTGTGCATTAATTATTTCTAATGTGTAGATGTGAAATGGCAGATTATTGTAGGATTTGCAGAATTCGTTTTTATAGGCCTATGTAGTAAAAAGTGTTAATATTATGTGATGAAAGCTTTTGGGCAATGTTAGCAGTAGTGGGAGCATATTATGAGCAATCTTGTAAAAGATAATGAAGAAATAAAAAATGAGCTAGAACTTGTTTGTTCCCTGTTAAGAACTAACCTTTGTGAATGGAAAGCAGATGGAAGGTTTAAGGTAAATCTGTCTAATCCAGATTCCGAATACTTCTTTTCAGTGTTGTATAAAAGACCTTTGTCTTTAAAAGAAAATTAATATAAAGGTCAATGTGAAAATGCCAGGCTAGATAGTGCGGTTATTTTCACACTGGAGAAGTCGATTTGAGCAGAACTTCAGCAATACCTATCGTGGGCACTAGGTGGTGTTTCAGCCTTTCCTACGGAAATGCTCATCCCGTTCCAGTGCCACTAGCACTTGAGAGTCTGGTTTTGAACTAGTACTTAACGCTGGAGAGCAGATTTTTGTTCATATTTTCCTTTCCAAATTGCCAGCGTTTCCATGTGTAGAAGAACTGACACCCTCAAACTGCAACACTGATGTTTGTGTACGGAATGTGTTCACGACTGTTGAATTCCTTGGGGTGCTGGTTTGGGAGAGTTGCAAATGGGTGTAGTAGGTACTTTGCCTACTCTGGAGTGCAGAATTTTGATGTGAGGGATTAGCCCTTTTTAATTACTGTTTTAGAAGGGAAAATTCTATGGTTCTTCTTGGCAGGTTTGTCAAAATGTGTGTGTTGAGCATGCAGTCCACTCGTGTAGTCTCCACTTCTCTGCGGTGCTGCCGTCACAGTCCTATGGAACGCTCTGTCCTGGCGAGCACTTGGCAGGGACAGACCTGTTCTGCATGTGTGACCTGCTGAGTGCTCTGTCACAGGCACCCGGGGGCAGGAGAAATCCTGCCCAGGAATATGCCACCTTCCCGTCTGTGCTCTTATGACATCATCTTACAAACGAGTTTGTCATTTAATTGAGAGGTCTGCACTATAAATTACCAGTATTTTTTTTAAATTGCAGGCTTGTTTCCATGTGCTTCAGTAAGATGAAGAAGTCAATTTAGTCCAGTACTATTTGAGGGCTTGTAGTTTTTGTGCTCACTGAAAGCACGCGCATTTCTGTCTGTGTGACAGTTGCCATTCTTTTCAGTGTGTGTGATTATTTGAAGCTAAAATTATGACTGTTATTGTCGACACTATAAAATCCTGCATGCTGAAAGTATGTTGAAAATAAGCCTTTGTCAGAAGTGTTAGCTGTAATTATCATTAGACTCTCCTAGAATAGCAGAAAGAAAATCTGTAAAGTACATAAATATATGCATTTTTCATGACATGTGTTTGCATTTTTTTCAATCTGAAATAACCTAAGTAAATTTTTCAGGAGTCACGTTAGGTCAGGAGTACTCTTCCTGATTCTGCTTTTATAGGAGGAGATATGAAATTGTATTCATTTCAGGGAACTCTTATTCTGTTGAGTAGAAGAGAATAATACGGGTCATGCCAGAGTGATGTGTCTGGGGACTAAATGTGGCTGTCAGCCAAGGACATAGTTGCCCAGGTGTTTTGAGTGTAATATCTAGTCTTTTGTGATAATTTGACATCTGCTAATAGAAGGGAAAATAGCACATGAAAAATTCGAGGGATTTTATATTGTCATTCAAGTTGTTATATATTTGTATATTTCAATAATTGTCCTTTCATTGCACTGACACACACATGGAAAGTTTAGAACTTCTTTCACCTGTGTACAAACCAAGCTGAAATACTAAAACATTTCAATTGCCATTGATTAAAGAGGCCAAAAGTGTCTTTGTCTTGGATGCTGATATTTCTTTTTGGCATTCTAATGTACTTTCTAACTTAATTAGCAAAAGTAAAACAGGCCTGTTCTTAAATTTGTATTTTAATGATGGCCAGGCCTGAAGCATACACAGTTTTGACCTTTGAATGTCCTCTACTGATACCTAACCTACCTCAGAGAGCAAGCTGCTACTCAGGGAGTCTCTCTGTTTATTACCCTCAGCGCTTCGATGCTTTGGCCTGTCTTGTTGATGTAAGCAGATGAGTTCTCATAGATGGCATCAGCCCTATAGAAAGACAAGAAGGAAGTTTAGCAGAATGGGGCATATCACCACCATTCAATGGGCAAGTGATGCCTCCTTTTCCTGCCCCAGCCTGACAGTTTGGCAATGAGGCAGTCACTGAGTTGAGTATGAACCTTGCATCCAAGTAGCCCTTTATATGAAGCTCTCATTTTTTGTGAGACTTGACTATAGAGCGAGGCCCAAATTTTCTACTAGAAAACAGCCTGGAGAATAAAAGTAAGACACAGATTGAGGCTTCCGAAACCTTTTGTGGTGGACTGAGCTAGATGTATTGAGGAGATAGAAACTACATCTTCTGTGTGATTTAACCATGAAGCTAACTGCATTTAAAAGAATAATGAAGAACATTGATGTAAACCTTTGAATGTCCTGAACTGTAAACTTTTGAAAAGGAGGCAGCTTAGTGTAGGATTAGAACTGGAGACATGATAACTAAATTGAAGGCTGAGCGTAGGCATTCAAGGAACATGTAGTAAAAATGGTATAATTTTGTCTGTGAAATTATACAAAAGTATATAAGGAGCAGAAAAAGAAGAATAAAAAGAAAAAGAAAGCTAGTGCTAAAGAAAAATGAAGATTAAGGAGTGGAGGAGTAAATTTCCAGTGAATTAATGCTGTCTGCATCCAAATTTTAAGATAATACAATAATCAGTTTGAATGTGCTGTTGTGTTCATGACTGGTGTGTTGTATTTGATTCACTACATCCTGATTTATTCTCATGTAACATAATAAATGAATGTGAAGTTAACTTACAGATAATTGGTGTTGTCACTTGCCTGCACTGGAATGTGACTAAGGTGATCAGATACAAAAGCTTTGCAAGCAAGTAGATTTTATATTATTAAAACCCCTCATTACTCTATGCAGGATCTCACAACTGGAAAGCTGTAATAATTTCAATAATTTAGTAAGCATATAATGAAAGCTAAATCTTGACTATGAAGTGGAGAGATGCACCACCTTATACATTCGTTTATTTATAAAGTGCCTTTAATTTAAAGTTGCTCTGACAGTGCAGTCACTTCCTGAAGTCAGCTTCTTCTTGTAGGCATAAAATACAGACCACTGCGGAAGTGAATTAGCAGAGCATTTTGGAGAATTATAAAATTACTTGTTTACAACAGCAGAAGATATTTTACAAAGTTCCTTACTCTGACTTAGTGAGAGAACAGATTAAAAATTTAATGATTTTTTAATTAATTTTTTCTATCATCCTCAAACTATATTCTTAATTTTCAAAGTCTGCCTTTATTGCCATTGGAATACCAGTATGTTCATTCATATTCCTCTTCATTTATTTTACTACTGTCTGTGGTTTTACCTTTCAAGTAACAAAACAAAAAAAAAGACTAAAAATATTTTTGTTTGTATTTTTTCTAAAACAATTTCCTCTAAGGTTGTACAGACACATTTTGTTGTACTGTAGCTAGAATTTTAATAGAAAGACTTAAAACTGTGTTCTTTCTACCTTTGGAAATGGCAGCAGTCAGTAGATGTGTGCTTGATGAAAATGTATGCAGTGTTTACAAGCTAACAGATTTTACATTTAAATATGTCTGAACAGGTAATGTGGGTATGTAACTTGTGCCGAAAACAACAAGAAATCCTCACAAAATCAGGAGCCTGGTTCTATAACAGTGGATCACATGCACCACAGCAGCCTGACCAAGAAGGAATTAGAGGTCTGAGGAATGAGGAAGCACCTCAAGAGAAAAAAGCAAAGCTGCAGGAGCATCCTCAGTACCAAGGACCACCAGGTGATATATCCACACAGGCTTTGGACAAAGTCAGATCTCAAGGGCTCACAAGACAAGACTCAATTAAGAATGGTTCAGGAGTAAAGCATCAAGTAACAAGTGACACAACATCAGACAGGTAAGAAAATATTTAATATTTATCCTGATAAGATCTGCTGAATTTATGCTACAAATTTTATCTTTTAAAGTTTTATCTTATTTTTATTCTGTAGCCTATAAAATACATATTGGACATTTTGAAGCAGCAGCTGAGGAGTCTTTTGTTGGTTTCAGATGATCATAGCCAATGTGTGCTTGTTATTCCTTCTCATTGAAAAAAAACCCAACGTGGAACAGGACAGTTGCAGTGTGACAGAGCTTGTCCAGGTGCTTACAACTTGGTCAAATCATAGTCATTGAGCTATAAAGAATGCTGCCATATTTCTATGGTGGTCACTAGCTTTATAGCAAAATTTTAGTAATCCAAAATATAACTCAAAAAGGCAGGTAAACAGAAGACGGTGTCTATTTAGACTACTGAATTAAAACATCTGGTTGTACTTGCAGTAAATAGAATTGAAGGTGGTGAAATCTTTGTGTAATGACCTGAACCTTTTCATGGTTTTTCGGTCTCTTGCTGTTAGTTACTGTCACTAGTATGAAAGTTTTTTCTTTGCTTGTTTATGTCCGTCGTACTTGGCATTGGTTGAAACTGTAACTCTTTTGGCACTGATGTAGTAAGATCTGCTTTAACCGGAGGCTGGAGGTGGAACTGCCCTATCGTGTTCTTGAGTTGGTTGTACCAAAAGGCACAAGGCAGCTCTCAGCCCCTGCAGCTACGTTTCATTGGAACATAAAAGTAAAAATGTTTTCATTGAATAAATTTAATTTCTTCCCAAACAAGACCAGAATAGAACTTTAAAAATTATGGGAAGGAAAAGAAGAGAGTGAGCTTGCTCACGTGTTTCTATACAAATGATACCCTCATGTGCACATGAGAGAGAGACCTCCAACTGCCTTGGAATTTGGCAGCCAGAGCAGTATAATCTGGCAGCCTTCCTCTGCTGCCCAGCTATGACCTCATTACAGTATTTATTCTGTGAACTTGAAACAAGTTAGATATAATGCCTTTTTACAAGTAATATAATTAAAATAGTTTTCCTTTTACCTCTCCTCTTGTATTCCACTATATTTTATTTCCTATTTTTGGTCTTGTATGGGAACAAATTGAATGTAATTAACCTTTTATGTTTAACTTATTCTGCTTGCTGTCCTTTGCTCTGATTTCAGCTGATGGGTTCAGTATATGTGCTCAGTGGAGCCTCTAAGAAATATGGTTGGCACTCTACCTTGATGCTAAGGAGCAGGAGAGAGACTGATTCTCTTATGATAATAATGTGATGATAAAAACCTCTTGCTCTCAGCCACGGTTTAACTCCAAAAGTGTTTCCATGTTATGCATGCAGAAATAGAGTGAGAAAGGAAGGTACAAATAAATAATTCAGATAAACAAGATGCATTTACTGTGAGTAGAGTTATATGATAAACATGGGCAGTATAAAGTAACGTTTGCCAACAGGAAGAATGTAGACTTTATGCCTGAAATCAGAAATATTCTGCTGATTGTGATCACTTCTACTTAACATATTGTAGAAGTCCAGATTCTTTTTTTTTTTCCAGTCATTATCCTCTTCCTGTTTTGTTTGGATAATAATACTGATGTTCCCTAATTAACATATATGAGTGTGCTTAGAATATGATATATATTATATGCTAGTGAAGAATAGAGGGTCTTCTGAATAATTTTCTTCCTTGATGCGCAATGAACTTCTTACTGGTCAAATGGGTTTTTAGAAGAGAATATCAATGTCTCTGAGAGAGTCTATCCCAGGTGGGGATGGGCCCTAAATTTGAATATTGTTATGCTGTGGTGCCATTACTGTTCTCATCAATGATACAGGACACTTACTATTTGTGCTGGTTTTGGCTGGGATAGAGTTAATTTTCTTCACAGTGGCTGGTATGGGGCTTTATTTTGGATTTGTGCTGAACACAGGGTTGATGGAGATATTTTTGTTACTACTGAGCTGGGCTTACACAGAGCCAACACCTTTTCTGCTTTTTGTACAGGCTGGTGAGGAACTTGGGTATTCATGGGAGGTTGAGAGGAGACACAGCTGGGACAGGTGACCACAAGTGACCAAAGGAATATTCCATAAACATCATGTTCAGTACATAAAGTGAGGGGATCAGGAGGAGGGGGGGATGTTAGGGGGTTGGTGTTTGTCTTCCCAAGTAACCACTGTGTGTGCTGGGGCACTGCTCTCCTGGAGATGGCTGAGCACCTCCCTGCCCATGGGAAGCAGTGAATTAATTCCTTGCTTTTCTTTGCTTGTGTGCACAGCTGTTGCTCTTTCACTTTCCCTGTTAAACTGTCTTTATCTCAACCCACGAATTTTTCTGTTTCTATCCTTCACATTCTCTTCTCCATCCCACTGGGAGGGAGTGAGCAATTGGCTGCGTGGGGTTCGGCTGCTGGCTGCACTTAAACCACAGTTTTATTACATTCAGCTGAAGTAATGCATAGAATATATATCTCATAATTAGATATAATTTCAAAATTAAAATTTATAGATCCATATATGTTCTGCTCATTATTTTTGATCAGATTAAGTAAGCTTGTTTTAGCTATTTGAAACTTGCAGTTGTGGTCAAGCAATTATATATAGCTTTTTCTAAAGGCTTCTGGACTTCTGTCTTCTTTTCCAATGCTTCATGGTATGAGGGTTTTGTTTTTGAAAAATGTTATATGAGCGATCATCATAATAGGTTTTTTTCTTCTATTGTTGAACTAATTCTATGCAGAAATGGGCAACTAACTAGCATCTCATACCATTTGTCTATATGAGCTAATTATTTGAGAAAAACATGGCCAACAAAATGCCCAAAATAATAGGGAAATTAAAAAAAATGTCTCAAATATTTAGAAATGGTTGTTGTTTACCTAGCGAAACCTCTTTAATAGAAGCAAGTAGAAAGTGAGAACTATATTGTCTGCCTTATTTTTCATCCTAAAGACATTAGTTTTGACACAAAATAGAATTTAAAAAGTTAAAATCAGTGAACACTTTTGAAAAACAGTACTGCTAAGACTTCATATGCTTGGGTTATTATGATTTGAATAGAAAGGTAAAATGAACCTATTTATCAAATCTTTTAACAAATCTGCAGCTTCCTTTGATGTTTCATCAATCATTGCTTAGAAGTTCTTTAAATCAAGCATCATGTATCTCGGTCGTCTGGACCCAAGCTGGTCACAGAGTAAAGGGCCACATTCACTCCTTGAATATCAAGATCATCGATACCATTTCTGTTTCATTCCTTATTACATGTTTCTTGGTTGTGCTTTTTTGTTTTTCCACTCTTGAATAACACTCACCATATTTTCTTCCTGTTTCCTTTAGTACTATTATGCTTCATAAAAATAATATTAACTGTTTCAACCATTAGACTAGTATTCTGTTCCCTTGATGTATTGCAACTGATAGACCCCAAACTGTTTAGACAGACAGACAGGTAGTTGATTATAGCTTTTCTTTGACTGCTCTGAAATTTGTTGCCTTAAAGAAATCTGGGATGATTTTGGATTGCACATTCTCCAAGGATGTTTTTCTTATATTGTATCCATTACAGAAAAATAGTACATTGTAAATAAATGTTCAGGAGCAAGTTGTGCTTACCACCAGCAGAACAGGTTTCCATTATTAAATTTTTTTTCTAGTTCATAGAATAGAATCATAGAATGACTTGGGTTGAAAGGGACCATAAAGATCATCTAGATCAACCCCACTTGCCATGAGCAGGGACACCTTTCACTAGATCAAGTTACAAAAGCCACATCCAGTCTTTACCATAGTATTTACAATCTGTGTTAACAGAATTTTTACTGCTTTGTATGTAGTAAACCTATGGATGAAGCAGAGGCAGCAGCACACCTTATGATTCAGTAATTGACCGTGGTGTAATTAGACATTGTTTGAAGTGAAACTAGCATAATATATTTCACATGGAGGTTTTATAGGAAGCACAGTTGAACTGTAACCATATGTAGTGGTTTTCAGAGTCTTAACCTTGTGTGCAGAGTATGGATGCTGATACAGGGTAATGGGAGATTCCCTGAAAACTGCCAGATGATGTGAATCAAAGAAAAGCAAAATGTTAGAAATTCTAAGTAATCCATAAACTCAGGAGGTTCATTCTGAGGTCTGTTGTGTACAGATGGTAAATTTATGGGTGCAGTTGTTTGATTTGTAGTATTCAATTTCATGTTAATTCTGGATTATGCAAAAGGGTCCTATTTTATTTTATTGTCATCAAAAACTTTCATGTAGGCTGTTGTTCACAAGACCTACACTGCTCATCATTCAGTACATTGTGTTTTCTCTCTAGCAGCAAAATTATTTCAACAGAAATAATCTTTTTTTTTTCAGTCATTTTTCAGCAAGCAATCAATTTGTGAAATGATTGGCTTCTTCATTCCAAAGCCCAAGCCAAAGCAAATGTTTATAATGTCCCATTAAAATGTGTGCAATATCCTAATAAGAAAATCTGGGAAACAGGGAACCTTAATGCTGATACAAAGGATTTTTATGTGTTGTTCTGTTTTAAATTGTAAATATTTTCTGCCATTACAGAGGTGTTGCTTCACAAACCTTTTTTCTATATACTTAGCTCTCTTGGAGTAGGAAACGCCTCATACATCCTCCCAAAACAAAGTTATGATGACATAACTATTAATATATATCTGAAATGATGTTATGTAGTTCAGGTAGATGTGAATTATTTTTGATTATTATTATTACTACTATGATTATTATTAGTATTATTACTATTATTATTATTTTCCCTAATCTGTATTGTATGAATCCAAAATGCTTTTCAAAATTTGAAAATGATAGCTTCAATTTTACAATATATATTTGTCATGCACTATATTAGTGTAAGAAAAACTTCCTCAAGGATATATTTAATGTGATTCAATGTAAAAAAGAAAGTAAATTTATTCTTGCTGCATCTCTCAGAGGGTGAGCCATGTCACAAAAAGAGAATTGGTTCTTGGTATCTACAAAGATCATGATCTGTAAGATCATGATTTGAAGCAAGACTAATGAATAAAGCTGCCTGAACCCTTTTCAGATTAACTGTAAGGATATGAGATTAAATCATAAAAACCAGAATGAAAACAACAAATGGCGAGTGAGCAGCTGCAGAGTTGCACAACAGCAGTATTTATTTTCCAGGCCAGCAGATACGGATAAAATACGTCCTCCTTCCTTCTTCCTTGGCTTCTCCTTTCAAAACTATATATGTATTTTGTGGTTTATTTTCTCTCAACCCTCTTATGTAAGAAAAAAGAGAGGATTTTTGGTGGATTTCATACACTGTAGTGGTCTTGGAGAATGCATTTTATTCTGAGTAAGAAATGTAAACAAGAGTGTTGAGGCTATTTGGGTCTGAAGGTGCAGGATTTCTGCATGTATTCCTTATGAAATGTATACATGTGCTTTCCACATATAAAGGCTTTATTCTGCCGTGTTACCAATGGCAGTACCATGAAAGGGGTTCCCTGTGTCCCTTTGCTTCTGTTCTTGGAAGGAGTGGCAGCATGAACTGGCAGCGTAGGCTCTGTCTTTTGGGTCTGCAGTTGGGAATGTAAGGGTGTGAACAGAGAGAAATAAAGAGACTGAAATAAGAGAAAAGGAGGAGAGAGGAAAAAGACTAGAGCAGCATGAATTAGATAAATGAAAATGTGTCCCCATCTGTTTCATGCTGTATCTTTTTTAAATGAGTCTTCTTTAATTGCTTCATCACGAACAACTGATACCGAGAACAGCCCTGATGGTAGTTTATTGCAATTTAAAAGACGACAATGTAACATTAAAGAATCAGTCAATTACGTTTCTTTCTGAAGACTGAAAACTGGACATTTCTCCAGATTATTCCTATTTCTTCTGCAGCACTGGTGACACATCACTGTGGTGCAGCCTCTGATTGTGATTGTTTCTATTTCTGAGTACCTAAGTTGATAGATTTTTAGGCCAGATGTGTTAAAAAAACCTTTGCTTGGATCTGTGGAAGCTAAGCATATTTGAAAGCAATCTCAAATAAAATAGTGACATTTTAACTTTTTTACCTATTTTTTTTAATCTGCTGACATATTTATAGAGAGTGAGAAATATTAAAATAATTGCATAGAGACAATGTTTAAAATAAGGGTGTTGGTATCCAAGAGTCAGACTGATAAAACTGTGTGCAGATTAGATCATGTCCAGAAGTATCCATCAAGGACAACAGCATCTCTAAACTTTTCAGAGTTCTTTATGTAAGACATAAAAAAATAAGAGGAATTATTTTTTTTTAATACTGTTGACCACTACGGTAGAAAAAAACCACTGCAATTGTTGTGAAAGAATAACTATATTCTTTCACTTCATGAATAAATCTAATAATTTGTACAAGAATTGTTCAGGTTGAGTTTAAAATTGAATCAGTATTCTTTTCCATGCATGACTGCAAAGAGCTCACACTGACTTTCCATGCTGGTAGAACAGGATGCAAAGGGCTTTAGAGATACCCTACAGCATTTTTTAACATATGAACTAAAGATTTAAGTTTTACAGGATGTTAGCTGCATCTGAATATGATTTTATATTCATCTTTCTACTCCTGTTCCAGCATCTCTTACCCCTTTGATAGCCAGTCCTTGGAGCTATAAAGTCAATGTCAATCTGAAAAACTAGTCTCAGTAGTTTTGCTTTTGTTTCCTGTGCTGTCTTCCATTTCAGTATATGTTTTGTATGATTCTTGAGGTAATAGTTTAGAACAAATAAATTAGTTTCTTCTTTACAGGGCTGCTCTTTTAATTACTTAATTCATCTACATATAGTGTTAAGGGTATGGATTTTCAGGTGGAAACTGGTTATGTTTATCTGCTGTCTCAATCTCGAATGACATAAAAGGAACTTATTGTGGCCAGAGGAAGCAATAGAAATTTATGGGAAGAGAGCCAGAGAAAATGCAGTATTTAATTATTGAAAAGAGGTACCTTTGGTCCAGGAAAGTCAGAAATCCTTCAGTGCAGAAATGTTAATGAGATAATTAGACACTTATGGCAAGGATTAAACTGCACCTGCTTATGAGGATGAGTAAGGAGTTTGAGATCGTCTGTAATGCAGGGTCTCTGTCAGGAGTTCCTGACCGATATTTACATTCTCTGTTAACAGTCCATACTACCTATGGTGGGTATAATATGTTTCTACCTGTTTTAATAGGTTTTAATGAGTTGCAGCATATCCATTCCATTCTCATTTCTGGAAAAGAGTTGGAGCTTTTTCTCTCTGTTACTTGTGCAGAACTGTTTGTCTTCTGAGAAGCAAAACTCCTTGTGTGGTTCTGTCTGTCTCCTAATGTTGGTTTTATGGATCTCCTGCTCACATGAATGGTGACAACACTAACACAATGTTCAGGACGTGCAACCACATTGTGACTTCAGTGTTTTTCAGAGTTGTGCGTTGCTTCCCTCCCTCCACTTTTATTTTCCATAATTGATTATGTTTTATTAAAAGAAATACCTTTTATTACTATTTCAAGTTGAGTCTTTATCTAGCTGTACCAAGTAGCACTGGGCCTCTGACCAGTGGTAGCTAAATTTGCGATCTTTGTTTTAGAGAAAGCTAAACTGTTTGGAGAAGAGAGAAAGAGAAGAGAAAAATTCTATAACTGTAGCAGAACTAACCTACCTTTATAAACAGTCTAAAACTGCTGTATTCCCTTTCAAACACTAAAATGTTTTAATTAAGCACAAACCAGAGATTTAATTTCAGCTTTGAGTGACAGTCTGAATTCATTGATTCTGCAATCATTCTCTGCAGTGAGCTAATCACACATTGATTTTAGGGAATTTCATTTCCCCAGTTTACTGTAGAATGCCTTATCAAAAATAATTCCTTTGCAACATTCCTTGTATTTTGCTTATTGTGACTGATTACTTGATTTTTTCCCCCTCAATTATTCATACTTGTTGCATGTAGCTTACTGAAAACTATCGTTATTTGACTTTTCTCAATCTTATGCAGAATGAGCTCAAGGAAATCTTGGTATTCAGTGCTGATATTTGTTATCTTTGAAGTGGAGCTTGCCTTCCATTGCAGAGTTAGGTTTCTGTATACCACAGCTAGGTCTTTACTTGTGCTAAAGGACCAGTAATAATCTAAATCTGTAAGCAACAATATCAGCTGTATTAGAATAGTGGATATTTTTTGTTAAGTACTGACTGCAGCTAACATTTATAGAATTAAATGTAGTTTTGCTTTTAGTTAAATTGACCCTGTGTGAAAGCAACACCAGAAAAAAATTGAGGGTTGTCACATTTTTAAATTATTTTTTAAAATTAATGAGACCAATACCTTTCTGAGTTGAGCATGTCTTCCTGAAGTACAGTTTTGTTGACCTTGCAAAACGTGAATGTTAGAGCTCACTGTGTGTTTATAATCCTTAGTTGTGATGTGCTCCGTTTTTTAGAAGCTAAGTTTTTTAGAAGTATAAATAATGGATTTTGTTTAAATTTCATATTTAAAAGAAAAAGGTGTGTAAAGGTGAGTAAGCTACATCTATGAAGTGCAGCTGAGGGAAAAGTTTAACATTTAATAAAGTCAAATTTGTTGTTTCTGGCAGCAAAGTGATTTTGGAATTTGCGGAAAGCAATTCAATGATTGGCCTTTTGTTTTTATACTTTTTGCCATAGCTATGTAGATGGAATTAAAACAAAAAATAGAGAATGCATAATTGGTACTGGTACAAATTCTTTCTTTGGCTCTTTGTGCCTCTAGAAGTCACAAATGATAAAGAAATTACTTCAGTAGTGCAATTTAGTTGTCATTTATCTTTTACATGGTAAGATTAAAAATTTTACTGTCAATCTCTTTTATTAAGTCAGATCTTAGGAAAAAAATGTAACCAAAAAATTAAGGTAATAGGACCAGGATGACCATATTTTCATAATTAAAAGTTCCCTTATTAAGAAATACTACCTTGTTTTCTACCTTGTCTTTAGTATGATTATTCTGATTCTTCTGCCCTTTCTTCAAGCCAAATCCTTGCTTGTCCCTTTGCCTACTCTGGACTGTCCTTATATGATTATTAAATTGTTTATTTATTTTATTAGCGCATTTCCTTTTATGTATCACTATCTCTTTCTCACTGGTGTGAGTTCTTACCAAACTCTGGCTAGCCATTAGAAGATATACCCATGGCTTTCTTTCACTTAGACATTTTTTCCTTTAACTCAATTCTTTTTCTTTCTCCCTGATGTAGCTCACCTCTTTTCCTCACTTTACAAGAGCTCATGTGTCCTTTCAGTTTTATGGCGAAGTAATTGGACACTTCTCTCCCAAGCTTTGAGAAATCTTAATTTTGTGCTTTTCAGTAAAAATAGACCCCTCAGCATTCTTTACTAACCAGAAGGAAGACAGCCACAGACATTTTCAGGGAATAGTTACCTATTCCAGCAAAGTAGTGCAGTACAATGTCATTTCAAGTAAAGCAGAAAATGTAGGTGACCTGAAGTCAGTGATTCTTAAAGTGGGGTTTTAAAATCCAAGGTAATACTTATATATGATGTGCAGCGGATTGTGTATATATGCAGCTTGTTCTGACTTCCCACACTGTGCAGCACTGTGCCCTGTAATCATGCCCTGGTGTTTTTAGAAAATGACTTCAGAAAGTGCCCAGTCCTGCAGCACTGAGCTGTACCCTTAAATCGGCCCCGAGAAGTAGTTTATCTGCCAAATGAGTTTTTATTACTCAGTGTGTAACAGAACGAACCATGAACTTTGCCGCAGAAAACCCATTTTCTTTGGCAAAAAGAAAACATCAAGAACGAGAGTTCTTATGGTAATATCATGATAGAAAGCAAGTCATTTTAGCTGCAAGGGGGTTTATTTGTAACGACTTTGTGAAAAGGTCAGACTTTAAATGGTAGACTTTCTTGATGATCACTTAAAAATTTTTAAAAAATACCCATCAAGGCACAGAAGATTAAAACAAAAAATGTCTGATTTGCTCTGTGATTCCGAATAAACTGGGAAGTTTCAGGGAGCTGTTACATTCTAAAGTTCCAAATCAGTGCACAAAACCAATTTTTTTTCCAGAGGTAGATTAATTTTAATTGAATCTTGTTGACTCTGGCATGAGATGCTTGGCTGACAAAAATTGACCCGCTTCACTTGTATCTTTATACTCCAGTTAGAACTGTAAAAAATGTTTAAGCTAGAAGAGAAATCACAACTCGTTCAACAATCCCAACTCTTGAATATAAAAAATTTGACACCTTAACAGTTAGTTCAGCAATTCCACCTCCTCATGATGCTGAGATAATTGAATTTTATTCCTAAAATGGGCATGTAATGATTAATCTTCCTCTACCGTTAATTAAAAGGGTCTAGAACAAAGAGGTATTCTTGAAAGAAAACAAATTTAATTTGGATTTGCATTTCTTATAAAACCATGTATATTTTGGTTGCTTCTCATATGTCTCATAGCTCAAATAAATACAATGACTGAAGAATCTACTTTCATTTAGAAAATATGTATCAATATTTTAAGGAAGAATTTCAATCTTCTGAGTAAAGTAAAATTGAAATAAAAAATAATTTAGTATCTACTCAGCAGATCTTTTTTAATACAGTGATGCTTTCCAAAATTAGAATATCAATTATAAAGACCCTGAGAACCAGAGTGAAAAGAGGAAGATATGTCACTTAAACAATGGAAATGGGAAAAATATATTGTGGATGGGACTACTCAAAACAAACTCCTGAGCTTCTGATATTAAGGGCAGTACTAAGAGGGTGTCAGCTTTGCAACAAACTTGTTTTGGATGATCATACACTACACTGCAGTAATGACTGATGCAACTAACATAGGTCTGGACTGTTCCTTCTTACTCACTTCTTTGCTTCTCCTTCAAGTAATTAAGAGCACTTATAAGAATGTTTGTGTCCTTTTGGTAGATATTCCCAAAATCCCTCAGTTGTTTTCAGAGTTAAGTGTGGTGAAGCCAACCAAGCCAGGAGATTTCGCTCAAGACAAGGATTTTAAATTTCATTCTCTGTGTGCTGTATGGATATTTTTATCAGAAGCATTTTTTTCATCTGAAAATGAGATTTATTTAGAGATGTATTTGTAGTATGTCATTGAATGTCATGAAGCTTTAGAGTTAAAACGACAAATTATGAAATTAACCCTAACTCCCTCCCAAATGACCACACTGCCTTTATTCCACTAAAATAGAACTCGTGTATTCAGTGAAAATCTTTCCAAAGTAAAATATTTACACAGACTTAATGCTTATAAAACCCAGGCTCCATGACACTGTCAAAGGAAATGAATTCCAGAGATGTGTGATCATCAGGAAAATATTCTTCTGGTATTCCAGTCAGCTGAATATTGGAGCGACCCAGGAGACCATAAATCTTATAATGACATGAAAGGAAGATAAATTAGTCTCTTTGAACTCATCCCCAAGATATGGAAGGCTCAAAATTTTATCCAGTGTACTGAACAGCAGAAATTAATAAACAATCCAGTGTATAGATGTGTTGTCTTAGCTTCTGTTTCACAAAATGAAAGACTGATCTTAATCTTACTGTTATTTGGAGAGTGATCTCTCTTTGAGTTTACACATATATTAGTCTTTGTTTCCATCACAGATCACCTGGACAAATTGAAGCCAAACACAAATTTGGAGGCCCTTTAAGGTCCAAATCAGTCATCTGAAAATAGAGACACGGCAATAAATCTCTTAAGATATTTTCCAAGTGACTAAAAGAAATTTCTAAAATTAATTAAACTCCCAAGTTCACTGTGCATGAGAGCCAATTTCTACAATGTATAACCACCATGGATTTCCAGATCAATGTAGCTGTTACTTTCTTTACATAACAAGGAGCTTTATGATCAGCCTGTTCACACAAAAAAGGATTTCTGTAAAGGATCTCATTCAAAGAGGATAACTGTATTTCATGGAGACAACCTTATCTCTTTATCTGTGTGTATACTGGAGTCATTACTGTGCTGGGTGCATTTACATTGTTGGTAATCATCAGTGGACTGTTGCAGGATTTACTTTTTGCTGAAAATTTTGGGCTAACAATGTCCTTTCTGAAATTTCTATAACTTGGAGAAAAATGAATCTAAGCACAAACTGTGAGCACCGAGGAAGTCAACTTGTGCCTTGAATACGTTATCTTGAGGATGAGAGGAATGACAGATACCTGAAAACTGTTAGTGCATGTATTTTCAGCTTCTGTTTCTAGTGTTTTACATTAATACTTTGTTAGTATTTTAAATCACCTTTTGTTTTTTGAAAAGTGACAAATGATCACTTTTGATCAAAGCGAAGAACAGAAATCTCTTTTGTAGCAGATGAAGTTTTCAGTGCATTGTTTCAAAAATCAATCAAATCTCTGTTCTAGGCCAGCAGTTCTTGACTAGTGAGACACATCTCATTGGTGAACCATCCAGAACTGCAAATGAGGCATAAAACAGCATTTGTGTACTGTAATGAGGTGCAAAGAAATATCAATTGATTGTAAGTCAGCTGAAGGTAAAATTGGTTGAAATACACTCCTCAAAACCACGAGTTCTGCAAGGTGCAGCACCGAGTATTGAGCCTTTTGTATCAATGCGTATTGCACCTACTCCTCTACCTCAGCCAGTGTATAGCAGCTTTACATTGTTGGGTAATGCAGATATTTCTTTAGTCAGGGAAATGAAGTCTCAGACCTTTTCTAACTCTGATTGCCCAATTCTTCCACTTCAGTAGTATTCCTTTAATACTTTTAGAAATATGTTATATACCACAAGTGTGAATGTGAACAAATGTATATACTCATATTAAAAGTTTAGGGTGCCCTAGCCATTTCAGTAAACTATCAGGCACTCTGAGGAAAGTGAAGAATTGATTATGGGATTGTCACAAAATAATGGCTGGATATTCTGGGTCATGTGGAGACAAACAGATGTATTTCTCCTGGAGGAAGCTGACTAGTCCCATGGAAATAAAATTAGTAGCATGTATGAATTATTTTAGTACAAAACAGAATCATGCTTTTGCAGGTTGAAGAAATAATTTGTACATTTAGTAAACAAATAGGTTGGCCCTTAGTTTGCCAAATGTAATCTCTGCCCCAGCAGCTCTGTATATAAATTATGCCTTAGGTCGAGATAGTGGTTTAAAAAACCAATATCCCTATATTTTAAGGCTTCTCTTTTATATGTGATATCTGCCATTAATAAGAATTTTGTTAGAAACCATGCAGATCCATAAAATACCTGTGTTATATGTGAGGAAAAGGTATGTGTAGGAAAAAGAGAGAGAATGAGCACACCGGGATTTTTTTCTGGTGTCAGAACACAGCCAAGGCAAGACCTTGAAAGTGTTCTCAGCAATACAAACACAACCACAGAGCTATATCCCTATGTCCTATTTTTGGGCAGTCATGCAATTTTGAGTCATGTGACTTTCCCCCCCCACATGTTCCTCTTTCTCTCTATTGATTGTACAGGAAGAAAAAGCCTTCTAAACTGACTCTTTAGTCATCTGTATTCAGGTGGGATGAATCTGGGAGCCTTTGTTATTAAGTTCAAACAATCTAAGTTCAACTTCTAAATTTGCCTAACATCAATAATATTAGGCAAATTTAGTCATTTTTAAGCATAGACTTCCCTAATTGAGGAATAGTTAGAAATGCTCAGATTTGGCAAGTGAGGCAGAACCAGGTGCTGGAGCTTTATTGCAGACCAAGCAAGTTGTATACATTGTGTAATATTCAGAAGCATGAGAAGGACAGAGGTAAGAGAAATAATTAAAATTAAACATTTCGTGTAATTATTTTCAACTATTCTATGCCTTGCCATACTTAAATAAAATTTCCCATATTGCCTTTCAGCTACTATGTTAAAAAGAATTCCGCAGAGAGGTTTGAGAAGCCATAATCTATTGAGCTAAGGAAATTAACCAATAAGTCAAAGATATTCATGTTAAAGATAGCTTAAAAATAATTATACTGGGAGGTAAACCCTGTTCTGAGGCATACTTACTGATTCATTTCAAGAATTAGTACTGTTGTGGTATAACCTGTCATAATTAATAACAAAAGGTTTTTAAATTATAATTTTCCTATTTCCCTTGTCCAATTTATTTGTTTTTCCTCTGTCTTACTCATCCTGAAATGCACAGTTTGTATGGTCAGTGCCAGCTTTTGTATGTGTCCATACTAGGCCTAACAGTAGGAATTCCCAAGTGAACATATGGCACATTTCCTAGTATCTGTGTAAGGAACAAAATCAGACCTACCATTGTGTTACCTGAATTTTAAAAAATGTACAATTCTTTTATCTCTAAAATTATTTCTAATAAGTCATCTACAATTTAAATTTCACAAGTATTCATTGTTTCCTTTCATAGATCTGGAATTTAATTAAACAGTAACTGGTAAAATAAAAAATCTCAGATTCCAAATATTTTATTTGTAAAATGTATTCTTTCCAAACTCTTAAGTATGCAGGCAAAATCTCATGTTTAAATTGCTTGCCACTTAGAAAGTTTTAAAGCCATATTGATCAATGGATTATGATTATTTCTTAAATCTACTTGGACCATGATGAGATGCAGGGAAATGAATTCTATTGTGTCCTCACAGAAGTTCAGCACACCTAATTAAGGACAATTGGCACTTTTCTGCTTAGGAAGTCCAAAGCTCTTCTGGAATTTCCCATCAAGAATTGGCCTTTTGGGCTGATGTACTCCATATTCCTTGACTTTCTTGGGAATCTATACATGCCAAGCCTAATTTTGTCTTTCATTAGAAAGTGGACAGTTGCTTACCTTTTCTCCCCTGTGTGTCGATGACATTAGTACTGTGAATTTTCAGAGAGGGAATAACCAGATTCCTGTAAAGGTGCTAAAGGTGAAATGATAGCTTATGTTTGTGTTTTATCCTCAATGTAAATAGAGCATCCTCCTAACCATTTGTATTGTTGTACTTGCTGGGTGTGTTCGTGACCGAGGAATGGCGCACAGACTGCTTCCACTGGCACCATATCTGGAAGCGTGCTAGAGGCACAGTGTTGAACTGTGCTTTTGGGCCTTGATCCAGGGACTCTTGGCATGCAGTGTTATCCCTGATTTCACTGGAATTAGGCTACTAAACAGTTGATGCTACAAGGGGTGTAGCTCAACAGAATTTGGAACAGCAAAGTTCTAGTATCCTTAACACATCAAGTAAGAGCACTTGGGTTCACACCTCTTATGGAGACCACTGACATTATTCTTACATATACAACCTGAACCAGATCACTTAAGCTTCATTTCCTAAAATATTTAATAGATAATATGTCTACTAGGTTTGTGATGATTAACTGCTTTTATGAAGCTCGTTCTAAGGATAAATTACTAGTGTTCCATTGCTTGGTATTGCTGCTAGTGGAACCAGAGATAAACTTTTGTGAGTCCTTTGTGTGCGGGATACCACTAAGTCCAATGAAAACTGAAGAATAAGAGAGTTAAATACAATAGAGTTTCAGAATCAATACAGCCCATAGTGGTGTCTCCTGTTTTTCTGTCCCATATCTTCTGTGATGTGCTGGAGGATCACAATAAATTAAGCACCATCTCCTATCACTTTTGATGATTTTGTCAAACTTTAGATGGCAATGGTTATTTACAGACCATATTCTGACTGTCTTTCTGCTGTTAAAGTCAACGGGTAATGGCTCAGTTCTACCTACTCTCCCTTATGTGCACCGACTTCGCTCTTCTGTCATGATGCTGATTTTCACACAGCTTGCTGGAATGTAACTATTTAAATATTTATGCTCTGTGAAATTAACCAGTCTCCTCAAGCATATTAGTCATGGTGATAGATGGTGATATGGAGCGAAAAATGGATAAACAGGTTGTCCAGGTTTCTAAGTCTCATATCGTTGGCTTAACATGTATAACTTAGATTAAAAGGAGAGAACAGATTACTCTTAAATGTCTACATGGGAGAAAGATGAAGGAGGACACTGAAAAGAATTATATGAATAGGGATGGAATGCCTCAAAAAATAAAGAAACAAAAACATGTGGAAGATAGAATAAAACGCAAGAAAGAAAAACCAGTATTTGATGGTTGACCATGAGGATGAACTTACTTTTACATTACTATATCTTGGTAGTGGATATTTTCGGTAACAAAATTTTGTCTCTTAGTTGGAATTTCCATATCTTCCGTTGTAGATCCGTGATTTGACTATCAGAGAATAAAATCAGTATCACTTTTCCATTCTCAATTAATGTTTAACTCAGTGAATGAAATAGCTCTTTCAATATTTAATATTTTACGGGAGAGAGAACAGGATCAAGCAAAGACAAATTCCCTTTGGAATAGCCAAGAGGGTCTTGATGGTCATATTTTAGGAAGCTAGAAGAGAATTTTGGACTCAGTTTTCCATGTTCCCTGACACTGTTCTACCTGCCAGACTACCTGTAATAAAAAGAAAGGTGCATTTTTAATGACTGCTCAGACACCAGCTCAAGGAGAGGATTCGTTATTACAGTTCTTGGACAGTGACTGATGCTTCCCTGTAGCCTGGATACAGGTACTTGTATCCTTTTGGGGTTGGGACTTTATCTGTATTCCTATATTGGATAGTCAGAATACTGCTTTTATGACTGCTATGATTCTTATGTGATTAAACTTACAGTTGTAGATTTCACCTTAGTTGCTAAACTTCTCTTGTGAAACTGAGCCTTTGAAAACTGATGTAATGAAATACAAATGAGTGTGTGCTTTACCACAAAAGAAAATCTGGTTGCGTTTCACTTGCAATAGTGAAGTGAAATGTCCATCCTACAACGTAATTTCTGTCAGTCCCTTAAAGTCATGTCCCACCTTGGAGCATTAGTTTGCTGATCTGACCCAAAATGAGTAGTCCTATAAAGTGTAATAATGTAGCACCATCCAGTGTGTGTGGCCACTGTTATTAGCTTACCTGTCTGAAAAGCATTTGTTCAGATGTTTTCTCTTTTAATAATGAATATACTTCAACAGTCAAAATTTTTTAATCATAAATATTTAGCTAAATGCTTTGATGAGGGCATTTTGAAGTGCAATAGTGCTGCATTACTTATGTGATATTAATTACCCAATTTATTTAGTATCTGGATGAAAAAAACCAGAGGTTTGACTTTCTGTACATTTAAAAAAATCCCACTGTTATCCTCAAACTTCAAGTAACTCATCTCTACCATTTTCTTTTATGTTTCTACCAAACTATACTTATGTACTAACCAGTAGATTAGAATGGAATTGAATCCAAAATTGTTCTTCTTTTGATTGTCTGTTCCATTCTGGTTCTGAAAAGATGAATACTTCACTGGGCAGAGCCTACTCTGCTCATGCTCCTTCACTCCATTTCCTCCAGCCTCTTCTTGTTAGGTCTCTTTACTTCCTTGATTCTTCTTAGCCAAACAATTATATTTTGGAAAAGGTGGAAATACCTAAAAAGAAGTCTTAGTAAGAAGTCTACATTATAAGGTCAATACAATACTACAGGCCACATAGTAAATACGGGAAGGAATTGTCTATTGGCTAAAACAATCTAACACAGGTGTTAGAGGGGTCAGGAAAAAAAGCAATTCTACTTTTTTTTGGTATTATTCATTTTTTGTAATAACAATAAAAACGTTTCTCTGATCAACAGGAAATAAAATCCTGACAAAAATTCCAGATGTCAAAAAAATGTGTATTTGCACAAACCCCCTGTCACTAGAGTTGAATTTTCTGCTAGTAGCAACTATGGAGTATTTACCTTTAAAATTATTCTTTTATCTTTTCCCTGTGAAAGATTCTACATGCATGAATATCCACAGACTGTTCTTCATTCCTTGCCTTAAAATTAAATAATAATAATAAAAAAAGATCTAAGTATGTATGCCATGTTGTCAGTAGTTTTAGAACAATTTTAAAAAAAAAAAAAAGCCACAACTTCCATTTTAAATATCTTAAAATGAAGACATTAAAAGGTGAATGTCAAATGTTCAGAACTTGGTTGCAACTACAGGGGCATTCAGGTGATGATGACCATTCATAAGGCACACAACAAAATCGTGGTGTACTTGAAATATATGACAAAATATTGGTCTTGTACCTACACCATGGTCAACACTGTCTCTGAACTGTTAAGTGGTGCATATTATACTGATTGGAATGACTTGAATCCTTTGTGACAAGATGATTCTGTTTCTTGGAGCAGATACAAAAATTTTGTCTTTTTTGATGGAATGGATGTAAAGGCAAATTTCCTTATATTGCACAAATGAATTCTCTGTAATGTAGGTAGGGTGGTTTCCAAGTATTATTTTTCCACTTTATTCTAACAAGATAACCATAAATGCTCATCAGTTCCTCCTCCAGAACCTCAACAGTTACCAGCTCTGACATACATACAGCCGAGAACTTTTGACTGCAGATTCATTACTCAAAACCAAATGCTTCCATAATGCACAGTATGCTATAGCCACGAAAACAGGCATTAAAAATGATTTTGTTTAGTGCTTTGTAGGGTTTCATATGAGTTTTGCAACCAGCTTTATTAGTACATACTTTCACAATTTAAAAAAAATAAAAATATAAAATGGGTGTTTTAGGTGGTCCTGGAGATTAATTCGTTCCTATTTCTCTTGTTTGCTTTGTTTGAAAGTCTGTGGTGTAGTTGCCACCATTCTGGCCAAAGAAACCTGGATGTCTTTTCCCTTCTGAGCACATAAATACAGCATATTAATTAGCTGGAAGGTTGCTTATTCCCACATTATCTGAGATTAAAATTGCTTTCTGTGGAAGATCTTTAATAATGGCTCTCATTTTATGTTGGTTTATTTGGAGATTTTGTAATTAGTGCTAAGATGTTAAAAGCTGTGGATAGAAAATGAGATATTAGACAGAAAACCTTTTTAATTGCTATTTTTCAATCTGACAGTGATACAATACTGTACTGTTATGTAACACCATCCTCTGGCACAAGCATTGAAAGGAAAAAAAGAAAAAAATGTTTTGTAGTCAGGGCTACTTATTTTCAGTACATTTAATGGTATTCACAGTATATATTATTTTGCAAAATCTGTGATCCATTAGGAGACTGATTCTGCTTCTTGCTCTTTGACATTCCATACTCTGTGTGTACCGGTGAACAGGCTCCTAAGACAGTGGGTTTTCCTGGAAGTAGACAGGTTTGGAACACCCTGAGAAGTGATTGATTTTTCTCGGTTCTGTCACGGCTGATTCAGTGCAATAAACTTTTAAAAGATACTAAAGACTTCTCATTTTGAAAGGGAGTGCATATATGTAATGCAGCCATTCCTTTTAGTAATGGTTCAAGTTTGTGTAATAAATCATTGCTTTGGTGCTGCACGTACAGCACCTGACAGAGTGGTTACATATAGAATGCATAATGTTTGCTTCAGTCGTGAATTGATGTTACATTTAAATGTTTGCACTGAAAACCTGTTATCTCATACAAGGCATGGTATAGCTTTTCAGATACGAGACAAAAGATCTATTGTTACAGTCTCAGTGCTACATGTTGTTCATTATATGAATAATATTTTTAGAGTGGTCTTTCTGCCCTTTAGGGCTGCCTTACGTTAAAAAAAAAATTAAGAATTCTACATACATGGTCACGGATATTAGTCATTTTTACAGGGGAGGGAAGGAGGAGGGGAAGATGCAGAAATCCTCCTCCTCTTAGACAGTAGTAACAGTGTGAGGATGCCTTGTCCTCATTTTTTTTACTTCTGAGATTTTATTGCTGGCAGCCAGATGTGCTGAAACTCCTGACGACAGCATCTATTCACTGCGTGTTTTTAATAGGCTTAGAGAAATATGAGTAGAGTACATGAAAGCAGCTCAGCTTCACACTTCAGCTGGGAATGCCCAAAAAGCTCACTGCTGGTTAGAATTCTTGCTACAGTCAGGAGAAAGCCGCACGGGTACTAAATCTTCTACGACTGAATTAGAAGAATAATGACTGTACAATTAACTATCAGCCCCTGCTCATTTAGGCACAGTTTTTACAGAGATCAGGAAAAATATGGAACTTGATTGGCATATTTGTATTTGATGGTGTGTACAAAATAGATGACTTTTAAGACAGGTGGTGAAGCAAAATAGAAGGGAAAGAAAGAGAGAAAATGCAATTTGAGACACTGCGCCAGGTCTGCAATTCTGTTTTATCTCATTTTCATGGGGTATTCTCATCCCCTCCAAATATTTTACAAAATGATCTTTTTGGACAAACGTTGAACAACACTAGGTGAGTAGAAATAAAGCATTTTTGCTTTATCATTTCTATTCTTGTGCTGATGGTAATCTATTTGCATGCTTTTCAGTAGGGTACTTTTATAATTGCACTCCTAGATACTAACGTTTTTATGGTAGCAGAGAGTCTGTTAGTGTTTTTATGTTTTATGTAAGGATTTACATGAGTACTCAATCTGCAGGAATAGAACCAGCAAAGATAGAATGAAATATTTAAGATGGTTATGTATCTTTCAAGTGCATTAGCTGCCATTAGAAGCTAGCATTATTAGCTGTAATCCTTAAAGCATATTAAATATTCATAAACAAATTTGTCAGAGAAAATGATTTCTATGTGGATATGGCAGTGAAAAGATTAAATGCTCAGAGATGTCTGTTTAACCATACATAATTTAGTGGAAGATGCAAATTAGTAGTCCTGCATACCTTTTGCAAAATAGGCAGAAAGCAGTTCCTTAATTTTAGAAGATTTAGATTCTGTGTATGAGGCTTTTCAATAATCTTTTTAACTGGCCAAATTGTGGCTGCTCAGTGGCTGCTCTGCAGCAGGTCAGTCGGCTCTGTAGGCTATCCTTTTGTGAATAGCTGTTGTTCTGTGGCAATTAGAAATGATAGGGCAAAGTTGTTGTTTATCCGTGTGAGACAGTTACTGAATCGGTTTCCTAGGATTTTTGAAGGTATAAACTGCATTAATAATGCCTCATTTCTGTGGCATTGTTCAGTAAGCATATTGTAGCATAGTTTAGAACTTTTTCATACTGCTGTGAAATATTAATGGTAACGTTATTAATGATTTCATCCAAAAGAGTGGGAGTGCAGGTCAGGGAGAAAAATAATCCTGTAGTTTTTTTATAAAGGTAGTGCACTGATGGAAACATTCTGGAAGAATGGTGGAAGTAATATTGCAGTGACTATATCCAGCATTTTAATCTCCTATGTATCTGTGGGAGAATTCACTTTTAAATGGGTTATTATTTCTTATATACAGTGATATTTGCACTTAATTCTTCAGAAAACTGTTTTAATTTTATTTCCCAGACTTTTATTGTAAGGGTTCTCTCCCTTACTGCTGATATTTCCTTTACAATTATTTTAATATTTATTTAATGTTACTGTTCTCAAGTTTCGTTCTCTCGGTTGTGAATTTCTAATTAGGCATGCAAAATTATGGAGGTAGTTTTAGCAATCATAGTCACTGTTATGAATTAAAATATTTTTAGATATATATGAAATCTGTATTCAAGGAGATTTTTTCCTACATCCCTTTGGTGCACTGTGAAATCTTTGAAGCTCTACAAAATGGAGCAATAATTTATGTATTATCAGCTGTGGTTGTAAAACTGTACATATTTCCAAGTGCATAGTTTCAGGCCTGCAGCAACCAACAAAGCCCTTAGCAACTGTTCTAATCAGCTACATCCCAGTCCTGATTCTCTGGATGTGCTTTTGCGGATCAAAGCACATGCTTTTCGTAGATCAAGGTGCATGCTTTTGGTTAATTATTTTACAGATACACGTGCCTCGTGCTTTTCGGTGCGTATTTTGCTTGTGACACTCAGGCAAAAGCTGCATATGGTATCAGCCTCAAATCAAAAGACATTAGGGAATTATTTTGTTGCATTTGCTGTGCCTGAGATTAGAAGTATATTTATTCTAGGAGACTGGCAAACAAGAAAGGATTGTTAGGAAACTGAGCCTCCTGCTTAGTATGGGCTGTCTTATTTAGGATGAGAGTTGTTCTGTTTTTGTAAGGACCAATGTAGTGTTTTGCTAAGTATCACTGCTTTTGGCCTCAAGAAAACATTGGGCAATTTTTAGCAATATGCAGCAGCAATTGTGAGACACTAAGACCTGCTTTCTGTGTCTTCTGACACTCAAGTCAAGTGAAAGTTTTTTAACGTTATTGGGTAAAAAGATTCCTTCTTCTGAATAAGTATCAGTGTTTTAAATTTGGTCTTGATAAAAAGATTTCAAAGTAGTCACTAAAAAAATCTTGCTGGCATTTATTTCAGAAGCTAGTCCTTTCCTTGTGTTACTGATTTAAAAAAAATCTGTTCTTTCTAATTAAATCAATGTAGTGTATATCATAGGTAGATTTTTTTGCTTAAAGCTCTGCACAATTAATGTAATGCACTTGCTAAAAACGGATTGTTCATGGATTAAGAGTTGATGTTTCAGAAGTGTGGCAAGAAAAACATTAATACCTCCAGCTTGGAAGAGTTTCTGCTTTGATGAGGTACAATGTGGCCTCCCTCTTTGGTCTTCACAGTTCTAGATTTCGTCAGACTAAAAAGACATGATCCTTTTTTTCTTTTTAAGGTGTTTCTTTCTTTTGCTTTTACATCTAAAAGGTACAAGTCAGTGTCCAGAAAGATAACAGCTGACAGACACTACACACGGAGTGATTAACTGCTGCTTACACAGAGTAATAATGTGAAGAAAACAGGTTAATGCATTCAAATAGTAGAGGGGATAATGGAATGTAAAAGTCATAGGAAATGAGGAAGTATACTTATAACTGTAACTGAATATACATTACTCCTAATTTTCACATCATCCGTTCTTGGAGTTCTTGTTCTTCAGTTCCTCTGAAAGTTTTCGATATGCTGACATTTTGTTGCAGGGAAGACAGATATCTTGGGCTTCACTTTCCGATATCATGCCAAATATTGACAGGAATATATATTAAATGATTTTTTTATCATTTCCCATAGAAACCTTACATGAGTCGGGTTCTTATTTGCAGAGTTTTGCGTTGCAGTAGCTGATGTAAGAAGACCCAAATGATATTAAGCTTCTCATGAGTTAGATTGATCTTGCCATTTAAATGGGTTTAGTTATCCTCTCCAAACAGCTTCTGTTGGAAGAATATTGCAGTTGAGTTCTTTTTGCCACCTATAGGGCAGCACTTTCCTGTAAGATGCTCTTGAGAGTGTAAAAGAGAGAGTTGGTTTACTGGGCCTCCCTTCTGTTCCTACACAGCTCTGCCTGACATTACCAGCTCCAGCCAGTTGAAGCAGTAAGAGCTATGATTTTACCTCAAGATTGTGTTCCATCTATGTTGGGGGCTATGGTGCTATTTCCTGTGTCATAGGTTATTTTCTGTTGAAAAATGCTAAGAATTACTTCAAATTGGGAAGCCATAAGAATTGTTTTTTCGTTCTTAATATTTGGCAAATAGCCAGTTAGTCAAACAAATTTTCCATGTGTCTGGGAAAAGAAATCAGAACTTTTCTGAAAACACAGTATATGCTCACATTATGTCTGAGTTTTAAAGCAGCATCCAAAGGAGCTTCAGTTTTTCTGCAGTCTAAGATTTGTCTGATAACTTTCAGTGACATACTTTTCATTCAAGTAACAAAAGACAACGAAATACAGTTTTAAAATGTTTTTAAAATGTTTAGTAATGAAATAAGCTGTTTTCTCATTGCCATTCTTCATTTAGTGTTTAGTATACAAATACTGTGCTGTCAGATGCTCTATTTGTAGTAGCCTCCTTTGAGAAGTCACAATTGCTTTGGGCAATATTCAGATTAACACATCACTGCATAATGGCAAGTATCTTTTGTGACTAAAATTGCTAAAACTGTACAGAAGAGTATCAGTCCAATTTTGCCATTGCAGTATGTATTACAAGCTTTTCTCAGAGAATAGAAAACAGCGGATTTACCTAAACTGGGTTTCTCACATAACATATTGTTGCTTTTTTTTTTGTTACAGCTATGTGAAAGTGAGTTTGTTGTTTAGGTTGGCCACACAGGGGCATAAGATAACTAATATATTCAGCCCAAAAAACAGTACAAAGGTTTTTCACAAACTCTGTGTATAACAGAGACTTAGGAATCGTCCACGTTTTAAAATTAGATACAGTTTAAAAAAACCCAAATAGTACTTTCTTTCATTAAATTAAACTCCAGTATTTTTAAGGACCCTTAACAATTTTCACTTTTTTAATCCCTTGGTAAGCATCTTTTACACAAATACACTGATTTTCATAAAACACAGTAAATTAGCCTGTTTGTGAAACCAGACCTATACACTGAAAATATCATTTTAGCAGAAACATATGGTTTATTTTCATTATTTAATTTCCTGTTTTGTTTTCTAAATATACTGAGTAGCTATTTACTAATGCTCCATTTTATAATGAAGCCATCACAAGATATCAAGAATTGCTGGCACAGACAATTGTTATTTTTCATGGTGCAAGTAATGATTACTTTGACATTGAAGGAAAAAGATCATTTTCTGTTCCTTGTTGGGAAAAAAATTTTGTCAAGACATTTCTGTAGAATAGATTTGAGAGGTTTTTTTTTTCTTCTGACTCTGTATTGGTTGAACAAAGCAAGAGGTTTGCTAATATTCTAAGAGAATGCATTTTCAAATATTACTATTTTAGTTTGTTGGGATTTTCATGTCTGCTCCTTCTTACCTCTATGCTAGATTCATAGAATCCTGTTTTAAGTATTTTCCTCAAACCTGCAGCTGATGAGCTTTCTCAATTAAAAACCAAACACTTTTGGTAAAAAAATTCAGAAATTTTATTTCTATTCCTACTATGTATTTTTCCCTTAATGACTTAAAGGCATAGCAAAGCTATTTCCATCCTTTGTTCTTAACTGTTTATGTCTTGCCTCAGATACAATCAGAATTCCCAAACTAAGCTAATTCCTGTCCTAGTCCTCTATATTACTTCAAAGAGGTTGTCCATGTCAAATGATCCTCTAGCTTTCTTTCTTCCTAAAATTAGAGGCATAAGCAATATTCAGGAAAATCCCTATGTACAGATACATATTTATATTTAAATTTGTTTGTATATGTATAGTTTCTTTTTATTTATATTTATTTATATTTATATATAAACTTCTGTAAAAACAAGGGAAAGACTGGTGGCTGGGACAGCAAGTTGTGTATAATAGACAGAAAGAAACTCATAGAGCTGTGCATTGGGTCTTTTCTGTGCCTTTGCTTATAGACCACTCTATGTCCTCTTCAAGCTTCAAATAAGTGCATCTAACTCCATCTGTCCTTTGTGCCTTGACTTGCTTTTATGGGCCGAAGTGGGACAAGTAGCATGATTTTCCAAATCTTCTCATGTTTCTATTTCCATTGGAGGAAGCAACTGAACATGCTAACTTGCCCCAAAGCTATTTCTTTCTGAGAAGAAGTTCTGTATTCCATCCTGTCTTGGCAGCTGTTGGGTTTTGGGTTTGTTTTTTAAGTCACTATTTCTAGGAAATGTGCTCCCTGTAGCATTCTGTTATAGATATTTTCAGAGAGAGAAAAGTAAGAGATTTCCTTACAGAACCATTTCTTTTCCCATCTCTTCCAGTTCTGGAGAGAGATACCTTCTGTTACTTCCACCTCAGTTGCTACAGATTTAATAAGGTGACATATGCTTCCTCCATGAATCTCGCAGAGCTGTGGATATTTGCAGCCATAACAGGTTTCTCTCTATTCTCATTGTGCATCAGCTGCTGTTATCTGATGAGGGCAATAAAATTCTAGCTGGCATATGATCTTAACCTCCCACCAGGAAGAAAAAAGAGGATGGATCAGAGGTAGATAATTTATCTCAATTCAGCTAGTATGTTAATTTCACAAATTTAAATAATCCTAAATTTGGAAATGATTAAACATGCCTTAAAACTTAATTTTTTCCCCCTCACCTGGGTGAGAGCAACAGAAATCTAAGCTATATTTGAGCTACCAAGTGCAACATTTTTGATCAGAACATGTAAAAAAGATATCTTTCCATTCTTAAATAACTCAGATAATTCTTTTCATTCCTCATAATAGTCACATAAAATGTGGGTATTATATTTTTTCTGGAATAAGGAAAGACAGAGGCCATGATATTAAAAAATTACTCCGATTTTGCGTACTCAAATTATTTAAGAGATTTGTTCAATGATGAGAGCTTATATTTTATGAAAAGTGCATGTGCCAACATACACAAATCAAGGTTGCTCATCTTGCCCCTTGACTGGAACAGTAACTAGCCCCAGATATCTATTTTACTCATCTTCAGGGTGCTGTCACTCTGGGAAAACTGACGTGAGTGCTAAGCAGCCCTGCTCCATACTGCCTCCGTTGAGAGTTTGGTGTTGGTGTGTGGCAAAGTCAATACTCTAGACTGTTTACTGTAGCTGGTCAGACTCATATTCATAAATATTTCACTTTTCCCACTTTTTTTGTCATCAAAAGCTCCTAGTAAGAGTCTTCACCGGTCCTGCTTTGCTCACTAACAAGTATGTAAAAAAAAAAAATCACAGAATGACAGAATATTTTGAGTTGGAAGGGACCCACAAGGATCACTAAAGTCCAACTCCTGGCCCTGCCCTACACAGCCCCAAGAGTCACATCATCTGCTTGAGATCGTTCTCCAAATGCTTCTTGAACTCTGTCACGCTTGGTGCTGTGACCCCCTCCCTGGGGATCCTGTTCCAGTGCCCAACCACCCTCTGGGGGAAGAACCTTTTTCTAATATCCAACCTAAACCTCCCCTGACACAACTTCAGGCCATTCCCTGTCACTGGTCACCACAGAGAAGAGATCAATGCCTGTCCCTCCTCTTCCCTTCATAAGGAAGTTGTAACTGCAATGAGGTCTCCCCTCAGTCTCCTCCAGGCTGAACAGACCAAGTGCCCTCAGCCGCTCCTCATACAGCTCAAGGCCCTTCCCCATCTCCATTGCTCTCCTTTGGACACTCTTGAATAGCTTAACATCTTTCTTACAATGTGGTGACCAAAACTGCACACAGTAATGGATAATGGCAGTCATGTAGTCCCTCACCTTCTTTACCCTTTTTTATCCTTTCAGCTCTTTTCCTTTTGTGTCAGTGATCACATGCACAGTTATGGCACAATGTGTCTACTGATGGAACTGTTCATTTACCAGGTGAGGAACAGTAATTATACGGCATTGCAGAAACATGGGGCTTGGAAAAGCAAAACCTTCCTTATCAGAATCACGATACAGCTTTGCTTTGTTCCTTGAAGGAGAAGATTTTCTGCTGTTCCTGCCACAGATACTGATTCACTGAAGCAATGGAATGGAGGAAGACCACTTCTGTTGGTGTGGATCCTGGAGTTTCTTGATTGGTTTTTTTTTCCCCTTTTTGATCTTTTGGGCATAGGATCATTCTAGGTAGGAGGAGATCTACAAGGGAAAACAAACCTTTTTAAACCTCTACTATCACATCTTACAGATGGACAGGATAGCACAAATAACTGGAATGTTTGGCTGTGTAGGTGTGCTTAAGCTGGGGAGAATGGAAGGGAGGAATGCTGCAGTTACCCAGCTCCTTTCCCTTCAGGTGCGATGGGGTTGTTCTACCGGGTGCTATCTGTGAACTCAGAATCCCTTTAGATTTCTCAGGAATATACTCTTGATTTTGCACTATAAAGGCAGAATGAAAGTTTAGTCTTAGAAAACACTGTGTTTCAAAATGGTTCAAGAAAGATTGGTACCTGGGCCGCAAGTGATTTAGAGGGCTCTGAGAAAGGAATAAAAAAATATAATATTGGCCTTTGAAAAACTATGAAATCCAAGATGCATTTTGGAGGTAACAGCATTGTTTTAGACTTACCCTGAGATAAAAGGTTTGAAGCAGAAGTTGGAAGTATGTCAAGTCCTTGGCACTTGCTTTCTGAAAGCTGGTTTTTTTTTCAATTCTGTTTTTTTTTTTCTTAACCTGACAAGGAATAATTATGAGATAGAGAAACGAAATAAAAAAGTTTTCCCAAAGTTGTCTAAGTTTGACAAGGATTACAGATTGAAATACTGAAACATTAATTGTATTTGTTTTATAAGAAGAATTGGATGTATTGTAAGTCAGAGTGAACTTGCATGGTGTCTTTATTTAAAAGAATGAAATACATGTTGATTAATACACTTTATCCTCCCTGCAATTTTTGAGTCAGATTTCTGATTAAGATATACTTTCAAATTCCCATCTTCTGGTATTCAAGACAATTCTTTATCATGAAACTTCATCAATATTTTGAATTAATAAGTGTTTACCCCTTGTCTCTTAGCAAAAGCCACATATATCATTATAGGAACAGTAACCTGTAATTGTTAAAAGGTATACAAAACTAAATTGACAAATAAGATAATGCAATTATAATTGCTTTAAAATAGTTTACTTTATTAACCTATAAAATAGTACATAAAGTCACAAAGAAATGCTCTAAAACAAAAAGTATGTGGTTTAACTATTGTGCACCAAAAATGAGACCTTTTAGTACATATATTTGCCAGTAAATAACAACACATCTCAATATTAAATAAGTAGAAGAATAATGAAATTAGAATATTTCTTGCAAATTTTAGTGTTTTTTTCTCCATGTAAGACATTCAAAATATTTTTAAAGTGACTTAAGTAGATGATGAATAAAACATTACTAAAAATGGAACCTCAGAATTTCGGGAAGACTTGACACTCCAATTATTGATTTATGTCTTGTTGTGCAAAATATATTTTCAAGTATAAATATACGAACATAAGTAAAATAGCATTAAAACCTTTGGCTGAAACAGAAAGTTTAAGATCTCTCCTCCCCTCTTATGCTCTCCATTTCTATTCACCTTGTTTCTCTTTACATTTCTTGATTGTCCTAGTATTATATTTTAGGCTGTTATTCCCCTGTCTTCAGATTGCACTCAGAACAAATACATTTTGCATGGATGTGAGGACCTCAGGGGTAGTCAATGTTTCATTCACTTAAGGACTTCCATTTTTTCCCTGCTAATGGTAGCATTGTTCTGCTGTAAAATTACAAGAACAATGAGTGTTTTAGGGAAGACTCAATTTTTATAGCTCTTCTGTATCACAGTGACTCTAACATCGTTCCATCATTATTCAAATAACCTACAGTAAAAGCCTTTAAGTGCCCTGTTTTTGAGAACTCTTCCAGTAGGACATGCTTCATCTAACTGTCATACTTTTGGAAGTTTTTGGAAAGTTTCAGAGAGGACAGAAAAGATTTCAAAATGTGGCAAGAGTTACGATATTAAAAACGCAGCAATTCAAATAATTTATGTGCACAAAAGCTTGCTTGTGCTTAACGTGTATCTTTATGGTTAAAGTTGCTCATTTGTAGGATGCTGCATAATCAGGGTGTATAAGGAGCACCTTCAACAGTAATTCAAATCTCTTATTTTAGAGTAAAGCCCAAGAAGAAAGTATAGTATCGTTCAGTCAAAGAACTGGGCATGTACAGAGGTCTGAATTCTACACCTGCCACTGCCAACATCTCCTCTGTAGTGCCAGGAAAATAATGTAAACTTCACAGCTGGAGTTTTCTGATATATATATATATATAATATTTAATACCTCACAGGAGTCTATGAATTTTAATTTATAAATATTTGCAAAGGTGTTCATTATCATGGATTTCTAAGTATGCACAAGTCAAAGTACAAATTAAATTTTTATTCTATTGTTGAGAATTTAGGTTCATGTCTAGATATTAGGACATGTGGCAGAGTAATTTAAATGTCAGAGACACACAAGGATTCTGTGCCTTGACCTTCACTTGCACCCTCTATCATAGCAGCTGCAAATTGATTCATATTACTAACTAGATTGTTTCCTTACATACTGACAGCTACACATCTGATGTGTCCTCACTACAGTGAGGATTTTTCTTGACATAGGTATTTTAGAAGTGTCTCTCATTAATATAAGTATTGAACATAATTTCTCAATTATGTATTCATATACAAATAAAGCAAATGTATTTGTATTTGCAAAGAAATTCTTAAAAAGTGTAAGGATGTGCAGTAAGCATGTTTAATAATTTTAGAATCACAGAACTGTTTAGGATGGAAAAGACCTTTAAGATCATCAAGTGCAACCCAACACTGCAGTTAACCCAACACTGCAGTTAACCCAACACTGCCAAGTCCACCACTAAACCATGTCCCTAATAGATAATAATGATATAAAATTTAATAAATTATATATATCATAAATATATTAATAAAATAAATATTATAATGTAATATGCTATATAATATATAAACTGTAAAGGAGACACTAAAAATTGGGTAACCACACAACTTACTCAGAGACTATACTCACACGATTGCAGCAGTGTACAGAAATACCCTGTTCTGTTAAGCACAGTCAAAACACTCCATTAATTCTGCAGGGGGTGTTGTGTGACCTTCTGGTAGTAAATTCGTGAAAGAGCTGCAGATCTGCATTTTTGTGGATTTTATTGCTGCAGTACTTCCACGTAACTATTGCAAAGGGAGTTTTTACTGGATTTTGGTCTGTTGAAGTCATCTGGTAAAGTAAGTTTGCATTTTGGAGTTCATGGCTGAATATAGAAATAAACCCTTTTCCTACTTACCTCTAGTTGGGAAATTTTAAAAATAAACACTGGTGTCTAAATGCTGTCTCAATAATAACTTTTGTTTACAGAAGTTGTGCAAGCTACATTAGTCTGTATTTCATCTTGATATATATGGGTGATAACTGAACTGTACTTGTGTCATATAAAGCCTGGTGCATATATTCACCTTTGATTAGAGTGAGTTGATATTGAAAGGAGTTTAAACCAGACTGAGAACTTACCATGAGTCTACTGCTGCTTCAGCTGAAGTGAGATGAGCTAACTAAAGAGAAGAAAGAAAAGTATATCTTTTAATAGGTCTTTGGCAATACAGCAGTTTTACTTGAATTCTGGGAGGTTCATTATAACAATTCCAAGTTTGGGGTGATGTGTTATTGATGTGATATGGTTTTGTCTCCAGGAAGTGCTAACTCATATGAAAATGTGTGGAAAAAGTTCGCTGAAGTCTAAGGAGTGCAACAGTGTGCAGATAAGATAGAAAATGAAGTTTATCATACAGACCTATTCACTGAGCTGCAGTTATTTCTGTCTCTTGCCTATCTGTACTATTTTCCTTATCCTGCTTCAGTGAAAAAATGCTGCGGAATAATAGAATATCTCATTAAATCATATGTCATATGTCCTTCATGTGATGCAAAATTTAAACTATGGCAATGGAATTGAATATTTTATTATCTCCAGGTACCTAAATAAGACATTGCAGAAGCTAGTTTCTTACCTTGTTACTTTATATGGTGTTGAGTCTCTATTGCAAAGAAACACTTAGTTAAAAGTCTAACATATTTCCTTGCTCATATCACTAGCTAAAACCAAATAGGTCATCTTTTTTTCAGATTTCCAAATGATTTTGAACTAATGGCCATTGGTACTTCTTTTAAATTCTCCAGAGGAGAATGCACTACTGTAAGTTATATAATCAAAACTAAGAGGAGGTAACATGTTCTCAGGCCAATAAATTAATTTCAATTTTTTTTTTTTTATCAGCACTGTACTGGATTAGTCTAGGTACTGAGCAGATCTAGAAAGAAAATTTTATCTTCTATTATTTGGATGGATTTTATACTTAATTACTGCTATGCAGTGTATTTTTAGAGCACGCTCTAGCAAAGACTGAACTGGATACAGTGAATAAATATAAAGAAGTGCTACAGTGATTAATTTGAATGCACTTTATAATGATTGCAAATTACCTAATGCCAGTATGAAACTGATTTTATGTTTATATACCCATATATGTCTACATAAAAAAAGAAACAATCATAGCAGGGACCTTTGCTTATAGACCTGGACCTTGCCTGTACTCAAAACATGTCAGCAGGTCCAATTTAGACGCATTACTGAACTGGAAAAAGAGGTTTCTGAGAGCTGCTGCGAGGGAGGATATTGTCAGTATCACAGCAGAAGTCTGTATTAATTCTGCAGTGAAAGCATAGCCTCCATTTCCCATGATTATATTTTCTGTCTGTGATAGACTCTGTGCTGATTAGCTCTACTTTCTGCTGCAGGGCTGCTGCATTTTATTTGTGGTATATAATCATGTATAATAAATAAGGCTGTTTGAATATTTAACCAGGAATTATAGTACATTTATTCACTATCCATATATTATCATGGGTTAATTATGGTTCTATAGTTACTGTAATTTTTTTTCCTTTGAAGGAGAAAATTTGACTTTGTTTCTTGTATGAAGGAAAACAATCTCAGGTATTGTCCATCCTGAAACATCTATAATTCTGTGAAATAATATTTTAAATATGTACATACTGTGTCTCATTTTTTCTAGACTGTATGAACTGTATAAGGAATGAGGTACTAGTATAACTTTTTCCAGTTTCTTTGTAGCTATAGGATCTGTTACCTCAAAAAGACTACAACTGGCAAACATTTTCCATGAATCTTGGAATTACGGATCTTGATTAGTTAACCGAGACCTTTTTTATTTTTTTACTCTGGTCATTTAGTTAAAGTTATATATTCAGAAATAATTTCTTTGTTAAAAGAGGATCCAATATCTGTTGTTATACAAAGATAGAACGGATTGGGTTGGAAAGGACCTTAAAGATCACCTCATTCCAACCTCCCTGCCACGGTGGGGACACCTCCCAGATCAGGTTGTCCAATGCCCCATCCAACCTGGCCTAAATGTTGCTGTCCTCTGTAAATCTAATACAATAAAATAGGGATAAATTTTGCTACAAAATCTCTCAGTATTCCTCCCAAGCCTCCTTATATTCTTCTGTAAACCATCTTTCTATATGTTTATAGGCTGGAAAATGGAGCTTTATTATTGAACTCCTAGCGATTAACATATATTTATTGTATATCACTCAGAAACTGATCTTGAGAGAACATAGATTTTTAGAAAATAGCAATGAACTTTGGATGAATATAATTGGTAGCATGGAAACTTAATATTTTCCACATAAAGCTGACAGATGCCTGTTGGGGCTGACTATGACTAAATAAAAATTTTTGAAGACTCTCTTATGTTTTGTGCAGTATTTCTAACTATCAAATACAAGAGGGAACATGCTGCACACGTCTGAGATGTTGGTACTTGGATCACTGTGCATAATTCTGGGCATACGTGTTTAGCAGATCTAGAAATATGTCCAGGTTGGCTAACTAGCATTGAAAGGAGACAGATTAGCAGCATATATATGTATTGATAACTTAAATATCAAGAAGAAAAGAGATTTATTTAGGAGATTTTAAAAAAAACCCCACAACCATGAAGTGTGGTGTACTAAATGGAAGGCTTCCACTGAATGCCCGCGCAGATTTCTTAACCTACCACATTATAGAATGAATCCCATAGGAAATGGTACAAGCCTTTTAAAAAATAAAAATTTCTGAAATTAGATTGAGAAAACTCTAGAAAATGTACTGTGGGGAAAGAGCCTTCATTGTCATGGAAACAAACTAGATGATCTAATGTTTTCCATCTCCAGCTGTGTTCTATTTCTGTCATTTACTTTCAGGTGAATTTAGAAAAGGGAGGCATTTTTGATTATTTTCGCTATCTGGCTTTACAATGTGTATACTAACAACTGACATTTAAGTACTATCTCAAGAAGTTTATATTTCATTAAGATCAACTAGAAATTATTGTTTACAATACATGAATACCCAATTAAAACGCATGGACTGAATCACATTATTAATAGAGCAAATTCTACTATTTCTTTGTTTTCTGCATTGTGTGAGCATCACTTCTACAACATTTTGCTAATTCTGCTGTCTTTCAGTCCAATTCAAGGCAAGTTAAAGAACTGACACTAAAATGAATTAATTTTATTTATACTTTATCTAAATTATTGCTTTGAAAAAAGCACCTTGTTTTCAGCAAAACGTGTGGATCATGTTTGTATATTTTCCTATACAGAAGGTCTTATAGCATAAATTATTTGCTCAGAGGATTCTCTAAAGAATAATATTGCAGATGAAATACATGCTTCTTCCCATGAGGTTAAAAATGAATTTGATCTAGCACCAATCCAACAGCCTTTCTTCCCAAGAGACAACTCTTACCCAATCACGTGAGAAGTTTGTAGTTAAAACATCATGAGAAGTTGTGTTTGCTTAAATTCCAATTATATATTTAGTCCTTCTTTACAGGACTTAATTCAGAAATCAAATATCTCTATAAAGAATCCAGGCACAGAAATATATAGGTTCTGAAGGCATTCTTCATGCTTGCTGCACTTATCTGCAATTTCTAAGTTTTCAGCAGAGAGGTTTTACCCTTTGCATTGCTAAAATAATTTTCAGTTATGTAAACTTTATGAGTCAGGCAGCGTGTTTACTAACACATGAAATGGAGCTTGCATTGAAAGTTCAAAATCTAGAAAGAATATTTCAAAAGTGAGCACGGCGCTTAAGAGTCTGATCTCAGACACCAAGAAGGAAATGAGACTTGTCTCACCTGATTTCACATGCTGATTGGAAGCACCGTAAGGCTCCTGTGAAATCAGTGGAGAGACATCAATGTTTTAGAGTAGAACCACCGGACATTTTAGGCAGCCACGTTAATTTCAGTGTGTTAGAAGAGGTGAGGTAGAGCTTCTTTGTTTTGGGGAGCTGGCATTTACAAAGGGACGAGAGTGCAAAGGATGTAATTGCTATTCCCTGAAAATTTCCTTGGTGCCTAGATCCCTGCTTCATGCTCCTGGCTCACATTGCTGCCTAACATGCTGCAGATAATTAACCAGTTATTGGTAATGATAATGAAACTCAGAGTATTCTGAGAAAAGGCGTGTGAGACAAATATTAATCACCTCATATGAATATGACTGTTAGATGCACCCAGATTTTCAGTCAGTTGTCTGAGGTTGGTGTATCCTTGTTACAGGAATTTGAGTGGGTATTTTGGCACTATAATGTATAGAAATAATTAATGATCATATAAAGAAAAGAGAAGTTGCTAAAGAATAAATATATGTTTATAGCATTAACAACTTCTTTATTTTTCCTTAGGCAAAGGCAGTTCCTTCTACTTGAATTGTGATTCTTATATAGAAAAGAAATCATGTCACAAACAGTGTGATAGAGAAATGCTATCCTTTTTTTTCCTTAGTAGTTGCTATGTAATGTCTATAAAAAAATAAATCTTATTCTTTCATCTAGCTACTATGGTTGTTGATAGGAGCAACAGTGTTGCTTACAGAAGAAACATAAAAATTTTATTATGTAGAAGTTAAATGAAATGCGTAATATAAGATTAATGAAATTCAAATTACCACAGCCTGAGTCTGCAAAAACTAAAATGCTGATTGAGGCTACTCAAACAAATCTACTGAAATACAAAAAAATGTTTGAATCCTCTTTTATGGGGGGTCCAAGCCTGCAGCAACGTTTGCTTATCCTTGTATGCTTTGACAGCAGTGGAACTTTTTAAAGGTAAATTTGTAAGGTGATTCAGTGCAAACACAATTTAATGTGGTTTGCAAAGGAGGTGCTCTGTACTGTACCATTTGCAATAGAAGCAGGTCGTTTCCAACTATACTGCATATCAATATACTGATCTCAGAGTTACTTTTTCAAACACCTTCAGTGTTTAATACCATTCAAGTTCCTGCACTTTACAGAGATCAATTTCTAAACTGAAAATTTCAAATATAATCTTACACAAAAAATTCTCAGAAAATATTACAGACTCAGAAAAAACTGTCATATTCCCAAAGAGGGTACATTGAAACGAAATCTATTTCAGTTTATTTGAATTTCACTTAAATCTCTTCTGCATCCGTGACAGCCTCATGATAAGTACAGTACTGTCTACCTTTGCTTCCTTTATTGCTGTCAACAGCAGCTGTTGCAACCAAACAACTGAAATGAAAGAGAATCAGAACAAGATATAGTCACATTTTCCAGAACATTAATTTAATCTATGAATTGAAAGAAAAAATAGTAATACTAATTCATTAAAAGTAATAAACAATACCAGTCAGATTTATTTGTCTAATAAGATGGTTGCATTGATTCTGATTGTGTTTAAAGAATAGCCACAGGAGAAAAATGTAATGTAAGTGTTTTAAATTAAAATTAGATTTATCATTATCTGTTTATTTATGTTTTAACTTCATTTCTCGTCCTACAGTCTCCAGAAATTTCTTTCTATTTTTTTTTAAAGGTAGAAGCCACATAAAATTTAATTGAATAGCTCTGAAATACTGTACAGAGACAATCACAAGTAATTCACCCAAGTAAAAAGCATACTTCAATAAATGCTTCAGGACATATATCCAACTGCACTGTCAGACTGTCTAGTTCCAGATAAGTTTTCTGTTCAGTCATACAGAGATGCAATGTTAGACTATAAATTATTGTAAAAATCCAGGAAGGATATTTTTCAGAATATCTATGCACACACACACACACATACACACACAGACATAATTTAAAATACATCTAATAATTAACACAAATTTATGCCTGTCCTAAAGATGAATTGCTGTTTTTTATATTTGGCTTACATTTTGAAAAATAAATCTCTGTGCATCTTGTAAATTAAACAGGTCACAGAAATCTGTGGATAAGTGTGTAGGTAGTTGATAGATCACGGACACCCACATTTTTATGACTCAATTTGCATACTGCTTGCACTTTTGAGAAGTTCCTGCCAGTTCTGCAACATCTTGTCACCTAAAAATCATGTAGTACTGTATGAGATCTCTGAGTGAGTGATCTCTGGTGCAGTAGGTGTGCTCAGAGACAGAGGACACTGAGAGACCTGAAGCCAGCACAAGGCTTACTGACCAAGGATATGCTCACTCAGAAACACTCATCAGACACTTCCAACAGCCTAGTTATGGGAATACACAGCTGCAGCCTGGGATCTTTTGTTCCTCTGTTAGTGAAGGAATAAAGACCTCCTGGAAGGTGACCATAGTCAAAAGCTCAAAGCTGATCACAGAGATACCAAGCAGAGCAATGGTTGCTACTTCCCGGAAGCACCTGAGAGGTGGGGGGTGCTCCAGTCAGAGATGCAATTGAATCAGTGGAAGCAAGAGATTAGGAAATGAGAGTACATGCCAAAAATGCCAAAACCTCCAAAGAATTTTCTCTGCTGGTGATACAGCCTGCTCCAGTAGGGCCAGGAATTTGGTGGAGCCTTGGAGGAGGACCATCTATTCGTTGATTTAAGTATCCCATACTTAAAAACATAGTCAAATTCTCAGATTCCTAAATATTCTAATGTGCTATATAAGAATAGTTAGTTATTAACTTTGTATTTATATCCCACTTCATGAACTACTTACTTAGAAAGCAATTGTATCAATACAGGCTGGGCTTGGACAGATGAAGAGCAGTCCTGATGAAAAGGACTTGGGGGTGTTGGTACACGAGAGGTTGGACATGACCCAGCCATGTGCAGTCATAGCCCAAAAAGCCAAACATATCCTGGGCTGCACCAAAAGCAGGGCAAGGGAGGAGGTTCTGCCCCTCTGCTCTGCTCTGGTGAGACCCCACTTGGAATGCTGCTCCACCTCTGGAGTCCTCAGCACAGGAAGGACATGGACCTGTTGTACCAAGTCCAGAGGAGGGCCATGAAGATGATTAGAGAAACAGAGCAACTCTCCTATGAGGATAGATAAATGGTAAAGAGAATTGTGATTACTCAGCCTGGAAAAGAGAAGACTTTGGGATGACCTAATTGCGGCCTTCCAGTACCTGATGGGAGCCTACAAGGAAGGTGGAGAGAGTCAATTCACCAGGGCATGTAGTGACAGAGCAAGGGGGAATGGCTTCAAACTGAGAGTAGGTTTAGATTAGATATCGGGTGGAAATTCTTCACTGTGAGGGTTCTGAGCGAAAGGTGTCCTTGCTTATGGCAGAGGTGTTGGAACTAGATGATCTTTAAGGTCCCTTCCAACCCAAACCATTCTATGATTCTGTATTTTTGGTTTTTGGTGCATGAATCTTTGACATTTTCCTGTACAGCAGAAGTAGAGCAGGAGTCCAAGTGGTTATTATCAATCATTTGTCCATAGATCACAGGTGACAAGTTGAGCATTGTCAACGACAAAGATGTATCATGCAAATTTTTTCTTTCATTTAAAAGAATCAATATTCTCTATTTTCACTATTAGAAGCTTAATTTCTAGACTAGAAAGAAACTATATCTTGATGTATTGTCTAAACCTCTCTGAGAACATTTAATTGTAAACATAAGTAATGTAAAAAATTTCCCTGCAACTCTCTATTTTAAATAAAAATATGTTGATAATAATAATGCTCTAGTGTAAAAAATTATTTTACTATTACTTTGTCATCCGCAAATAGATCATTAATTACTTAATAAATTAGTAGATGATTATTGTATAAGCTTGCCAAGCACTACTGTATTTATTGTAGTCTTGTACAGTACTGTAGCTCTAAGATGCTCAAACCCTGGCAGAAATAGTCCCTTACAAGCTGTGGAGGAGAGTAATAAAGTAGATCTTCTTTCATCACAGTGTATTGTGGAATTGGTTAAATGGTGTCCAGCTGGCTTCAGAACAGTGCAGTCAGTATAGTCAACATGATGGATGTAAGGAAAGGGGGTGAAAGAGGGAGGGAAGAAGCAGTTGGCTCTTATGGTTTTGGCTTAGGAAGAAGCCTCTCTGTGGATATGATAAGTGAAGTGCAAAAAATATGTCACCTTCTCAGCAGAGTGTGAGTTATCATCATTATGGTTATTGTGTTGTTATGATTATTGCAATTAAATCTTATATGTGAGAAAAGAGAAAGAATAGAGGAGACCCAAGCTGAACTGGAGATGAGGTATACTTTGAAGCAAGAACATGAGTATCTGAAAAATTGAATGGATTGCTAATATTTCAGAAAGTAGCAATACCAAATTTCACTCATGATAGGGATAAAATTCTAGGATAATTACTAGAGTAGAAGACTAATAAAGGAACGCTAAGTTTCAAATGGGTGAGTTTGACGATGCATAATGGCTTGACAAGACAGTATGTTTCTTGTTTTTGACTTTAGGCTTGTGTTTCATGATTTTTTTTCATTTAGACAAAATTCGATCCTTCAGAGAGGTGTGAACACAAATGAAATATGGCCAGATTCGCCTGTGTGTGAGATAAGTGTGAAAAAATATTAGTAAGATCATTAACTGTAGCCAGTTTCAGGTTCAGGTCTTCCAAAGGGATTTTCCCTCCTGGGAAGAGCTTGAGAAAGCTCTACAGGAGAGTTCAAAGTCTAGAAAACCTGCCTTAAAGTTAAGGAGGCTAAACATGCAGCGTATTTAAATGAGGTGAAATACTCACTTGGTAATGGTTAATAGGTGCCTGCTCCCTGACAAGTTTTCTTAGGTGCAACAGAATCCGTTAGCTGCAAGGAAAACAACATCTCAGAGTAGAATAGGATGAAAATTTTGTTCTAGGATTGGGGGACTTGAAATCAAAATATTCTGAATCACAACTGAATGTTTTTCAGAAGATTATTTTTCAACTCAAATGCAATTTATGGTCTTGATGTAAGAAATCTTCTGGTCTTTGTAATCTGAGAGAGCATATGTCTTGATAAGATTAATTCCTTTACACTTCAATTTACGAACTAACTAAAGGCCAAGTGGAGGACATAGATATACAAAAAATCTGTGTCCTCATAGATTTGAGACAAAGGGAGATAAAGAAGGCTGTACTAAACACAAGAAAGTAAGTGTCTGGGAGGAGATAAAACTATGTTATATAAGAACAGAGTATAAATGCACATAGCAGTAATGCAGTCTGCTTATGAACACACAGCAGGACGCTGCTGTGGATATATCAGTCAGCAGGGTAACTTTGTAGATCTTTTCCCCACCAGATATTCCCATGTGAAATGGTCTTTAAATTTATTTCTTGTGAACATAGTCTTTCAACTTTGTTGCTTTATCTGTATAGAACTGGCATGTATTTATCAACAATAACATGAAAAATCAGCAGTATTAATTGGACACAAGCAGGTGAACATTATTTCACTTTTTAAGCAAACTTTCTGAACTAATTTTTATAATTCATCTCACTAATAGAATATTATACACAATAATGTTGTTTAATGCTTTTTTCTTAGGCATTTGTTTTCTATGACACTCACTTTTCTTCTGGTGAACCAGATTACTGAACTTCAGAAAATTTTGTGGTTTTTTTGACATCCATTAGTAATGTATTTTGTAACTGCAAACAATCAGGAACATATCTTTTAATTCAAGCAAATCTTCCATAACAGGCATTTCAGGTAATATTGATTTTATACTTCATTTATTTTGCTTTAATACAAGCCTTAAAGGCTTAGCTAACTTACCTAAGAATATAATTTTAAATCTTGTTTATAATTTAAATATGTGCTACTGTATGGTTTGTATTGTATGTATTACATGCCTTATGTTTGATTTTAGAGTAGATATGTTTCTGTGCATTTTAAGAAGCTTGCCCAGATGGTGTACATTGCCATTCCATCACCATTCCAGCCACAGGTGGCTTTTTTCTATGTCCCTCACCAAAATATTTTCAATAATTCACCTCAATTTGTCTGTATGCTTATCAGTTCATCTCGTAAATGCTGAGGTGAAATGCATTCATGGCTTTAATATATACTGTTCAGAAAGTATTCACATTTCAATTAACAGCTTTCATTACAATACATCAGAATCTTTCCAAATCATTCCAGTTCTAATAGTGTTGTTGTTGAAGGAGCACAGCTCATCATTTTGTTTTTATTCCCATGTACTAGATCTTGTTACTATTTTTCTTAAATCAGGAAGGCACGTATAAGGAAATTTTTTTCTCATTTGATGAGGTAAATAGACTGCATTAATGGAGTGAGTCTGTTAAGTGACATGTGCCTGGTGGTTGAACCATAGCTAGCTGTACTTTCCTGGAGTTCTATCGTTAGACCCTGACCTGATCTTCAGAGCAGTTGCAATACAAATTTATTGCAACAATGGAGATAAGTATGACTTCTGTAATGAATTAAATGTCCTCAGTTCTTATTTATACATTCAAGGATTATATTAGTCCCTCTGCTCAGAATCTTTCTTGAAAATTGACAGGACCACTTCCCAGTTTGGAGTCTTCCATCTTAATGATATTATTTACCTGTTTTTCCTCAGCTGTTAAGACTTGCATTTAGCTGTGCTGCAACATGACTTTTGAAGTGATTCCTTCCTTTAGTCATTCAGTTAGCGTCATCCTGACAAGTTCCTGCTTACTTGGGAGATATGTAAAGCTCAACGTGTAAATAACTATTGGAACAACACACCCAGTGTATCAGGGTCCAGAAAGTCACTGTTAACACATCGCCTTGCTCTTTGTGTAGCCCTTTTGAAGCTGCTGGGTGAAAACTTATGCACTCTGTACTATTTAAAAATGTAACCCAATTATTGCTAACATTAGAGATTTCCTTGGCTACTGATTTCCCTTGAATGGAAAATATTAGGTGATTATCATCACCTAATATCAATATATCATCTGACTTTCTTCCAAACCACAGGAGAGTGATACCGAGTGTTTCTGTCAGTCAACTGAAAAATTTTCTATTTCATAACATGACTCATATAATTGTTAGAATTTCTGTGCTCTCAATATACTTTCAGAAATACTTAATACATTTTTTGTTCTAATCTCATCTGACAAGGGATTTTTCTTATATATTTTTGATTTCATTGCTAAATTTTTGTTAACTTCCAGCTTTATGTTAATTATTCTCACCTTCCCCTCTTTTCCACTTGTAATATTTGAGTAACTACTTTCAGTTACCACTCAAGTAAAGGATAGCTGCTAAAATGTTCTGAAGAGTATTTGACCAGGATTTCCACTTTTCAGTTCACATTTTTTCCCCTCATTAGTTTTGACTCCTGAATAGAAATTATTTTCAGCTGTGGGACAGAAATTACTTCAAAACTCATCATATGTCTATTACAGACTTGGACTCGACTGTCAATCATATAACAAATACAAAGTAATTGTAGGCATTTGTACTTAGGATGTTACTCAGATTTAGTTCCAGTTCTTCATCATCCTCTCAGGATGATATCTGTCTTCTGTTCAATTAAATATTTTTTTCTCACTATTGGTAGCTTTCTGAAAAATTCTAGAGACATTTTGGCATTGATAGCCTGAGATGTCCAGTAGGTGTGGCATATATACTTATTCTAATGATTCCCCATTATTAAAAAGGTATCATTTTGTTGCCCTATAGATGATAGTCTTAATGAATTTGTCATTTACTCAGCTAGTGTGACGGGATGCCTTGTAGATAAGCTGAAGCTCAACAATCATACCTGAAAGTGGTACAGCTGATTGATGCCCCGGCACATGACACAAAGAATGTGCATGATGGTGCTCATGGGTGGCTTGGCGACTATAGCAAGCTTGTAGTCTGTCTTTTGTTTTTATATGTTAAAACATTTCAGATAATTTCACTGAAAGTTCTTCAGAAAACAGAAGATGGGTAAAGGAACTAAAGGAAAGTCATTTAGTAAAGTGACATGGATAGTATGAAGAAATCAGTGTTTTTTGATTCACACCTAGGCAAATGTTCACTTCCAAAATGTGATCAGTAATTCTTTCAAAATTAGTCATTAGTTCTTAGTGTTCTGCAGCCATATGCAACCTGCAAAGCGGTTGTATGGCAGTGTCATTAATTCTGATAGATGTAATTACCAGTAGCAGAAGCCCATTGAGCAATAATTATAAGTTGTATCTTGACTTTAGAAGGCAGTATGGAACCCAGTAGTGTATCTATTTCTCACAGAATTTTATTTTTTTTTTTAGTTTTCTTATATTCTATCAACAGAGATAATCAAAGACTGTATCTATCTCTTGGATATTTATTGCTGTCTCTATGGACATGTTTATTTGCCTTGATGTTTGGGCTGGGTGACCATTTAAACAAGTATGTGAACAAGATGTGGTTGCATTCTTTGGCAGTTTTCTTTGCTGACACCTTGTACAACCTTGTCTGACAGTTCAGAAACTATCAAAATACTTTGCCTATACTTTTCTACTAGTGAGAAAACCAGCCCCTTATTTGAAATTAAACTCAGTGGATTAAAATGCAAAGGCAAACAGCATTTTTTACTCCTACACTTTGTTGCTTTGCACAATTATTACTTAAAGCTTCCTTCTTATAGCCATAATAATATCTGACAGATATTTTGCAATACTGAAGTTCCTAGTGTTCTACTACTCGCTACAGGACATACAGACAAAGTGTCCCTTAGGTAGCTTTCTTACTTCCCTAGTATTTGCACACTTTTGAGTCAAACAGCCTATTTTTCTTTCTGGCCTTTTCCTTTAGGCTCCTGTCTACTCAGGAAGAAAAGCCATCAAAGCAACAAACCACCAACCTTTGCATGCCCCTAGTGTGAGAAAGGATACGTTTTTTGAGAGAGAGAGAAGAAAGACCTTTATAAACCAAAATGTAATGTTTGTACCCTGTGGGGAAAAGTGCAAAGGTGATTCCATTTAAAGTTTTCCAAATGAATGAGATCATGTAATAAAACTTACTAGAACACATAAATTCTTACTGTATAAAGAGCTCAGCCTAGCAGGGCTATGGTTACATTTATGTGAGACACATTCAATGTTGCAGCCTACAGAACAATTCTTTGTAGCTGAATTCACCTATTTACTAAATATGCTTACTCTGACTTAATGTTGCAGTCTTTGTTCGGATGAGAATCCTTTGTCTCAGCTGGGTTGTGCTGGTAATTAGTGTCTTACTCCAGAATGTATAAAAGTTTTCAAAGCAGATCATGTATCCTTGAGTAGAGCATAGGATGGAAGGTGCCATAATTGAGTCCAATCCCTTACATTGCTGTTAAGGATGCAACTGATAGTTTTGAAAGGTTTTCAAAATACTGCATGCTACAAAGCACTGTGTGTTTTGTCTGTTTGTTGTTTCTTTTCTTTTTACACTCAAAAAAATGAGACCCATAGTGTGAGGTTTCAGGGAAAAAGAAGAAATGACCAAGACCTTTACCAGTATCATATATTTTTAAAAACACTCATAGATAAGAATGCCAAATGACCTCAAAAAGTGGACCAGACTTTATACTCCAGAGAAAGAGAAAATAAGTCCCTGGCAATTTGACATACCTAAAATTCATTCTTGACCTCAATTGCATCAATTAGGCTATCCATGAAAGGGTAAGTAAGATGCAACAATAAGACAGCTGAGATTTTTTTCATACCATCTGGAGCATGCTTGTCCTTCGCTCAAAAATCTGTTGCTAGATAGAGCCAAATTCTCACACATCAGTGAAAACTAAAGTCTAGCAAACCTAAAATCAAGTCATGCTTCTGGAGAACAAGAATGTACATGTGATCACTGAAAGTCACAAGGCACAGGACGAGTTAAATAAGATGGTGGAGCAAGCAGGATCCAGGCCTTGTTTTTCAATGTTTCCTTATGTGTGTTAATTAAACAGACTTCTATGTGCTCATACTTCAAGTTTACATTTCTATATCTTGGTCAGATGACACTCGTTTAAAAGTACTGCTTCTGTTGTAAAACAATGCTGGTTTCATGCCTCTGCTACTGTTTGCGACACAGTCACAGAAAGATACTTCATATATGATTAGGTACCATTTCAGTTTTTAGCCTTAGCTTATTCATGACTTATTTGTATCTATTTCATCTTGTTACTGCATTATCCTGTGGCTTAAGTTATTCCTTTTTCTCTGTATTTATCCCTAATTAGATACATGCAGTACTAATCCTTTCTGACTTTCATTTTGCATAGCTAGCTAAGCCAAACTGTTTTAGTAATACTTCTTAGTGAAATTCTTCATTTTCTTAGTCATTGCAGTAGGTTTTCTTTGCGATTCACTTTTCTTTGAAAGTAAATTATGAAAGTGTACAAGATAGTCTAAATGGAGTCTTACAGGGCCTCATATAATGTTACAAGTCCTTCTTTCTGTTACTGAAAGTAACTTGTTCATTAGTGCTAGAACAACATTTTTCTCCTTCACTATATCACACCTTCGTATTATACTACAGTCATGGTGTGATTGGCCACTGCATGTGTCCTAAACTTGATTTAGAAACATCTCCCTTGCCTCCTCTAACAGCTTCAGTCAAGGACACATAGTTTGCAGCAGAAAGGTTTGCCTTTAAGTATGATTCCATTTTTTCATATTAAATTTTCCTGTTTCTGTCATTGTGTTTGATTTTTAAAGTCTGAAAACTCTCAAATTCAGCTGATAAACATAAATGGTGCTGGATTGCACACTTCTGTGTTTAATTTCTGTTATACACTATATAACTTTAGAAAACAACACTTGTACAGCCAACTTTTATGAGTAAGACCAGCAAAAACTGAAGTTCAAAAGTTCACTTCAGGCTGGTTATAAAACCATAAGTTTGGAGTTTTTTTCTTCTGCTCCCAAGAATGGATGTTATAGATCTTCATTTTGGTGTCTTTAGTATTCAGGATTCTTTGTAACTGCAAGATCTAGAAACCTATTAAAAATTATGTTTGCATTTTAAATGAGAGAGCTGAGATTCCTCCCCCCAACTATGTAGATTATCTAAATAATATTTAACTTGCATGAGTGTTTGTAAGAAGCAATGAGTCCATCAGTTAAGAGGAAAAAACATGGTCTACTACACAGAACTCACCGTCTGATACTTATCCCATTGGAAAGCAAACATATTATTCAGAGAAAATAGAACAACTATTTTGGCTGTATAGTTCCACTTATAACTGTGCACCTAGTCTAAAATGGTATAGGTCTATGATATATAATGATGATGTAAAAGTCTGGTTCCTTGTGCCTGTTGAAGCACCACTTTGGTATTTTTTTTCTCTGTTGTGAGATCCTTTGAGATCCTGTTTATCTTTTCCTTTTTATACATGATTTTATTATGAACTGACATCTTCTTCCATCAGCCTACACTGTTTCTTTTCAATATTTCAAAGCATTGTTCTATGCTTTTGACCACTATTGGCTGCTAAGTCGATACGTCAGAAAAATAACCACAATGTTTCAGGCTTTTGAGTAGAAAATAGCTTATTTACGTCCTTTTATCAGTTGTGTGTTTGGTTTATTTTTGCCTTTTATGGTTTTTAACATACCAGCCATCTTATTAGCCAAACATTACTGTAAGATTTGTATAGCAGATTTAGTGGTCTGTTTTCACTGTATTCTAAATAACCACGAAAACTGACATGTCAGTATTTGTGTCTGTTTAGAAGTCATCTATAAATATACTGAATATTATCAGCACACATATTGTGCTCATGAAGGAGAAATAGGAAACTTGGAAGTCTGGTATGCATTTTTACAATTCTACAGCATTATTACCCATCCAAACTTCCCAGGTTCACATGGTGGATTAATTTATCATAAAGTGTTTTGTACAGTTTGATCAAAAAGGTGCAATCTTTCTCTGATTCTGCTTTCTTGCTTTTTCTGTTGCTTTTGAGGACCCTTTTTCTTGAGTGTTGAGTCTGTCTGGTAACCTCTTCCGAGCCCCTCATGTGCTGGCTTTAAGGACTGTATAAGGCTCATGTGCTATGTGGTGGAAGGAGAGAGAAAGGTAGAGAAGCACAGAGTTTTCCTTGTTTTTAAAGTGTTTCCTTCTTCCTTCAAGTGTGGTCCCCAGATATTACTAGATATTAAGTCACCAGTCTCTGGTAACTTAAGTGCTGCTTGGAGGTCCATTGTGTTTGCTACTCTATGTACTCTGCTGCCTTTGTTTGCTTTGGTAGCTGAATTTAACTTTTACTGAGATCAAAGAAAGTCTCACTCTGGCTTCACTAGGAGATAGATCAGACACTGTGAATTCTCTTTTACACTCTTGCCTTTCTCCAACTTTATTCACTAGGTTGACGATTTCAAATATCCAAAAGAATTCCAGCTTAATTTGCCTAGTTGCTGTATCTTGGATTTGCACAGTTTTAAAAGTTAATAAAAACATGTAGGTGAATGAGAAAGGATATTAGTGTGACTCTTCAAAACTCTGGCATATAAGCCTGACTAATTCCATCTCCTACACCCAGCTTCAATTCCTAGTAAAATAATAAAAAATTTAAGGAATAAGTAAATTTATACAGGGCCCTACTGCGCTCTACAGAAGAGTTCAATGCAATTCCTTAAGTTATTTTACTTTATTTCAAATCATCTGGGCATAAGTACAATTTCATTTATTGAATGGAGATGGAATGTCAGCATCCAGTGGGTTAGGATGAAAGATTATGTTCAGGATGGGTGGCAAGCGAATAACATGCGGATTTGTGTGATCTGATCATATGCTACACTTTAATAAAAGTATCTAGAGATTAATATTATGTGAATGAAATACTCTAATGATGCTAAATGAGAGTAGTTGCCAGTACCTGAGTTGAAAAATGGGGTAAAATAGGATGAGTCCTAGAAAAATACCATCTATAATGAAATGAATATGATGAAATACAGATTTAAAAATGCAAGTGACTATCTGTGTGCAGGAAGATGAGGAAGTGCGTGCCTAACTTTGAATATGTGAGTCATCAATTAGCCTGCTCAGAATACAGTTTAGATTGACACGTTGTCTTTGACAGCTGAAGAATTTTTTGTCCATTCTCATCTGTCCCATATCCTGTCTCACACATTTCCACCTCTAAAGACACTATTTACCATCCCTTTGGGTAGATGTGCTGTAAGTGCTCCTTCAGCTCCTTCAGGTTGGGCAGTGCATCCTTAAGCAGCATGTTGGATGACTTCCTATGGATTTTTAGATAATGAATAAACAGTAGTTGAGTCAAAGTGAAAGCGTGGATACTGGGAACCCTGTATTTTCTGTGGGGGGTTCTGCTGGGCCATAGCTTTATGTTCTGTTATTTGTTATTGGTATTGGATCATCGTAAAGGGAATGTCTGTTAAGAAACGTCAGAGGTGATGTGTTAGTCCGCTTATACACTACTGGACTTCAATTTATTGTAAACAGGATTGGTTTTGCACTGTTCTTCCTTCCTTACATCTTAACCATAGAGTGCTTAGGGATAATTTGTTAGTTATGCATCTGTACATTATATACATATTACATAGAGATAATATATATGGGGAGTTTTTACCTTTAAAATAGTTTGGATTAGAGATACTTTACTAGTTGTTCAGTCTTCTATTTTTACCCTCAATGCCCTTAAAAACCTACACCAACTCTCTTTGAAGCCTATGTAATTAGCTCCCATAGGCAGCTTGAGCTTTTGTTTGAGGCTTCATTTAGGAGAAAATCCCTTGTGAACCATTGTATTTTTATTTTTTTTTTAACTTCATTTGGCAGGCATAATCACAAACTGCTATACATATAATGCTTACACAGCTGAAATAGGTATCTCTTACCTTCTTCTTACTTACTTTTTTTTTTTCTTTGATTAATGTCAGGCTCCTCATACCTCCTAGGTAAATGTGGCAAAGTGGGCCTTCCTCACTGAAGCATTATTTTTGGAAGTAAATTTTTAAATGAGATCACAGTGTAAATTAATTGGTTCATCAAGTTTTCTGCTTGGTAAGGTATTCATGTAGCCTCTGGCTTGAATGTGGACATTCCTACATATGAAAACGTGGCTTAAAAAGAAAATGATAATTATATCTTTTTTTCTCATATTTTTTGGTTGCCAAGTGATTTTCTTTTCACTTGGCAAGTCCCATTATGAAAGATAAAAGATATTAAGCATATTTTATGAAGACATTTTATTTTTCTCACATTATTTTGAATAGCTGAATGGTTGAATAAGCATAATATAGTGCATGATATGATGTTACACTACCAAAAAGGCAGGGTTTATTCCTTAATGATATAAAAAGAGGAATTTGAATTAAATTTTTGCTGTTTGGGGTTTTTTTTACTCCTCTAAATTGCTTTACAGTCAATTAACACTTAGTAACTTGAAAGAACAAAATGTGAATGCTAAAATTTTAGTTGAAGCTGATGTCATTTTGAGGTGAGTAGCTGAGTAAAGTTGCAGTGAGCTGTGAAAGCACAATTGAGAATGTTGAGAATGATCAGAATGCAAAATATTTCAGATTTCATTGTACTGTAACTATAAGTTTTTCATAGTTTGGAGTGCCTGGATTATTTGACCAGCTGATCTGGATATATTGTATTTAAGCTGGACTGTACTTTATTGAAACATCCTTTTCTCTCTGAACAAAATTGAATTGTATTACCAAAATGTTCATGTAACATATTTGAAATTTTATATTTAATCATGTACCTCCTCCCAGTAAATGACATATGGACCCCTGTACATTCTGCAAGTTTTACTAGGAATTGAGCCTTCACTTGTCTTTAAAGAAATAATTTGCTCTTAAAATATTCTTATTCCTTTTTTAATATCATCATAAAAGCCTTTACTTTCCAACAGTTGTAGTAAATTTTGATACAAGGTGTTTTCTCTCTTTTTTTTTTTTTAATGGACTCTAAATGTATATTATTCTTTCACAGCTTTTTATGACAAAGGTTAAAAATGACATTTCTTTATTCTGATTGTACCATTAATAATGAACTGTTATGGAGTTTTAATTTTCATTTTGTCTCTAGTTCCCATAAAAATGTGAATTACCTATAAAGCATAATATATATATATATATATTACTGTGGAAATCTACAGGCAAATAATATTGGGGTATATTTTAACTAAGGATGAGGAAAGGAATGTTTATCTAAGCTATTTCTCAGGTTTCTGAATATTTACTCTTCTGATCCTTATACCTGTTGTGTGTAAAATTAGCTCCTTACAGAACTTACCATTTTCTCTTTCAAAATCTAAATAAATATTTAGGTTTGCATCCTGAGGACTCTTAAGAAGGCATGTTTCAATGAAGTCCTTTTGGAGCTGGAGTAGTACCATAATCACCCAGTATGAGAGTGTGTTGAAACTGGGGAAGAATGTGCTGCAGTTTGATTGAAGTGTGAAAAGTCAGTGAAATATAAAAATTTTAAAACTTTGATCTAAGTGATTGGGCTTGATGTACATTAGGTGGTAATGAAATTGGGTTTTCCTCTTGGCTGCATAACACACAGGAAGTTTGCAAATGATTTGCAAAAATTTTCAAGATATCTCTTATTAAATAGCTTAAATAAAGAGGAAAAAAGGTGACTGAAGATGTTAATTAAGAAGGAGATATAACAAATTATATAAGGGGCAATAGTTAATCTTTGATACAGCTGTGAGTGTTACTGGGTGTAATCTCAGTAAATAAAAATTACATGTGGTAATACAAAAATGGTTCCTTAATAATCATGTGTGACTTTCAAGTGTATATTTAAGCATTGCTTGTTTAGGAAACATGCTTTTCTTGACTCACCAGCTGAGAATCTCTTAGTTAGGAAGTGCAGAAAGCAATCCAGCACTACAAATTCTATTGAAATTAACTCACACAAGAACCCCTTTCTCTCCTGAACTGTGTAACTGTGTGTATTTAACACGGCCCTGCATTTTGACCTTGTGAACATGAGCCAGTCAGTCTGTCAGTTCAAATTAATCCTTAAACTCAGTAAAATATCTTAATGAAGGCATCCAAGTTCAGACCCTGTTAGGGAACGGGGTTTTCAAGACTGACTGCAAAAGATGCCTACTCAAGTCAGTTGGTAATAAGCAGTGCCTGCATGTCTTTCAGAAAAATAAAAATTTCTGTTTCACTAGCACTTAAGAAAGTTGTTATACTCACCAGCATTTACCATTTTGTAAATTGGCTGGAACTGTTCTGTTGGATTGGCTTTTGTATTTGGGATAATAATATAGTACTTCAGCAAGCTATTTAAAAACACATATTGTCAGGAAAATCTCACACTAAACCCATTGACTTTTAAAATTTATTTCTCTGTTTTGCTTTTGGGGTCAATTGAACAAAACAGTGCAGCTGTGTCTTTGTTTAACAAAATCTAGAATTTCCCATAAAATTTTTTGCAGTGGCCTTAATTGTATCTAAACTGGCATTGATAAATTGTCACAGTAATCTGGATTATTTCATGAGGCACCCATACACTTTAGAAATAGATATTTTTCTAGTATTCGAGGCAATGTGTGCTCACAGCCCAGAAAGCCAGTTCTGTTCTGGGCTGCATCACAAATGTGGTCAAGGGAGAGTTCATGCTCTTCTGCTCTGCTCTCATGAGACCCCACCTATGTCCTCAGTTCAAGAAACACAGAGACCTGTTCCAGAGGAGAGCTAGAACTAATAGTGAGAGGCAATGGTTTTAAACTGAAAGAGGGTAGATTAGAATAAGACAAAAGGAAAAGTTTTGGTGAGGGTGGTGATGCAGTGGCAGAGGTTGTGCAGGGAACTTGTGGATGCTTCATCCCTGGAAGTGTTCAAGGTCAGGCTTTGAACAACCAGGTGTAGCCAAAGGTGTCTCTGCCCATTGCGAGGGAGTTGGAATTAGATGGTCTTTAAGATCTCTTTCAACCCACACCAATCTATGATTCTGTGATTCACTTTATATGTCATTTAAGGCTCTGTAACATATCCAGAATACTAATTTTGACTCAGTTAAAGTAGCANTAAATTGTAATTCTGATTTATAATCCCTTTTGTGGTGGGTCCATTTCTCTTGCCAGTTTACCCTTAAACCAGCACACAGTTAAATGAAATCTTTCTTATATTTTTAGGCAAAGCCTTGAGATACTCATAACTCAGGGTTAGAAACTGAAAAATAGAGTGAATAACACAAAATAATGTTATTAAATATCAGTCCAAAAATCAGAACCCTCCAGGAACAGTTAATCAATACTCAGCTTCCTTTCAGTTTACAAAATGTCTTTTGGCTTAGAGCTATTTTCCAGTAAAATTTTATGAATGTTTGATAAAAAGATGTAAAAGAATATTTGCCTGCTTAAAAGTCTTGAAATCTTGTTAATATGAACTAAAAAGAAATATTTAAATCTAAAAACATTTACTCAAGATACATCAATCCTGTAACAACTGTTTTATTAGTCCTTCAGTGTTTCCTGGCATTTAAATTATTCCATGAAGCCACTTACTAAAATAAATTCAAAGCTCTCTGAGTTATTTTGCAAAGATTCTTTGATACGGTTTTGGAAAATAATCCACAACCAGCTGAGGTTGGAAAAAAGGCCTTGCTTTAAACTTGTTGAGGTTTGAGTCAATCCTCTTTTTGTCTCAAAGTTCACATTGGATGTTTGGAGGGCAATGTCGTCATCCTGGCTGTCAGTTATTCAGAGAGAGAAAGAACATTTGTGCCAGATGGTCTTATGCTTTTTATCCGATATGTAACAGTGTTAGGCAGCAAGAAGAGAAATGAGACAGAGGCAAGAAATATACATGTCAAACATATCTTCTTTTTTTTTTTTTTGAATAATGGAATAGATACCAGTGCAGGGCAGGTACCCTTTGAATCTCAGAGAGCAATGTATGTGTGCTAGGCTTTACAGCATACAAAAGTGCAACGTGAGGTGATGTAAAAATAGACTATATTTTATCAACTTTAATTCTTGTACTACAAGAGATTTTATGGTTTTCTAAGACTCTAATTAATCTTGAAAGATTTTAGAGAAATATCAAATAATGAAGAAGGCTCCAGGGAGACCTGATTGAGGCCTTCTGTGTATAAATGGGTTTATAAGAAAGATGGAGAAAGGATTTTTGCCAGGGCCTGTAGTGACAACAGGAGAGGCAATGGTTTTAAACTGAGAGTAGATTTAGATTGGACTAAAGGAGAAAAAAAAAAAAAAGATGAGGGTGGTGAGACACTGGCACAGGCTGCCCAGAGAAACTGTGGATGCCCCATCCCTGGAAGTGTTCAGGGCCAGGCTGGATGGGGCTCTGAGCAATCTGGTGTAGTGGAAGTCATGCTTGTCCATGGCAGGAGGGTTGGGACAGGAGGATCTTTAAAATCTCTTCCAGTGTGAACCTTACTATGTTTCTATGAAGTGCTCTGTCCCAGTAATAAGTAAGCTGCTTATGCGATTCTTGTTTGTTAGTGAGAACACCATCAAAAGGAGACAGAGATTTACAGGGGTTTTGTTAGACAAATTGTTTTAATACTATTTAATATATTCTAACTTTTCATGACATGAGAAGTTGTACAATCATTGTCAAAAGGTTAGAAATAGACAGACTCTTAAACAGCATCTGGATCAGGTATGACTACACATAGTACTTCTTGTTTAGTTTTAGATCAATACACCACTGGTCTCAATTCATGATGCAGAAGCTGCATCACATGTACCCCACCACCCCACCTATACCATAACGATCCTAAAGTTAAGGACAGGTCTATTTTTTTTTTTCTGTTGTACTCTTATCATACTAAAACTTGGGTTTCTCTCATATATTTTACAGCTTCGAGCATGATTTTCCTATTCCTATATTCCCTATTTTCCTACATTATTGGTTTGCCTTTGTCTACTTTGGATTTTTTTCTTTTTTTGTTGAAATAGTGTTTTTGGCTTCATTTCATTTGACTTTAAAAGTCTGTATCTTAATTGTATAGTCTTCCTTTGAGTAAAAGAAGAGAAAAAAGCAGTTTTAGGAAAAATAATTAATCTCTTTCCCCGAAAAACACGTAAAATTTCTTAGGTTCTCTGAGTGCCATTTCTTTCTGGTGAGTTTAGGGGACTGACTGGTGGTTTAGGGAGCTTGCTCTGGAGTACCTAAACTACTGTTTTTTTCCAGTAAGGGGAGATCACCCAGTTGCTTGGGTCTCTGGTTTGTTGTTCCATTTGTTTTAACAAAAATTTAATATTTTGTAATGTAAAAAAGGCAGCTGTTCAATTGAAAATCACATTGATGATGTTTTTAGGCTGTTTTTCTTTTGGATTAACAATTGAGTCTTAATGATGACAATGATAATTGCCAGTTTGGGCATCTTCACATGCGATGTTCAGTATCAGGTAAAAGTTTCAATTTCAGTTAGTATTTTCGAAAACTGTCTCTGTAAATGAATGATTCTTCTCTTTTTTTTCCAAAGCATTGTCCAAAAGAGATGTAGATGCCAATTCTTAGCCATGTTACTATGAGCACACTTGACTCAATGTGGTACCATGCAAGAAGTTCATAAAGTTTAGCTTTAGCTTGGCTCTCCCTTGGCTCTGTTCATAGTCACTGGAGAGAGGTGGGTTCTCTAGGAGATGATTCAGAGAACCTAAACTTAGTTTTTTGTTCTGAATTGCCCATTAGAATCTTCTGCCTCTCTCCATGGACTATAGAGGGAACCTGGGGAGATCAGATTCTCTGGTCTAACTTATAGAGTGTTTGAATATCCCCATGTAAATACACTGAGAAATCTGGAAACTCTTGTGCACCCATTAAGGTATATGTTGAAAATTATGGTTCTTGTCCCATATTGCACAGCGATAATTAAGCACAATTTCTTTTCTTTGCAAAGCAGGATCTTTAAAAGCAGATCACAGTGTAGCATGTCAGATGGAGTAAAATCTGTCAATTCTAGGGTAAAATACACTAGATTTGATTTTTATTTTAAGGCACAGAATTATATGGTTTGGGGTACATGCGTTATTTAGTTTTTTAGTTCTGATTTTTTCTCTACATGCCAAGTTTCAGCTAGGAGATTTCAAATACACATACTCATTTTGTGTATTATTACTCATTATTATAGATCAGATTTTATTGCTACTGAACACAGCAAAAATTTATTTAGTCATGAATTTTATCTTGATATTAATTTTATCTTCAAGTAGTCTTGATAATGTTAGGTATAGTATTTATTCACTTTTTGTTAAGTCAACATGATTTACTAAAATACCATTATAACTGTACCTCAAAATACAAGAAAAATTATAATCTCTTTGTATTTCTGATGTCATTTGGCAGTAAAATAGAATTTAAATTATTTTAAACAGATAGGGATAACAGGATTAATTCAATATAAGGCTCAATGAGCAAAATGGTATAGAAAATCATTCTTTGCTAGGAAGACTAAAATTCAGTGTTCCTTTGACAGCATCACTTTTATGTTCAAATTTACTTTGGTAAATCACATTTATGATGAAAGTTTATGAAAACCTGAGTTATAAGCTTTCTGTGATGTTTCCCTATAGGTAATTTTAAACAAGCTTGCAGAAGCATAATTAACATTTTCCCCCTTTTAAATTTGTTTTTGTTTCTGGGAAGACACTCTGTCTAGAATCAAGCGCTGTGAATCATTGAGTGATTTGGTGTTTTTTGGGACAGGTTTTCTTTTTCTTTTTTTTTTACTACTTTAGTGAATTATTTTAAAAGAACATCAGCACGCTGAACTTGAGGCTTATAGGTATGCTGCTCATTTTGGCAGAATCGTATGAGTCATTTTTAGATGGACTTGGAGCATCTAGATTCTGCATATCAGGTTACTGTTTGTGAGTCAGCAAAAATGAGTTGCCGATGACCTGTCATTTGGAAAAGAAAGCAGATGTCAATACCTGTGGTTCCTTGAGGCATCCTGTGTGTGTGGAGGCATGGTGCTTCCTCCCTCCACACCACTGAGGAGTCTGGATTCTGCAGTGGCAAGAGAGCTGCAGGACCTCACATCACCCCTTCCAAGCCTTGTAGGGAGTAGGGCAGAGCACTTAGGTACAGCCCCAACAAATATTGATGGCCTTAAGATTACATGTTGAGTGCCTGAGGTATCTGTGCATCAAAGTGATACATCTCACAGAACTCCAATTACTGTAAGGTAAGTAATTAATCTCTTTTTATTTTTTTTCTCTTATGATTATTCCTACAAAAAGGCAAACTGATGAAGTCTCTATAGATGAGTAAAAAGGTTTATCTAAGAAACTGACGACTGCAAAAGCTATCTGTAAAAGCAGAGTTTGAATTTGGGGGCTTTTTTCAGCCTCTACTCTTAAAAATAAACTAGCAAAAAGTGTCTGCCTCTACCTGTGAAATTTTTATGTTCCTCCCTAATCTGCAGTGGCTAAACAATAAGTAGATAAATGAAATATTTATTATATGCACAGGTGGAAGAAGTATGTTTTCACATATCCAGACTATTGCATAGTATCTGGTGGATCATAGAAGAGAAAAGATAGTAGTTTTCAAAATATTTCAGTCTCCTTTTGAGAATTTAAATTCTCTGGTCATCCTAAATTGTCATGGAGCATAATGCTTCTGAATAAGTGACCCATACCTTCATTTTTGTAGATATTTCTTCTCTTTTGGTGTCTGTACTTTGGAAAATAAAGAAAAAGCAGACTCCTTATGTATTACTGTATATTTTCCTCTGATGATTTTATTTTCACTTGTTTTTTTTTTCTGGGAATTCTGCTGAAAACATCTGTGTTTGTACAGGGCACTGAATTCTCTGAGAACTCTATCTTTGATTAGATTCTTCTGTTGTTTCTTCACCAGTTAATTACATTTCTTAAGCACAGCCACAACGTAGACTGAGACATATCACTTTTATGGTTTATTCAGTAGACTGCATTGCATATTTTGAATTGGTTAGCCTTGTCCTACTATTAAAAGATGCTGTAAAGGAGCATGTCTTTGTGATACTAGTGTGCAGTTACATTTTGTATATTCAGTGACCCAGTATTTTGTAGCATTTCATATGAACCAGAAGAGAAAATGAACAAAGACTAAATGCATGAGTCATTATTTGCTGAAAGGATGTTATATTCACATTTTTGTTGTGTCCCTTGGAGTGAACATGTATGGTTTTTGTTTTGCAGGGATTGAAGGCTTTTTCTAGTGAATATCAGAATAAATGTGCAGTTGTCTCCTTTTGCTGTTCTTTCAACTGGAAAGTACAATGCAGCCCCAGCATGTACTCTCCAGTATGAAAAGTATGGAGTTTTAGAGAATATTGACTAAATACTGCAGTTATTTTTAAAAACTGTCCCTTTCTGAGAGACAACCCAGCCCTTTAACTATTCAAAACCAATATGTATTAGTAGAATGTAAAACTACTTTGGCACTAATCTGGTTACTTTATATAATTATTTCATTATATAATTAATATTGGGGAAAGATAGGTAAAAATAATTAAATAATCTATGCTTGAAGGCTGGAAATGTTAGTAAAGTAATTATTTATTGTAAAAATAATTTTCATTCTCAGTACTAGAAAATATAATTTATTTGTGTCTTGGTATGTTTTGTATTCTATGCTAATAATAAAAGGTCGTCTAACTTCACTGGCATGGAAACAAGGGATGCTATGGATTTAAAGAGATGTGATGTGTAGAAAACGCAAATTAATGAACTCACTGAAGTATGATTTTCAAGAGAGAAAATATATGTAAAAATGTCCAAGGCTTTTTAAGCCTGAGGATCATACTTCAGGTGCATACTGAATTTTGATAATTGAGAAATTTCCATATAAATGTCTTTGGAAATGTGACAAATGTAGGTGCAGTATTCCAGAGTACATAAGGGAGCATCTTTCCTTCCCTCCCCCTCTTGCATTTTTGATCCAGCAGTCATTTTATGCCCTGCACAATGTCCTCATTAGATGCTGAGAAGAAAAACGGTTGCACTTTTTAACTACAACAGCATAACATGTTTAATTTTATCTTCATTTATTTCAAAAGTGTTTTATAAGCACTGGCAAATTGTTTCCTGTTTCAGAAGTAATTTAATCGGGGATTTAGGAAAAGAGATTTGAATTCTAAAGACGGTTACTTGCCATGCTTAGTTTTATGTTCATTATAGTAATGTAACAGAAATAATTGTTTTACTGATAAGAACGTGGTAAAATAACAATATTATGATTTTTATAAGGGTGTAAATCTTGATCTGTATAAAGTGGCCCAGAGAGTTCATAAACATGCATTTGTTGAGCATTTCGATATTAGCTGTTTAAGCCCTGAAGACTGGTTTACAGTGAAACTGTCTTATGGAATTGTCAACACTCTACTGGTTAAAGGATTTGAAACTTTATTAAACTTATGGCATGATTGTCCATTGTCTCAGCCAGCTTTCATCTCACTGACAGATCTCTGGATGTCTTTTAAAAATTGGCAATATCTGTTGATCATGCCTGGAATTACAATTAAAGTTGTCTGTTTGGATCTTTGTCCATCTAAAATTCAGTCTTCCCACCAATACTGAATTATAACCACATAAAGGCTGCAGTTACCCACATAGTTATTTCGCCCCTGACATTCTGCTTTTCATCAGAATATCTAGTGTGAGATTTTAGCAGTAAGATTTTTTTTCCCTTTCCTCTTTTTAATGGCTTATTTTTTCAGATTTAGACATCTGGGTTTCTTTAGAGGATGTCACATTATTGTTAATAGTAATATCAGTAGGAGATGATCACAGATAATAAATGTCATATTAAACTTTGTTATAAATGTACCATTTTGCATTTGGCCTGATACTTTGAATTTGTTTTCTTATTTTTATCATAGCAAGAAGCACATGAAAAGTTTTAGTTAAGTCAACTACAATGAAAAAAATCCAGGGATAATTGGAATAATTATTTCCTGTTGTCAGTTCTCTTTTTGTAAAAATCCCAGTCTTAAATCTTGTTGAACTCTCTTGAATTCTCTGGGTATGACTGAATACATGCACTTGATTTCATGATTTTCATTTTTAAAACTTACTGGCTGCTGATAGTAAATCTGACAGGATAAATTCGTTATTAACCACCACTACAAAGCACGTGACAGGAACATCAACCTTCAAGGAATGGGTGACGAATCCTTCAAAGATGACACAACGTGTGTTCTGCAGTCACGGTACAGAAAATTGCTGGTATTACTAGAATTTAGCTTAATAGAGTCTTCAAGAATGTTTGTTAAAACAACATTTTTGTTTCAACCATTCACTTTTTCATTAAACTTTCTATACTGAATATTCAAAAAGAATGTTCAGACTTACTGATGTTTTTCCATGTTACAATTTACTCAGAAAAAAATTTATCATACTTTAGTCAGGGATTATTATTTCAAGAAACGTTTATTTTAAACAGTTTTTCACATAGATTTCTGAAGTTCAGAGTGCTATTTCACTGAGTGTTATGGAAAAGCTATAAAGAGGCTTTAAATCCCCTACAGCAGCATTTCTACTGAGATAAAAGTAATAAGAGGAAAATAGTTTTTCTGGTGAAGATTATCTGTCTTTAAGTAATGGCTTTGGGAAAAGCCATGAAACATGGACTGAGATATTAGGTATTTTTGAGAATCTCAGACTCCTTGCTGGAGTACATTTGTTGATATCAGAACCGCTAAATAGCCCTCCTAATGTAATGAAGAGAACCTCGTTTACAGTAGGTACAGACTGTGCTTCCCATGCTCTCTTTCCTCTCTTCCTATTTCTTTTCCCACAGCCTTTTCTTTGAAGTTGTGCAGATGCATCCTTCCCTCTTCTGTTTCTCCATTCCATCTTATGCTGAAGGCATAGAAAAGTAATCTGAAGGTGGTCACATTCTGAATGCACAGTGGCCCATCTATTGCATAACTACTTGTCTGAAATTTTCATGAAGATTGAGTCATAAATCTCTCTCCTCCTTTGCATTATCCATCTGAATTACAAAGAAAGGTTTTATATTTGCCATGGACTTCTTTTTGATCTAAAGAATGAAGCGTTATTTCTAGTCACAGTACATGTGCACTGGTGTTATATGCATCGTGGATTCCATACAAGAATTCCATTCACTCCATGGGCAGTGAGCATTGAAACTGCCTCCTATAACTGCAGCTTTGCTCAAGTGCTGTGATGTCATCTGAACTTGTGTTCAAAGTCAAGGCATCTGCCACTCTGCAATTTCCACACAATATTGCATAAGAATGGTGAAGATAGCATGTTAAATCCTTCTAACTGTAAAAGTGATTGTTAATAATTGCAGAGTAATTGTGCTGCTATTCCTTAGTGTACTGTAAGAAAATTGTGTGGATCACCTCAAACCAAGAATTCTGGGACTTTTCTAATTTAAATTGCCATTTTCAGTCTTGCTGTCTGCTTATTATCCACTTCTGATATCAGTGTGGTTCAATTTTATCTCCCATGCTGATCTTGAATCATTACTTGAAAAAAGCCTCCATTAGTCCAGTTCACATGGAGAGATACTGTTCAATCCAATGCCTTCTTTTTTTTGTTGCCTATCCTCAGAAGGTGTCATAAAAGATGACCCAGAAAGATAGTATGATCTGTCAGGAAAAGGCTCTGAAGATAAATGCTTTAAAAATATGCTTTATTGGAAGGCCTGATGTAGATTCTCTAATAGAAGAGATCTGATTTGCAGTTGGACACAGTCACAGCACTGCATCTGAAAAAGTGGTACAGGAATATAGATGGATCCCTGGTGCTGGTAATGTTGTGATTTTGCCATGATCACAAGATGCTTTTGAAGGCAAAGAACAGGAATATATGTGGATTCAGGAAGGCTACCTAACATATAGAAAGCATATCTATATAAGGTGCATTTCTATTTGTTTGCTCTTTTGCCACGTGGTATTAATGGCCTCCATATGCCAGTCAGCTACTAAACATAACAAGAACTGGAAAGTTTAAAAAATGCATAAGCAGAAAACAGGTTTTGCAATAAAACTGATGTGCAGATTGTGTTACTGGAAGAAACCTAGTTTTGGTTTTTAGACACCAGAGGAAAAGTTAGAATATTTGGTGTATTTACCTTTTGCTGTGCTACATGAAACTACCACAATTATTGTTAGACAGCAGGTAGCTTGACAATAGAGGGGATCAGGAAAGGAAATCAAGTTTGTGTTGAAGCTCCCTTTAATAGTCAGTGAGCTTAAGAAAGAAGTCCAGAGGATTAATTGTCTCTTGATCTTTGGAAGTAATATGTATTAAAAACCCCCTCTTAAGCTGGTGCTTGAGCATGGTCATGGAATCAGGCTATAAAACTTCTTTTCACATGTCTCCACTGAAATCACTTGTAATTATTCACTTCTGAAAGCTGTTCATATGAGTAATAATAGTCCTGAGAGTGATGAAGTCACCAGCGTCAAGAAGATTTCTTGTTTTCACAAAATGTTTTAAATCATTATTTGCCTTTACTTTTTTCTTGTTTCGTTACTTTTTTCTTGTTTCTCTCTGTGTTTCCTTAGCTGATTGATCACACTTTTTAGGACTGAGTTATTGGGAGTGCTCTGTAACTTTTATAACAGGCTTTACAGAATCACAGAATATGCTGAGTTGGAACGGACCCACAAGGATCATCAAGTCCAACTCTTAGCTCTGCACAGGACAATCCCCAAGAGTCACAGCATGTGCCTGAGAGTATTGTCCAAATGCTTCTTGAGCTCTGTCAGGCTTGGTGTTGTGACCACTTCCCTGTTTCAGCATCCAACCACCCTCTTTGTGAAGAACCCTTTTCTAATATCCAACTTAAGCCTTCCCCGTTGCAACTTCAGGCCATTCCGTCAGGTCCTGTCACTGGTCACCACAGAGAAGAGATCAGTGCCTGCCCTTCCTCTTCCTCTCAGGAGGAAGTTGTAACTGCAATAAGGTCTCCCCTCAGTCTCCTCTTCTCCAGTCTGAACAGACCAAGTGCCCTCAGCCACTCCTCATACGGCTTCCCCTCAAGGCCCTTCACCATCTTCATTGCTCTCCTTTGGACACTCTTGAATAGCTTAATGTCTTTCTTACATTGTGGTGCCCAAAACTGCACACAATATCCAAGATGATGCCACACCAGTGCAGAGCAGAGCGGGACAATCCCCTCCCTCGACCTGCTGGCGATGCTGTGCCTGATGCCCCCAGGACAGGATTGGCCCTCCTGGCTGCCAGGGCACTGATGACTCACATTCAACTTGCCATCCACCAGGACCCCCAGGTCCCTTTCCACAGCACTGCTTTGCAGCATCTCATTCCCCAGATGTGTATGGACATCCATGCCCCATCCCAGGTGTAGAACCCCAGGGTTTCCTTTGTTGAACTTCACACGATTGGTGATTGCCCAGCACTCTAATTTGTCGAGGTGTCTCCCAAGGGCCTCCCGGCCTTTGAGGGAGTCAATAGTTCCTCCAGGTTTTGTATCATCTGCACTTGTGTTATTGAAGGTGCTAAGAACCTGTTTGACTTGAACAATTCCCTCTCACTGTTTCTTAACCATTTGCCAATTGAGTCTAGTTGGTATTGTCAGGCCTTTTGATTATTCTCATACCTTTTTTAGAAATACTGCAGTTGATGGAAAAAGTGACCAATGTTAGGTCCAAAATCTGTTTATACATAGGCTTAACTTTGGTTACAATTGCATCATTTGTATCTTGACTTTGCAGAAACCTACTGAAAACTAGTTTATTGGATAAAGCAGGTAGTGTTGCCGACAGAAACTGCAAAGCATGAGTTAGTTGGGATGTTTATATACACATGAAGTTACAAAATGAGCATTCATTTCTCCTGTGGAATATAAAGAGCTGATGTCTTATTTTCTTTTTTAAGTAAAAGTAGAGTAATTAAGTCTACCTTCATTGCAGTAGAATGCAGAATACATCTAAGGGCTTCTTTAGGTTTATTTTAGTTGTTTCATTTCAAAGTGGCTTTCATTCCCACTCAACTCTCTTGGAAGAAACCTAGTTATGTACTTCAGTGAATTTTATTCATTGCTGTTTTGTTTCTAGTAATTCCGTAAGGACTATTCAACACTGGTTTGCTTCCTGATAAAAGAGGTTGGTATTTTCCTCTGTATGTTCTGTATTGTTGTCATCTTAACTGAGTGCCACCTGTCTGTATAAAAGCTGTAGGTAGCCAGGGTTACTCTTTTCACTTCCAAGTGTTCATTTCCACACACCTTCTAAAGTAGCCAGTGATCTTCCTTATGGATTCTTACAAAGATCCATGAGTAAGTTTTTTTCTTTGGAACACTGCATGTTGAGCGTCTTTCTAGTGCAGATATCTCTAAGAGGAGATCAGAGATCCAGAGGAGCAATATCCAGAGAAGGTCTCAGCTCCGCAGAAAAGCAAAGTAGCTCTGTTAGGAATACCTAATTCAGGCATCTGAACTGGGTATCTAAGGATGGCCCTTCAACCTTTCAGAAACCAGGTTGTTGTCATCCACATGATGTTGTTACTACATGGTGGGAAGTTTTTCAGATAGTGTCTCTGAAAACCCAGGTAGCACAGACATGGTGGACTTTTCTACCTTCTGTTTGAGCCCGGGGATCTAAACCGAAGGAGTTCTGTGTAGGCAGTCCTAAATTCAATCCTGCACATTTGGGCTCGCACGACTGTGGATTGTGAGCTGACTGCTTAATCTACTGTGGAGAAAATTCTTTTGCATGAAAAACATTGTAGAATCGTGCCCTACTAATACATATTATAGGTGCTATAGCTTTTTATAGAAATGTGAATAATTTTTGCATAAACTTGCGATCTGCTTCTATGTTGCATAGACTTAAATGCTGTTTTAAAATCCTGGTATTTAATCCTATCTCACCAGCATGTTGAGAACGACAGTTGAATAGGAAATTAAGACTTTTATGTACTCTGGTAATTCCTAAGAATTATTGAATGCACCTGTCTCACTTCATAGTGGTCCAGCTGATATTCTCTTGCATCAACACGTTTAGTCTGACAGCCTTGTTTTGGAAAAGCTGCTGCAGACAGCTCATCATTCATTGATGAGCCACCACAGACTTAATTCACTAGATTTAATAATAGTCTTTACTTCCCATTATTGAAGAAACTGGACATTTCCACAGTGGTGATTTTCTGCTTGCTCTTTTGTGGAGGCATCAAAACATCTTAGTATGATCTATTTAATCTCCTTCAGACTGAAATATGAATCACAGAGATATTTTAAAACTAAAGTCCATTGCATGATATCATATATATATTGTAATTGTGGACAAAATGAAGAGGGAAAAAACAAAGAAAAGATACAGTGGCTCATGTTCATTAGTAAAATTACAGTTTTAGGAGTTCAGCAGTCCAAAACACCTCCAGAGACATTTCTAGGCAAAGCAATTCTCAAATGACAGTTCACGTTGCTTATATTTTCTTAGTTTGGTCATTATTGAAGAAACTATAATTTTTATGTAGTGGTAATAATACCCCAGTAATAACGCAGTGTTTCTTTGAAAGAAAATTCTCCCCCTTCATCAGACTTAAAGGGTTTCTTTGAAGAAATAGGATACTTTCATCTGCCAGTAAAAGCACCTGCTAAACAATCCCTGTATTAACAAACTGAAACACTTTAAAAAGATTAGTTTCAAAATTAGATAAAATTATTTATACATAAAGTGTATTGTGATATATTCTCTTTGATGGCTGAGGTAAAAACCTTTAGTGTTGGAATGCCTTTTGTAGGAGTCTGAACTCACTATTATTGAGGAGAAGTAAACTAGAGGTTGCTTTTAAGTCTGTATTTTTCCCATGTCATGCCACTTTATTGTGGCTTAAATTTAGTACAGTCAAATTTGGGTTGTGGATGGTGCATTATATTAAACATAATTTATTTGTAAGCTAGTTTGCATAGATACAAGATGCCGTGGAAAAATGTGCCTATTTAATGTAAATAAGGCTGTCTACATGTATGCTTTCTATTATTTTCACATTCTCACAGTATTTTGAATGTGTATACTGGAAATAATTAGTCTATTGATTTTGACTGTTTTTTGGGGTGGTTTTTTTGTTTGGTTGGTTTTTTTAACTTGGCATGTAAGAAAAGACACAGTATACTTACAGTATATTTACAGTATATTAAGCACATCAGACTGAAGTAGATGGCACAGCTATTTTAGCCTAACAGTTGAAAATTATGTCAAAATTTGACTTCTTACAAACTAAAATTGATATTATATAACTTAATCTGAGGCCTAGAATGCAAAGCAAAGGCTGGAACTAGTATCACAAAATATGAAATACTGGAACTGTACAGTTTAAAAAATGGTTTAACTGAAATGTCCTGACCAGCATGTACATTTGTAGGCAATAGTACTGTAGCAAGGCACTAATCAGCTAAGTACCATAATCCTCCTTATAGGGTAAATTCTTACTTGACCTCCAGCTATATACAGCACATGGTAACAGCATTAAACTGTAACACTCCTCTCATGCTCTCAATAGCTTCCCATTGGGTCAGCTCTCTGACTTGAATTGCTGTTGTTTCATATACTAGACTTTATTTTTTTCCTAGATGCCTTATATTTTGTAATAGTATTTTTGGAGAAGGGAAAAGATTGTAAAATATATCTAAAAAATTGTGTCTCAAAATTAAGAGACTGTTCATATGATTTCACTGAACCTAGAGGATTAAATGAAAGCGCTAGCGAGAACAGAAATTGATGTATTCTCATGAACCCGAGGCTTCCTCCTTCCCAGAAGTGCAGTGGCTGATCAAAAGGTAAAGCAAGGAAGAAAGAGGCTGAGCGTGTTGTGTGAAAACAATGTTTAACACTCAGCATTTTTTGTTCTTTTGGGGGATGATTAGGAAGATGCTTTTTACTTTTAGCAAAAAAGCTCAATAGAAGTACTGAAAAACTTTTTCTTGTGCTTCAGATATATGAGAATATTATCATTAACAGTGTCTTGTACTTTAGTTTCTTGAAAAGACCTTTTAATAGAAATAGTATATGTGGAATTTTGAAATGTCCTTGTATTTTATATTTTGTGCCTTTTAGTAACAGTTCAGTATTGTATTTACTCCTTATTATGTTTTAATGTTTCTGTGACCTGCTATTCTTTTAACACCATAGGTTTTAAACTAATTTGAATCCTGCTGTATGACAGTTGTTAATTGATTACACCCTTCTGCAAATTATTTCTGTGGTGTCAGTACTGATACTGATAACGAGAATGCACATTCTGGCCAATTATGCTTGAATACAATTTAATCCATTTGCTAATGTTTTTATGATTAGTTGCTTCTTTTAATACTAATTTTTTATTGAAAAAGTAGGTGAGATTTCTTGTTTATTAAGTGAAACCAGCAAAATACTAATTTTGAAAATATTCAAAAGTAGAAATAAAGAAAAATATCAGAATGTTTCACTTACTTGTAGAAGGTAAGCATTCATCAATTTAGCTGAATGAACACTCAGAATAAAATATTTTATTTCTTTGTTTGCAGTTCTCTAAATTCAGAATGTATTCAGGACCACTGAATACTCAGTCAAAGTAAAGGAGGACAAAGTAATCTTTACTAGTAGTCTAATTTTCCTATCTGTGATGTGCTGGACTTAATTAAAAAAAACAAAACAAAACAAGACAAAAAAACCAAAAAAACCTTATTACCTAAATGTTTGTAGATTAGCAAATGATACTTAAAATCCCTAGTTTTTTGAGCAATCACTCATTCTTTCCATGTTATGACTCTTTTCCTCACACAAATTGAAATTAGCCCTGCTGCAGTGCTGAATTTTTGCTGAATTGATTGTATAGAAAAGAACTGTGTTGTTTTGTATGTCTGTGCAATCATGTCGAGGTCAAAGCAAAATTTTTTATCAGTGGTGAGTTTGACTATGTTAATGTTTTGTTACTATAGATTTCCTTTCATTTCATTCATACAAGCCTGAAGTCAGTGAATTCATATTTTCAGATAAAAATCTACTAGAGATCAACATCTGCACTACCAGACTCAGTAGATTTTCTAATCATTGTAAACTTAATTCATTATTGTTTGAAGATATTTCGATGTAAGGAATTCTAATAGTACAAAGCATGATTGCTATAAAATAGAATTTTCAAGGGATGGCTGAAATGAGGAATGGAATATTGTCTCGTATGTACTTTACTAAGTGAATTGCTTAGGTGTCTGAGTTGTAGATGTACTACAGGACAATGTGTCCTGTATTGATCAAGAAATGAAATAAACACCTTTTCTTTTTATCAGAGTAGGCTGTTTAAATTAATTACCTTGTGAATTGTGCATTTCTTGCTTACATTCTTCGTCTTGTTTTGAGGGGGTGAGAAACTAAGGAGAGCCTACAGACAGATCAGAAGATTAATTTAGTATAAAGCTAGACAGCATAGAAGAAGTGCTAAAAGAGATTTGGTCGAAACTGGAACTGCTTAGAAGTCAGAAAAAGATCTTTTTTCAAAGAGCTGGAGCCAGAGCTGCTTCAGAGAGCAAAATGAATTCTTCTGCACAGTGTGACTCAGCAAAAGCTACAAACAGAGAATGAGGAAAGGAGGGAAATCAATACCAGCCAGGCTCTTAAAAGCACTGCCAAAAATAGGTAAACATTTTTCAGATTCCTTAGTATGGCAATGGAAGTCTGTGGAAGTGCTTTCATAAGTGAGATAGTAGGACCCTGCCTGGGAGAGGCAGCCAGACCTTAATTTTGCAAAGCAAGTTTTCTGCGTTCACTGCACTCATGGGAGTTTTGGTTGTACGCTCCAGAGTGTGTTCAGCTCACCTTCTGGCATCCTAGAAACCTCTCTGCAAGGTGTCGTGGTGGTGTTTTACCTGCTCCCTTTTGACCACTGTTTTAAACCAAGTGCCTGACTGTCTGTTGAATACAACATATAGAAATATAAATGTTTTGAATAGTAGAAGAACCATTCTTAAATGATCACTCAGGAACCATCAAATGCTGTTTCCCTGACAGGAGCCACATAGTAATGGAGGGACAAAGCTGTGCTAAGGGCATTTGATGAGGTCTCTAACAGGAGCCCTGTCTCTTGCACTTGCATGGTTTTTGTGATAAAGTTCCAGTGGAAAATGTGAAGTTTTACCTTCACTGAATTATTCTTTCATGTACTGAAAGATCACATTTTGAAAAGAGATAAGGAAAATTTAAATATGTGCAGGAGAAATATTTTCAGTTTTAAGTTTTCAGTCAGTTTTATTCCTTGATAATTTATAGGAAACAGAAAACAAAATAGTATATTTACAAATATATTTGTAAATTACAAGTCTTACAAGGAGGTGACCAATATTCAGTTTTCAAGTAGTAGATGATGGCTCAGGCCCACTGAGTCCTTGCTATTTTTTAATTGACTCAAAACTTTTAATTTATAACATTTTCAAGTAAATGCAGATTAATTGAGGTACCCATATGTTTAAACATATCTTTAGAATAGTATTTTCATGAAGGTTTTCACCTTTCCACTGTGTCTTCTGTTAGTCTGAGAACAAGATTAGTAGCAGGAAGACCTGGCATCTAGTTTTGACAGTGATATAAATACTTTCCATATTACAATGTTTTTGAATATCTATGACTTCTGAAATGTGATAGAAACCTATTTTTTTAAAATTTCCATTTTTACAGTACACTTGGGTTAATTTTTCAAAAATCTAAGTCAAAGCAGAAGAGTGTTTTCTCTTTGGGGAAGAATACAAATGAATGTCAAAGACTTTCAAGCTATTTAGTTCCATTATGGAAATCAGAGCCATCAAAGCCGAATGGCTGTCTTATATTCTTCTATGTCATATTTTAAGCACTTAATTCTATTGTAGTGTGGGGGAGTTGAATAATTTAACTTCATGAGCACGAGGTCAGGTTACAGTCAAGCTATTTGCTTTTTCATAATATTAGTGATGTCTGTAGTGCACTGCAAATAAGTTTCCATCAGTGTAAGGTTATGGGTTGTGTGTTAAAAGACAAAATGTCTGTATTGATAAATTACAATTAAAAAAATACAGTAATAATAATTAGGAAAAATTAAGTTTCAGATTCTACATCTTAAAAACTAGTATTTATGAACTGTGCCTGACAAAGAGATTCATGCAGGTTCTAGAGTTTTTTAACCATAACAGAGATTGTATTTTATGGTTATTTCAAACAAGCAGTGATCACAATGGCCTGGAGGATTTTTTGGTGGTGCAGTAGCCTTTTTAGGAAAGGTGATAATTCTTCTGACAAGAATTATATAGACCTTGAGCTTGCAGCTGGAAGGTGTGTATCACACCATTAAAGCTCTCTTAACTTTTAAGTTCCAGGAAAGTCCTGGAAAGGCAGGAGTAGTCATTTTCCATGGGACATCCAGCTAGAAGTACATGATGAAAGGCTTTTATTAAGGTATCTTTAAGGTAGTTAATGGTGAGAAATGGATTAGACAGAAGCTCGTGAAGGTGAGGGAGAATTAGCTAGTGATCTAAAAATAACAGCAGATTTTTAACAGTAGTGACTATTAAAAAAGTACTGTTCCTCCTACCATGATTTCATAACTTTGGTTTAAAATATATGGCATGCATTGTACAACTATGTTTATACCAAGTATTTTTTTAAGAATTAAAAAATTGGTGAATGTAAAAGGGGGCTAATTGTGCTGTGACGACCAGTAGGAGAATGATAGGCTTGAATTCTCAGCGGTGTGCTGACTGCAGGGCAGGATGAGCCCTCTCCTGACAGCAAGGTTTCTGGCTGATCAGGTGTACAGGTACAGTTAATATATTTTGGATAGATAGGATTAACTTCTGGCATTTGATCCCAGAGTGAAGTTAGAAGCCTTCAACAGGAATGAAATTAATTAGAAAGGGAGTCTGATAGTGCCAGTCAGCATAGGCCAGGAATTAAATTAGTTGCTTTTATCTATGAGGCTGCTTTCTCTGAAGAAAAGCACTACATTTTCAGGCAGGTCCTTCTTCTTGCATATGGCCTAGCAGTTGCCACATGCAGGGGACCCGTGCAAAGCTTTTTCCTTCATGAAAGGTTTGAATAGACTGGAGATCCAGATGCTCCTTAAATTACTGTCAGCCGTATACGGTGTTCCTATGTTCATGTCATAGCAACAGAATGGAGGATGGAAAATGACTAGTGGTAAATGTAGCACCCAAGGTTAGATGATGTTTGTGTAAATTATGTGAAGATATAATGCTAAATTGGCACATCCTCCTCTCGTTGACATAGTTCATGCCGGAAAAAAAGGTGGATTTTTCAGTAAATCCTGTGCCAGTTTATGAGATGATGTATTTTCCTGACAGAAATGCATTTTTCCTCAGCAATATTGTTTTTCTCATACAGAAATGCATCTTTTTAATCCCGTCAGTCTTCCCTCCATGACATTATAGTAGTAATGTTTCCAGAAGTGATTTGTCTACTATTCTATGCATCCATATGAAGACACTGTGACATGTGGCCATATATATATATTTATGCATATATATGTATATATATATATACATGTATGTGGGGGTGTGGGAGTGTATTTTTATAATCTCCTATTTGTAGCTAAAACAACTCTTCTATTCTGTTGTTTATATTGCTGTAGACACAAGTATGTAGATGTTTAATACTGAAGCATGTGTACACTCAGACTACTTCAAGGCATGTGTGAGATTTGCCAAACTAGATTCTGTATAGTTTTCTGTGTTACACAGTACATCATGAAGCTGATCCTATAAATTATGCTTACTAGAATGTTTTGATGATTTGGAGGATCGTATCTATCCAAAAATCTGTTGTAGTGAATTCACCTTGATCTACAGGTAATGCAATCTTGCAATGAAATCCACATGAATGAATATATCAGCTGTATCTGCTGAGTGCCATTTATTTCCATTGGGCTTGCCTAGAGATAAAAAGACTTTGCCTATATGGGATACACAACTGGGCAGGAGAAGTTATACAAATTTTTATTGTAAGCATGGCAGAAATTTTCAGGGATTAGGTAAAATGCTATTGGAACTACTTATTTTGGGATATGACATATTTTTCATCAGCTGAAGTATTTAAGCAAAAAATATTTATCTTCCTTAAAGCATTTCTGAACCTAAGCTCTGTTGTCTTAATGAAAACTTCTACATCTTTGCAAACTGTGCATTCTGGTAGTTCTGTTGTCCTAATTGTCCGTTCCCATCGGCCATTCTGGTTTTAGACTTACAAAACTCTGTTGGTATCACATTAGAGTGATTCAACGTGAGTCTCCAGTAGCAGAATCCATAGATATTTTATTAAACTTACAGAGGTTATGATTTGTGCTGGTACTTACTCGACACTGTAATAAGACAGATAGGACAACTTAGCTTCACCATTAGCAAATCGGTATCTGCACGATGCTTATGTCACTTGTCATGCTTTGCAGGAAGATTTTCATTTTTGCAAGGTTTAATCAGTTTTCTAATTTGCAGATGCCATTGTAAAGCTGAAGTATTTTACTATTTACAAGGCAAGACTGAATTCAACTCTTTCAAGCACAGTTTAATGACCCTATATGGGACCTAAGGCAGTACAGGACGCCAATTTGCCAATCACCCCCAGCACACATACTCTGCTCAGACTGTTGTGGTTTTCCCTTGCTGAGAAGAGACTACATTTGCTTTCTGGCTGTAAGAAGGGCATTTTCTCTCCTATCAGCTAGACACAGGGCCATTTATACTTTCCTGGTCACCAGGAGAGAGCCTGTTTCTCCTCCAATAAACTGAAGGCTTTAATTTCTTCTAGGACCATTGTGGCAACAACGAGGCTGTGTATTTGCTCACCTTTTTCCCATCCTTCTAAACACCAGGCAGTTTCTCCTGGTTGCTGCCGGCAAGGCTGACATTCAGGATCAGTGGCCATTTTGTGAGGGTGGAAAACATTTAAAATAGGATCTTAATTATAAAAATAGAACTAAATATAAGAAAAAAGGATTGACAACACAAAAATAGCTTCATATATGTATTTTTATTACTTAAAGCTTGAGCTGATCTATATTATCCCAGATAATCCCATCCCTGTCTCTTTTATCTACATCTGGGATCTTTGCTCCAGTTTCCTGCAGGTAACTTCTTCAGATCCATCTAGGGTGAAAAGCCAAACACAAATCAGGACATGCCTGGAAGTAGCATTTTAAATGCTCATTACCCTGTAAGGATTGATAAAGGCAGGATTTGAAGCTCCAGTTTGTTTTCCCCTGTGAATCCCTATTCCCTGTTTAACTGATCCCTTGTAATCATGTAGCAAACAATGTTGTTTTAAACTAAGATAACAAATTCACAACATATTCCAGAAACACCCTTTATTAAAATGTTACATATGAAAAAAAATCACATGCTTCAATCTGTCATTTGTCAGTGTCAGGAAAGAATATCTGTTGATAATTCTTTTTCTACCCTCCTCAGAAGCATCGGGGTTTGTCAACTGCCAGATGGCATCTATGACAAAGAGTCAATGCTTTATGTGGTACAGCAACTCCATTCTAGTGTATGGCTGGTGTGTCTTTCTCAAATGCTTGGACTAATACTATTACCATCCCTGCAGGGATGGAAAAGATTCTTTTGTTGACTCAGACAGAACTTTGAAGCTCTTTTCCTTCTCTACAACACAAAAAAGTGTTTTGTTTTCTGAGTTCAGGACTTTTGAGTTCGTCTGATTGAGATAAGTTCAGCCACTGGATCTTGTCTGTTTTCTGCCCTTGGCAATGCATAGTTTTATGGGAACAGAAATGTCTGGTTTTGAGGAATAATGGCTGCTAAAAGAGCAAACTAACTGAATGATCCTTTTAGCCTTAATTTCTATACTGATTATAAAACCCTATGAAATAGAAGAATATGGACAAGTTGCATCACTGTAAAATGAGTACAAAGGATTATAAAATGTTGGTACTTGTAAAGCAATTATGACTACAAAGTAGCATTTGTATTCTATATTTTATAATGTTGTATTATCATTTTTCCTTCAAAGTTGTTTTTTATTTAAACTGTGCACCAAGAGCTGATTTGCAGCATGACATGCTTTCTTCAATTTAGTGCAGAAAATGTGAGAGCACATTCACAAAGAAATGCGATGAAAGGATTTTCTTCCATCAGCTGATCATTCTATCATTTAATTAGCATTAACTGTATATTTGTGCTGCATAATATATTGACAGAATTCTCTTTCTGCTTTCTTGTTGTGATTATTTAGGAAAAGAAGCCCATCAATACCAAGAGAACAGAACAGAAGATACGACCAAAGGGACGAGAGAGACGAATATTCACAGTATGCTACATCAGACAGTGCGATGCCCAGGTCACCATCAGATTACTCAGATAGACGGTCGCAGCGTGGCCCTCAGTTATATGAAGAACCTGAACTGGGTGATTATAGAGATTCCAACAGAAGGAGCCGCAGGCGTTCAAAGGAGTATCCGGTAGAAGAAGAAGATGCACAAAACAGGGAAGAATATGAAAGGCAGCGGAGAGAAGAGGAATACCAGGCACGATACCGAAGTGATCCTAATTTGGCTCGTTATCCAGTCAAGCCACAACCATACGAGGAACAAATGCGTATTCATGCTGAAGTGTCCCGAGCACGTCATGAACGGAGACATAGTGATGTCTCATTGGCAAATACAGAGTTGGAAGATTCTCGGATGTCTATGCTGCGGATGGAAAGGCCGTCAAGACAAAGATCAGTGTCTGAGCGCAGGGCTGCCATGGAAAATCAACGTTCATACTCTATGGAAAGAACTCGAGAGGCTCAGGGGCCAAGTCCCAATCGTCAGAGGACCACAAATCATAGTCCTCCTACACCTAGGAGGAGTCCAATTCCTCTGGAAAGACCGGACATGAGGCGCTCTGATTCATTAAGGAAACAGCACCATTTGGATCCCAATTCTGCTGTACGGAAAACAAAACGTGAAAAAATGGAGACCATGTTACGGAATGATTCGCTTAGCTCAGACCAGTCTGAATCTGTCAGACCTCCACCACCAAAGCCCCATAAAACAAAAAAGGGAGGTAAAATGCGCCAGGTTTCATTAAGTAGCTCAGAAGAGGAATTGGCATCCACTCCAGAATACACAAGTTGTGATGATGTAGAGATTGAAAGTGAAAGTGTTAGTGAAAAAGGTAAGATTTCTAAATTTTGATTGTTTCAGTATCTAGATGTGACTTAACTTCCATTATATTGTATTTTTTTAACGTATTTAAATTGATTGCAATCACTTATCTACTGCCCTTCACAGATTACTCAAATTTGTTGGGATGGGAGTTGGGTTTTTTTTCCTGATTTTGTGTTTCATTTACTTAAATCTTAAGTTAATGATTTACATGGAAAAGAACATCACAGCTACTAGAAGTATTTGGATATGTTAAAGGAAAAAACATGCCTACTGAAAAACATGTCAGTGAAATCTGCAGGGCTGTTCTGTCATACAAGGCCACGGTTTCATGTCCATTAATACCAGATTTGCGTGCTCCTGGATCACAATGAGTGCATATTTGATCTGGATCAAGTGTGGGCGCATGACGGCATTTTTGTTGAATTAACTAGAGCACATGATACAGACCTTATGCCAGTTTCATGCCGGCTGCTGCAGGTTAAAGAGTGTCTGATCTGCAGTAAGACCTGTGTGTATAAAGTTAACTCATTCAAGTTTTGAAACAAATTTAAAATTATTGATGCTGTCTACACCAATGGAGGTTTCTTTTTCTGCTGGTGCCACAGTGCTTTTCAGTTTTAGTGCTTTTTAGGATTAATGTTGGAGTTACTCCATTGTCAGAAAGGAAAGCTAACTTTGAAGTGATTCCAAACCTATGCAAAGGTGACTTCAGTATGAAAGTATTGGGGACAATCAGTTTAAACTCAATCAAATTAATATAATTAGTTTGCTTACTGTCATGTATGTTGTTGGTCTAAAGTACAGTAGTTTTAACCGTTTTTTGACTTATGCTAATGAACCTTTACTATTTCTCCAGGCTGGTCACCTGCTGTTGTGGATTGGGAATATAAGATTTGTTACTATTTATTATCAATATTACTAGCCAATTGGTTCTGAAACAAGTAATTAATTAGTGAAATAATTCCGAATTTTCAATATGTCAATATCAGCAACCATGGTCTGATAAGTAAGGAGCAAGGCAATGTAGAATGGAAGGAAATTTCACCCTGGACAAAGTAGACAGTTAGATGCATTTATATGAAATAACTGTGCTGAAACCTTGACCCCCCTGAGTCTTCCTGATGAGTAGAAAAGGCTTCTACCAACTTTATGATGTTCATGATTTTGTTCTTACAAGCAACCTTGAGGAAAATAGGACCAGTCAATATTGGTAACAAAGGAAGTAGTAACAAAGTGTTTATTTGTGGCAATTCAGCATAAGGAACCCAGGGTACAGAATAATATAAAAATTAAATATTTTTGTACATGTAACATACAAAACATACATATTTAGGATTCTAGAAGCATAGAAATGTTTCTTTTGGAAAAGATCTGTAAGACTATTGTGTTCAAACATTAATCTAGCACTTCCATGGTTTCTAATACATCCAATCACCCTTGTGTCTTTGCTGCTGCATGCATCTCCATCCCCTACCTCCACTGAGACAGTGGGGTGCTGCCCCCAGGCTTATCTGTAGTGAGCCTAGTTTTATGCCTTTTCTCCTTCAGACCTAGTGTAAAGCTCTCTCAATAAGCCCTGCTAAACCCTGCCCAAAGATCCTTTTCCTCTTTTGAGACAGGTGACCCCATTTGTTGTCAGCAGTCCTGGTGTCATGTAAACTGCACACATGATCAAAACCCCAAAAATTCTGCTAGTGACACCAGGCTTGGAGTCAGGTACTGCTCTGAAGGGAGTCCTCCTTTCTTCCCTCATCATTCCCTACAACTGGAATGATAGAGGAGAAAATCCCTTGTGCTCCTGATCCCTTAACCAGTCATCCCAAGGCCCTGAAGTCTCTCCTTAATTGCCCTTGGACTTTTTGTTGCCACTTCTTTGCTGCCTACCTGAAATATCCATTGGCTGAGGACATCCATTATTGCTGAATGCCTTTGACTTTCAGTGTTTGGGTCTGATCTCATTTCAATAACTGTCTGCTTCAAGGTAATATTTCCTTGATTTTAAAAAGTGTAATCTATTTGTTTTCAGGGAAGGGAAAAGGCAAAATTATTTTTCTGCATGTTTCTGGTGATGGCCAAAGAAACCATTGCCTTGGAATGCTCCTGTCTCCCCTCTGTGGGGGACTAGCAAAACTCTGAACAGGGAAAACTGATGAGCACACTGACAGGACTTGGGTACCCCATAGAGAGTCATGTGAAACATTGTTGTAAATGGAGGTTCAACTGCAGAAAAGAAGATACTCCATGGTTTTTGTATTGCTCATAGATTTGGACTGGGAAATTTGGGTTGTATGCCAGGCTGAGGACTGGTATATTGGAATGGAAATCAGGAGACAGATAAGGGAAGGAGGTTCAGGAATGGCAAAATAAATCATCATTGGATATCTGGAAACCAATGACTGGTATGGAAACTGAGGCTCTAGAAATAGAGGAAAAAACAAAGCTGGTAGATCTAGAAGGCAAAACCTCTGGCCTGTAGTTTGGGAAGAGCAGATAGTGTGAAGGAAACAGGTCTGATGAAGATAACAGGGAAGAAGAGAACAGGAACTTCCTGAAAGGTAGGTTAGAGGATTCTGAGAGGCAGAGTCAGCAGTTTGGGAGAGATGATGAGTGGCTGAAAAAAGGGCATTCAGAGAGACCCACAGAAGAGCTAAACTTGGCTTGGATTTTTTGCAAAGAGGGACTGGGTGGGACTCCCTTAGCAAAGAACATGGACCTGGGAGCATTGAGCTGCAGGGCTGAGAGGGTATTTGGTGAGATGAGATGTGTAAGACCTTGGTGAGGAGAATACATTGTGTCAGACCAGCTCATTCTTTAAAAGCTCAGGATGCATGAGCTTTAAAAGCTCAGGAAATACGCATGACAACAGAGTTAAATAGACATAGCTGAGATTACCTGAAACTCAGGTTATGCCAAAATTAGACATATTTTGCAGACTGAATTTTGCACAGGTCTTCATCCACTCGAAGTTGTCCTTAGTAACATAACTGAATACCCATTTACCAGGTGGCCTCTGCCTTTTTCTGTGCATAGAATGAACAATTCTTGCTTATGATGTTATCCAAATTTTCTGATGCTCCCAACATTTTTCCCACATTATCTAAGGGACCCTTTACTCTTGCTGTGAATACCAGGCTTCTGAAACTGCAAAGAGAGTGTCTTTCTTTGCAACACTTGTTGTGAGTCCTGGAGATCAGGAAGAGAAGGTGACTATATGTTTTAGATCAAAATATTAGGTATATTGCTGTGTTCCCTAATACTGAAAGATAAACATCACTTAAAATGTTAGAGAAAAGCAATTCTTGAAATGCCAGTGCTTTTAAGAAATTGTAAATGTTAAATAGCAGTAAAATAGATCCTCCGCCAGTAAATCCAGAGATCATAATGATGTATTTATAAATGTTCAAGTCCACCAGTTCTTTCCCAAAACCCTCTCAGTTTACATGGTTCAGTTCCAAGGCTCTAAGAAACATGGTTTATAAAGTGAGAACAGTTGTGGTGTTATTTGCAGTAAAGTGAACATTGAACTGTGTCACCTAGAGAGCTCCAAATAAAGCTGGGTTTTGTGCTGTGCAAGTTAGGCCAAGCTTTCTACATTGCTTGAGCAATTTCAGTGTCTTCTATTAAGTGTCTTCTTGGAGGAATGTTAGAGTATTTTTTTTGTTTGCATTTTCGCTTAGATGTTTGTCAATAGGATTGTAAGGAATAGGCCTTAGGGGAGGTTTGAAAGGGCCACCATAATTTCTCAGCCAACGTGCAGCAGATGTTAAGCAGAATGCTACAGACTTGCTCTGTGTGTCCACAGGCCGTACAGGTAGATTTAGAGAATCAAACAGTAGCACTGTCCATGTATTCCTTGTGGCAATACTGTCACACCTGCAGTCCATCAAGGGACCAATCTGAAGAGATTAATCACGGCTACTCAGGAAAGCTAGTGGTCCCTGGGGTTGTCATGCCCCCACTCAGAACACAGGCACCAGAGGGCTGACCTGCGCAGGAGCTGGAGTTCCTTCTGCACCTTCCCCAGATATTTGAGGGTCCTACATGTTCAGGAGTTCTTCATAAATCTCTCAAACTCTAGGGTTCCAGCAAGAGGCAAGCTCTACATAGAAAAAAGAGAATTCATTCAAGGAAATCTTGATAGCTGTAAATACTGCTCTAATTTGTTCTAGATATAAAGTAGGACATAGTAGATTTTCCAGTGGTGGTAAACACTTCAGGCATACCATGCTCCCAGCCACCTTTCTGAGCCGCCTGTGAGAAGTATCTCTTTGCACAAATGGTGGCTGACATCTGATGTGGGTGGAATCTGTGGCAGCAAAAGCAAACGTGTTTGTGTTTTGTCAGAGGTGCAGTTCTTAAGTTTAGTGTTTGCTTTCACTGTTCTTTTATTAAAACATGAATGCTACATGGATGCCTGTTTTTCTCATCAGGGAGACTCATGTGCATAGCAACGGAATCATATAGGTTGGTAAAGATCTTTAGAATAAAGTCCAACTTTTGACTTAGCAGTGACATGTTCACCACTAAACCACGTCCCTAAGTGTCACACCCACATGTGTTTTAAGTATCTCCAGGAATGGTGACTCAACTAGTTCCCTGGGCAGCCTGTTCCAGTGTTTGACAACCCTTTCAGTGAAGAATTTTTTCCAAATATTCAATCTAAACTTCCCCTGCCACAATATAAGATCATTTCCTCTCATCTTGTTTGTTACTAGGGAGAAGAGAATGATCCCCCCTGGCTACAGCCTCATTTCAGGTAGTTACAGAGAGTGAGAAGGTCTCCTCTCCTCAGCTTTTCTCCAGCTAAGCACCCCCAGCTCCCTCAGCCACTCCTCATCAAACTTGTGCTCCAGACCCTTCACCAGCTCTGTTGCCCATCTCTGGGCACACTCCAGCACCTCAATGTCCTTCTTGTAGTGAGGAGCCCAAAACTGAACACCACAGTTGAAATGTGGCCTCAACAGTGCCAAGTATGGGGTGACAATCACTGTGCTGGTCCTGCTGGCCACACTGTTTCTCATACCAGTCAGGATGTGACTGGCCTTCTTAGTTGCTTCGGCATGCTGCCAGCTCATATTCAGCCAGCTGTTGACCAACAGCCCCAACACAACATACGGATACGGCTTCAGTGATCTTAAAATCTCCCCTGTGCTAATGATTGAAAGCCACAGAGCGCAGGTTGAGTGAGCAGCAATGTATGTATGCAGGACAAGGTGTTAATACACCATTCTTTGTCACTAAGTGCATCGAACACATAGATATATAACCTCCCATTGGCTGTGTTATGGTCAATTATAAACATATGAATAACCTCCATTCTTCATTATAGAAATTAAAATATCCTCTGGAACAGCTTGCAGGACCTACTTGTTTATTGCAATATTGAAACAACTCTGGTAGAGATACAGTTTAGGGTTTGATAGAGAATAAAGTCTGTTTGGAAACAATATACTTGTCACAAGTTAAAAAAAGTGTGGTAGCTCATGGTGTGAGGAGCAGAAAGCACATTTCCTGAGTGCTGCTGCAAGAACAGGGCATGTCTTACATGAGCAGAGATGCCAAGCAAGTGGGATTCCGGCACAGTGCTCTCACTTTTAAATTCACAGAGATAAGGGACCTGATTTCAATCCTGCTTGTGCCAGTTTCATACATCTTCAACAACTTTGGCTTCAAAGTTACACTGAGCTAAATTAGATCAGAATGAGGTCATTGTTTCTAAAATTTGCTTTGTTCAGGTTACAGAGTTCCTGAAAGTCTAACTTCTCTGGAACAAATTATACTAGAAGGCATAAATTCAGGACCAAGCTGCAGCACTTGAACAAAAAAGCTTTGAAATTTCACACAGTTTCAGTATAGAAAGACCTTAGCATTCAAATAATGAAATTTTGAACAGTCATAAGAAGAATAATTGATTACTTAAAATTCTGAAGTGTTTGACATGTTTTATTAAAAGCCAGATTTGAGTGAGTGACAAAGTTTCTTATTATTATTTCACCTAATATTGGAGTGCAGGAGATTTTGTTTTGTGTTTATAGTTAAATATTTTTTCATAGAGACCTCTAAATGTTATGTAGGGCAAATGCAGCTTTAATGTCTAATGAGTTTGATTGGAAATTCTGAATTCTATTATTCTATTTTTTAAGCTTCCTCCTATGAACTGCTTCTATTTTAAGTGCAAATATAAGAACTATTGAGAGATAAGAAATGTTAAGTTTTTCTCCTTATATGTTTAAGCATTAAACATTACTGCTTTGGAAGTACTTCTTACAGCATTGAATGAGAAGTATCTTGCTAGTTGAAAATATTAGTATTGGCTATGATTTTTTTTTTTGAAAAATATTTTTCCCAGACAGATGAGAACAGAACTGGAATGTTTCAAGTGGCAGAGATTTCTAATTGTAGAGAATTTTTTTTTTTTAAATTTTTGCCAAACCTTCTCCTGCTTAGAGACTTCTATGTTCTTTAGAAGATAAATGAAAAGGGTGTGATCTTTGCAGCATTTAGAGGAATCTAAGGTATAATATCATAAATTTGCAGTAATTTAAACTTGGCATAAACAATAATATAGCTCTTAGAAAATGCCCTGCCTTTTCCCAATTCTTGGCTGCATATTCACATCCTTATTATCACTCTGGCTGGCAGAAGTGTTCAGGCAGGTACACACTGCATCAAGCCAGGAAACTTTTGTGGGGTAACTCTAATTAGGCAAAAAGATGGTAAATATTAACATTTGAAGCTTCCTGATAAAATTATAATGATTTTCCTCTAAGATATTATAATGCATGCTAAAATGATGGTGTGTAACTGATTATGCCTTATCAGAATCTGAGGATAGACAGGGATTTGCTGAAGTAAAGAAGAAGAAATATTTTTGTATGATAATCAGAGAAGACAGAATATTTTATCATAAGTGGACATGAATAATTTCATAACACTGCGTGTTAGACAGCAAAGAAAGTCTAATATTCAATTTTATTGATTAAAATCTTTACTAAATTACAGTCTGAACCTTCTGTATACAAATGTAGACAAATCATTAAAACTGCAATTCTTTAATCATGTTTCCTTTTACTCTGGGACTTTGCTGGAACTATGGCTATAGCAGAAATGTTGTCTGAGCACAAGATTAATTATCTTCTCATATACTGCAACAGAAGAACTCTGAGTTATTATTAAAGTATATTTAATGCAATTATTATAGTTATCTATGGTTCCATATGAGATTAAGTTTATTATTAATAAGACAACATGATTTTTAGTATTTTTAACTTAGGGAAAAATTTTATCATTGGAACATGTCTTCAGTTTATATTTTTAACTCTAACTACAAGATGTATTTTTCCCTGGAAATTGTGAAAGTTTTCTATTCTGAAGGAAAGGTGTTTCTTTTTAAGTTTAAGCTGTAAACCATTGAATTATCTGTGTGACCCATCTTAAAAGTGTCATAAGAAAGCATTATTGCTTTCTCTACACACATTTTTAAAAAATCTATTTCAAATTTAAATAGAAAACAAAAGAACCTTTTGTTATCGTTCCAAGATAATTTCCCATTATTCTTTCACATCTTGGCAGGTGGAATATTTACTGAATAAAATCAATAAATATTCATTAACCTTTCGATAACAATGAAAGAAATTCCTGTACAAACATTGCTGGAAAGGACTTCATCCTAAGAAAAGCAAAGCTTCCTATGTAGGTAATTCCTACCTTATCCAATATGGTCCTTGTATTTCAAATTACTCTTTCAGTTTAACTGAGTTAAAAATTTGGACTTGGTAACCAAGTCTTGCATCAGGGATAAATGCAATTAATCATACAGATTTGGCACAAATAAGGCAAAAAGGAAAGCCCGATGGATTCTGTGTAAAACATTTTGGTTCCTTATAATGCCATAATAGAACAAAAACCCATCATGTACATCAGTTTTTCTTTAATGTTTTCAGAGTATTTATCTAATTACTGCTCCATAATATATGGAGCATGTATTTTTCAAATGAAAATAGTCTTCATACTTTGATGAAATCATTATTCTTCTAGTAAAAGAAACCAGTCAAACTTATCTGTCACAGATTAGACTCAGTGCCATTTTAAATTACATTAGTATTTTCCTATGGCATATTTAAATTGATTTTGTAGGTAATTTTCTTACTCCTCCAGTTAACTAAAAGGGCTATTGTAAAATAATTTTAGTTAGTAAAAAATAATTATTTAGTTGGGACTGTTCTATCAATTATATGGTTTGGGTTTCTTTCACATTTTCTTTTAAAATGTGTCTGTCTTGTTCTGTTGTTATTTCTATGTGTATTCATTAAGGATAGGATAATCAGTGTGGACGAAATAGAGAAACCAAAGTGAAGGTGGAATAAGCAGAATGGGCTGTAGAGATGTCATTCACCTGAAAACTGGGTTCCTGTCTTTTAGCCCTGTTGTTCCAAGCTCCCCTAAATGTGTCATTCAAGATTTTGAGCTAGTCACAGAAGCTGCTTGAGATTAAGCTGAGTATTGTCAAAGGTGAGAGGTGGAAGCACATGTTTGTTGGAGGAAAGCATATCCTTTTCATATTTTCACAATTCTCACTCCATCCAAGCCTTATTCATTGTAATTCACAATCTAGTCACCAAAAAGAAGTATTTGGCATGAATAGTCCAGGTAAATTGGCACTAGTTCCTCTGTCCTTTTGTGTCTGGCTGTAATTTCAACTACAGCTCTTCAGGAGCTGCCATATAACATTGGAGCTGGTCCTCTGATAAAGGTAACAGCACAAGTGAGAGCAGAGTCAGCAGCTTAGGGCAGTCACAGCTACAGTCCTGCAGAAATCTGGCCCCTCTTCCCAGTCAGAGCCCTAAGCAAGTGTCAAATGACTACTGCCTTGAAAATCAGGCCACCTTCCTCGCTATCTTATTACGGATTTGGGAACCCAATTTCACTCTATTTGTGAAAATTCTAGCTAACTTCTTCCAACAGTAATATTTTCTCAAAAGTATCTTTAAAACCCTATAATTGTGTTTTGAAGTTTTTGATGTCTTTCATTAATTTCAAAAGAGCATTAATGTATTTCTCCTGTGATGATCCACTGTTCTGAGATTAAAATACTAATTTTAGGGACAAGATAGAAAAATGTGAGGTAATGATAATGACTTTTCTGATAACTGAGAAAATTTTAAATAAAAGTGGTTGAAGAGAATTGGGTCATTGCAGTCTATCAGATTAGTGCTCAGTGGTTCTGTTAGAAAGTTGTGTTGAGAAGCTTATTTTGCCCTGGAATACAAAGTACCTACATTTCTCTTAAGACTGAAGGTTTATGCCAACATATATGCTAACAATTTCACTTTTCCTACTGAACTAATCCTATTTGTCATGGAAAGGTTAAAGACTACTGCGCAAAGAAAACAAGAGTAGTGTTTAGTCCACATTTATTTTTCTTGATTATAAATCATCATTTTTTTGTTATAAAGTTCTCTATGTGGCTTTAAAATGTGAAAGCATTTAAAAAATTTATTTTATTATATACTTCTGAAAATATTTCCCATAAAATGTATTATGCTTTTCCATTAGTGACATCTTGTAATGTTTAGCTATACTGGGGACAAAGCAAGTCTGCAGACTTTTGGTCCTAGCTACTAGATGACGGTGGCTGGGCATTGTTAGATGTTCGCAGAACCACTACAGCATAAAAGAAAGGCAAAAGTGGAGAAAGATCAGATAAAAATTTCACTGAGTTCCCCTTGGCAATCTTGCCATTATCTACTCAGCAGCCTGGTCCTGCTTTGGATAACTCATCAGTCTTTACATTATTCAGTGGTTCTTTTCCCCTTTACCGAACTTTTAATTTTCCTCATATATTTTTTTACCCCTTTCCTCTTTTTCGAAAACATGTAGTTTAGGCAACAATTTGATCGTGCTGCTTGGCAGGCTTTAGCAGGCTTTCAGACTTGAAGATACTTTTAAAACAGTTTATTTCAGGTAATATTTAACTCACTAAATTATCAAAAGTGCTGTGAAGTCACATGTATCTGATTTCTCCATTTCACCTTGTTGATTAAACAACTTGTTGCCAAGGATAGTTTGAGTAGTATTTATGAGCATGGAGAAGTAGATTGTGAATGAAACGTGTGGTAATGGAGCTTCTGGTTTATGTCTCATCTGTTTCAATAGAAAAGTGAACTTAATAGCCTGTATTCATGCAGCACGATGTTCTGTGTTAAGGTATTCTTTTGAGATATGTAAAAACAGATGACCTGAATGAATATGTACATAAAAAATACCTGAAGTTTAGACCAAATTGAAGACAGCAATTCTTATGGAAATGTACTCAGATCAATGGTATTCTAAAGAAACAGTCTGTAAGAAATAGTCCCAGTGTTTATACTTTCTGCCTTTCTGAACATTTAGATTATGAATATCTTTTAGGTTCCTAGTTATATAATTTGTTTACTTGGAAGATGGAAATATATGGTCAGTAGTTATATAATCTAAATAGAATCAAATAAAAGTTTTTATCACAAACCTCCATGACTATTTACTGTTCTGCATATTTATAGGCCATTTTTATATACATCTATAACAACAAGGAAAGGCTTGGCTTATAATGCAGTATGTGAGGTGTTTAAACATTACACGGTACCTTAACTAAGAAGTGACTGCATGCAGTGTTTTTCATTGGATTTTATAATTTCCAATAATTTTACCATTTCTTCTTCATATTATAGCTTGGATTTAATTTTTTTTCAAAGCTCAGTTCTGAAAATCTGATCATACAGAGAGTTTCTAAAAGCTGAATTCCTTTGAAAATCTTCATGGTCTGTTTTCATACTGCAATCTTAATACACTTTATAAAAGAAAATTACAGCAAAAATCATTTTTTAAAGCTAACATATTGATGAGTTGAAGGAATGGAATTTGTTCTTGAAAGCTTTTCACTGATGAAGGCTGCTAGAACTAGTTTAGAGCTTCAGACTAATCAGCCATGCTCAATTGAAAGGATTGCTTTTGTCTCTTTGGTGTTGAAAGTATATATCTGAGACTGAAAGTTCCTGGGTTTCAGACATGTAGTCCATTGCCTCAAGTCAATCACTACAATCCTTTGCAAAAGCCAGGGCTGGTCAGTAGTTGAAATCTTCCTAGATGTAATTCAGTATAACTAAAGGTAGCTGGAGCACATTTTCTGCTATCTACTTTGTGTATATAGTGTTACAAGAAAAGATTCATCCCTTCAAAACCACGAATTTAATTGTAAAAGTATAAAATTTTCATGGAAACTCAGGCCAATATGTTGGCTAAACCAATTTAAAGACCTCATTAAAAGCTGAGAAGTTGCCAAGTACTATTGTCTCACTTCAAGACACTGAAAACACAAGATTTTGTCTTGAAGGGTGGCTCAGTAAGGCCACTTGGCTGAGCCAACAGCTCATTGTCATTTGGAATGAAAGCCGCTTTCCTCATTCTCTCTCGTGATGGTTCATGTGGACCAAATTCATTATTTACATGACTTTTAGTGAACCAGTTTAGGTCACTACACTGATCTGAAACTAAACCACTACAACAAACACTTTCCTTTCACCTTAATAAGGTGAAGAATTACTGTGGCATGTTGCACCATTCCCAGAACTGGCACAAAAGAGCACAGTCACACCGCTGGAAGCAACATGGAGAAGAGGAATGAGACACCACGTCCAGTGACAAAATGCTATTAGATAACTCAGCTGCCTAATGGACCACATTTGCACTAAGCTGTAAATAATAGTATGACTTTCAAGCAACACTGGCAGCATCATAGGCAAAGTTGCAAATTATGAAGGGTGATGCATGTGATGGCTTTCGAGGTGATAGAGTAGGTGAGAGCCTCTTGGAATTCCTATTTTCCTAAAATTGAAACCACGTATCTCATCTGAAGATAGGGCTGCGCTGCAGTCCAAAGCGTGACTGCAGCTCATCTTGATGGATAAGAACTGGTTTTGAGGGCAGTAGTTAAAGTGCTGATAGCGCTGGAGCTGCAGAGTGTCAACTGCTGAGACCGGGGTAAATACGCACGTGACAAGTCTGTGCTGAGCTGCTATGCCTGTGCCCTTGTTACTACAGAGGCTGTACTGGTGTACAGATACCCTGGGAGATAAGCAGCTTTTCAGCCCTGGTCTCTGGAAGAAGATGACTTCTCTAAGCAGTAAGCTTGTGCAAATAAGAATCCTTTATGGCACCTGTGTAAGATGAGAAAAAGCATCTATGAAAATGGAAATACTTTGTATTACTGCCGTGGTTTAAGTTCACAAAATATATGGTTGTGGTGAACTTTGTACCAGAAAAATGTATTATATGCTCAATGCTGTTGCATTTTTCTCTAATAATTTTCTATAAGAAAGGAAAAATTCAACAACAATAGATATGCAAGAAAGCATCCTGGCATGATTCCATTTGACATTCTGTGGGACTGAATCTCTATTGTTCCCTTCTCCTTTTATCTGTAAGAAGTAACTAAAAAGTGGGTGTAAAACATTACGATTCAGATTTGCTAGCATTAACACCAACACCTTCCTTGTAGTCTCTCCATAGTAGATCAGATGACTAGACAACATGCATCGCAGGGGAAGATAAAAGCTTTATTTTCCAGAAGTGCTGTGTCTCCGCGTGCCTATGAAATTCCACGCGAGCACAGAGTGCTTAGCCAGAGTGCTTGTTCTTTTTAAATATCTGGAAAGAGATGGTGCCCTACCTCTTTGAGTTATTTACGTTTGTGTAGTGTGAGTGTGAAATCCAATCACCCTGTGGAGGCAATGACCTTCAGTGACTGCACAGATGCAGGTCGCTGAGCATTTCACAGAGCTGGGTGAAGCTGAAGTTGGCTTTTTATTGACAAATGGTAAAAACGTGCTGTAAGAAGTGCTACAAAAGTACATTGTAATTATATAATTTAGTTGCTAATTATAGATAACAATTGCAGGTTGTAGCACTGTCTCAGACTTCCTACTTCATCTGTAGTTTCTATCACAGGGAAAACTGACTGTGCTACAGTTTTACTTGCTGGATTTGTGCTGCAGGCTGATTTTTTTTAAAAAAATTCATAAAATGTAATTCAACAGTTTTGAAGGGTGAATCTGCAGGAAAATGCCTTGTTTTGGCAATGTTAAAACACTTAAGGCACTAATTTGAAGTGGTGCATCCCCTTCATTCTAAGGGTGTGCATTTTATGTCACTATGAAAACTGGCACAGAGTGTATTATAAGCCTCTGAACAAAAATCACAGTTCATGTACGCTTAGGAGAGAATTGTTACTATTTTGTTGCTACTATCTATGGCTCTGCTGAACTTCTTGAGGCTCTTGTGTATAACTGCAATATACAGGGACATTTCCTAAGGAATTAACTTGTTTTGTCCTGTGTACTTGTAGCCACAAGAGTTAAGTGCTCTGAACGAAGGCAGTACAGGATTACAAAAGAAAGACTATATATTTTGTATTCTTCATATGTCTTCCACATCCTGCTGATGATATTGTTTGGTGAGAATCATGTTAAACATTGTTCAGATAGTATTTTCTGCAATTTAAATAAGTTCATTATCTTAAGCTTTTTGACTTTCAGAAATATTGTTCCTTAAGTAAAATTCTTACAGTCCAGACCTCTGGTACAGATGCACTAAAATACATTATCTAGTGATTTCTTTGGCAATAAAAGCCATAGAATCTATCTCTCCCATTCACTCTGACATGGTTCTTGTCAGATTATAGCAATGGGATAAGCAAGTTCACAAAGCAGAACTTCAGAAACTGCATTTTGTGAAAGAAATGTCATAACTTTTTACTTTTTAATACATTTCATAATTTTTCTTTTAGCTGCTGTATACAGTTTTTTGAACATTTGTTGTTCTTGAGATCTTTCTAGATGGATGTTTTTCTCCAGCTTGCTTTTTAAAACTTTGCTGCTGTAAGAGTAGAAGTAATAAAAGATTTGTTTTTGTATGAGAGCAGCTAGTACAGTTACCAAATCTTTTCTAATCATATTTGGCAAAGGGGATTGTAAATAATTTTCAAATGGATTGGCTAATAGTAAATGACAAAAGGGAATTAAACTCAATTGCAGAAGATTGGCAGACTTGAGTTTTCTCCTCTGTTTTAGCCTTTGGATCTGTAGTCATCTGTAGATCTTACCTTATCATGTTTGTTTATTTTATATGTAACTAAAGTTGTATATACAACAGCTCCCTCAAGCTTTACTGTTCTTGGGGTACAGAGTGGATAGGGTCTCAGTGTGACTCATGGGGGATACAGATGTGGTCTAAGTGTCACTCAGGATTGTCCCAATGCCCACTGGAAATGTTGATATATGCAATTTATTCATTATTAGGTAAGGTTTGCTGGGGTGTAGAGGTATTTTGGTTCCATAAGTATATACGAGGTACTTGGCATTTTCACTTCTATGCTACTCCAAAACCTTCTCTCCCTGGCCAGTTCATCGGATGGTTACCTAAACCCACTGCAAAGGCTTAGCAGTGCACAGTAGGTCTTTTTCAAGGCCAGGGATCTGGCCTGCCTATTAGAGGTTTAAATTTGGTATTATGTAGCATAATCCACCAAATGCTTTGGCTATTATATTCCCTGCAAAAATAAAGCAGATTTTACTGAAATAGCCCCATTGGATCATGTACTTGCAAACTGTTTATGATAAAAACATAAGCGTAAAACTGTAGCTGCATTTCCACATTGCAGGCTGAGGAATAGTCAAGAGGGCCCTAATGCTTGATTGCTGCTTTTAGGTGCTATTGCAATAGAACTAATATATTGCTGTCTAGAGTCTAACTTGGTCAACTGGCAATGTTTTATTGATCAGGAAAGCTCTGTTTTAGGACTTGTAGAATATTTCTGCTGTTTCTTCTAAATGGTTTTTTACAGCTTCACAGAATTTAGAATGAATAATTACCATTACAACATCTAATACAGCCTGCTATTTATCACAGTCCTTTCAGTGACATGCTGTTAATTTGTTATTGAGTTCAGTAACTTGTATGACTGAAGAACATCTCATGTTTGATCAAAGGGCATTTCTTGAAAGGCATCCAGCATTGAAGGAGAGATGAGAATCTCTGATGTCTCTTAATAGCTCGTTTCAATAGGTGATTTCTGTTGTCTTTTATGGTGAAGATTTACATTCAAAACATTCATCTAGCCTTGCATGTGTTTAAAACCTTCATCTTGAAAGATACAGTCTTATATTTATGCATTCCAAATCATTCTGGTAAAGTCAGTGGTATTAATCATCAAGTACAAGTTTCTGCATTTGCCTAAGACTGTGTGGGAACAGAAACAGAGAGCAACACTCATACCTGTATTTAATCTGGGTTCCTAGGGTTGCTGTAAATGGTAAAACTTGGTTGTATCTTCATTAATAATTATGAGGACCCAGCCTACCTGAAAAGATAAAATATTTTTAGTTCAATCCCTAAACAGATCTCCTAACTGCTTTGCTCTGAAGTTCAGTTAGATGTCTTTTCTACTCTTTTAATATGAGAAGTTTTGAATTTAAAAGATGTGAAGAAATTACTAGAGAAAATTATATTGTTTTAATTATAGAATGATATTTATGTTTGAGAATATGCTTTGCTGTGTGCTACATATGAACTGGCTGTTTTGTTTTGGCTTTTCAACATAGACATCTAGATGTTGTGAGCTAGCAAACCCGTATATGGATTAATATTACTTAAAGATATTAAAATTAAATAAAAACTAATATAGGAAACTACAGAAAAGAAAAGAAAATTTCAGAAATTTAGATTAAGTACTTTCCTGCTGTGTAAAAGGAGGCTCCAAGAAATCAGATTATAATGGTTATGTCTCTCATTACCATTCCAGTAATAATAAGAGAATAAGTTATATGTTGTAATAATGTAATGATTCATTTTATTGGAAAAATATACTTGGTGAATTTAAAATCGGTGATGGGAGGAATTTCTAAAATTACACAAAAAGAAAACAGATTCATAAATTAGACTCTAATAGTTCATTAAATATTTGCTATGGACTTGAAAATTAGAAATTTGCTTGCAATTATGTAATTTATGATTGTTGAAGTTCAATATAATATTTCATTACATCAAATATAAAAGCTGTAATAATTTCATGTAACATGTTCAGATAATATTTAAAAGGGAAAAAAAGTATTGTGTGGTATGCAGCACCCTGTTGGTCAAGCTGAAGTCAGCTGACCCAGCTGTGTCCCCTCTCAGCTTCTGATGTAGCCCCACCCTCCTCACTGCTGGGGAGGAGGGAAAAGCAGAAAAACAGTCCCTTGCTGGCTCTTATGTGGGGAACAGTGAGTTCTTGGTGCCTGAGGGGAGCGTGTTGCCAGGAAGGGTTTGTGCTGAATCATCAGACCTTTCTGAAAGTGTGAGCGGGTAAAACCAGGCTGAAGGAGCACAAGTTGAAATGCTTTGTGAAGGTACTCTTTGTCCTAAAGTACTTGAAATGAACCAAAGCAAAAATCAGTTTAGGTAAACTTGTCATCCCTCTATTCTGCAAGGCCTTTTCATGTAGAAGTAACATACTGAGACTGTTAAAATAAATGAAGTGTTTCATGTCTGCTAAAAAGAACTGAATTTTCTGTGTCTCTAAGATTGATGTATTCTGTTACCTGGATTGGCTTGAATTCCTAACAAGATGTAAATGGGTATATTTAGCACTTGAATGTGTCCTCAGAGTGAAGTGCCAGCCCCTTCTGTGCTCTGAACTAGAGTGGCATTTGCCAGCAGCCGTTTCCACATCTTGGTGTGTGACTGATAATAAGCTCAATAGAGTGGCTGGGGTTACTAGCGTGATCACAGTTTGCATAAATACAATTATGCCCTTTCCAACTGAGGGCTTGTTTGTGCATCTTTGGCAGAAGTGGAAGAAGTAAGCATGTTGGACTTTGCAGCTTATTGTGTAGATAATGTCTTGGATGGGTTTCAGGACTAATCTAAGTAGGCAGCAGCCCAGAATAATTAGGGTTGGTGAAATTGCCTAGTTGATTATTTGGCATGCTGAGCTTGCTGTTGCTGCTGCAAGAGAGGTTAGCGTTTGGTGCAGTGGTTGCTGGAGACAGGGAGAGGATGAGCTGAGCAATCACCTTGAGCCGCAGTGAAGGAAGCAGGAACAACAAACCTGGCTCTGAATGTACTCTCACCCTCATTTTCAGCTCCATCTCCTCTGCCTCCTTAACCCATACTTTGGGACATCACTAGCCCTTGGTGCAGAAAACCTCAGTTCTCTCTACAAAATTGAGAAATTTCACTTTGGCTCTGGGCATGTCTGCTAATGGGGCCGGTCTCCTGCGGGACAGAGTGGATTAAGGTGTGCGTAGAACTTTCTAATGAAGTTTATCAGATCATGATCTAAACTTGCTCCCTTTGTCTCTATAGATGATACCCATTATAAGGATGGGAATAATATGTGTAAAGTTACCACTTCACTTTCACTGTTGCAACAACAGAACAGCTCCTTTGATAAAGGATTTTCTTTCACCCCCAAAATAATTTTTCCATTGGTGATTGTTTTGTTTGGTGCAATAGGTACAGGAGTACGTAAGGTATTGTTTAAGAATAGGTAGGCTTTAATCTCCAGAAATTAGTTTGGGACTATACTAGTTGATTTGCTTTTCTTCTCCTTTCCCTTTGTTATCAGTCTGAACAATGTTGCTATGAACTACGTCTGAGTTTCTCATACTAGTTATGATGGTGGTGATAGCATGAAGTCAATTCCAAAGCTGGATGGTTTTGTTTCTGGTTATGTAAAAGTCAAGGAAATGATAGAAAAGGAAATAGAATGCCGTGAAGGGAGAAAAATGTAATAATGATTGTGGCTATACCCCTGAAGGCTGTTTTGGATTCATCCAACTGACCGCTTTGCAGGGTTCTGGTCTGACCCATATAGATAATCAGTAAGAAGAGCTGTGCCATGAGTAGTAGTGATTAAAGGAGTGTAAAAGCAAAGGTTTTGTTGCCAGGATGACAAGGTGAGATCTGCAGATCCCTGATGGCCAGTGGGATCTCCAAGTTGCTCTGCAGTAGAGAAATCTAGGCTTCTCTGCAGTCAGAGGGAGTGTTGTTCTCTCTCAGGGGTGGACAGGTTTCAGTCTAGATGTTGAGAGGGGCATCATCACTCATTACAAAGCCATCAAAGTGTCTGGTTCTAGTGTGTTTCCTACATTGTATTTTTAAATGAACTTGTATTTTTAGATTTATATTTGAAGAGTTTGCATAAAAATGTAGACATTGAGATTAATTTTGGTTGAATTCATCTGGTCAGAATATTTTTGGCTTCCCTGAATTTAGTAGGAAATCTCTCATATGCATCAGTTGGAGTGAGGATCTATGTTTCAGTTACAAAAAATTAATCTCAGTTAATCTAAGCACCTTCAAGATAACCTATTTTAACAAATGCAAATGCTCAGACACTTTCTTGCAGACTTGTTCCTGCAGAGTAGATTTTTCTGTAAGATACCAATAGAAGCTGACCATGACAGTTGGTGTAAGTTTTAAGTGGTCATTTGATTCAGATTTCTTAAGAAATCTTCTTATCAAGTGAAACAACATCAAATTGAAGTTGGCAGAAAATTTTAATATCAGGCACAAGTATTAGTGAAAAAAGACTGTTAAGTATTAAAAAATATTTAAATATCTGAATAGCAAATCCACATTTATGTGGAGGATCTTTTTGGTATATTTAATACTACAAAACTTAAAAAAAAGAAATAAAGATGGTATTCTGCTTGCTTGTGTACTTTCAATGACTGTGTTTATTTTTTCCTAATTTTATTTTGAAAAAGTCTTGAAAATTATTGTTTTTTCAGGGAGCCATAGTTTTGACTTAAATGCTTGTTGCCTTTATTTCCTTTAAAAGGAAAACCAAAATCTGATTAATTAATAGTATGATAAACCATTGCTAAGCTAATGATAACAAATTTACCAGAGAAAGTCTGTTCTCAAATGCCTGTACAGATGTGGCTAAGTAAAGCATTTATACATCTGCTGTGAAAATCATCTGCACATAATTATTAATTGTGCCGAGACTGCAATGCTTGTGGAAAGCTATGCCTCATCACTGATTGACATTTTTTTTTCTTTGAAATACATTGATGTTATTTGCAAGAAGAAGTGTTTAAATTATATCTAAGCAAATTCTCTGATATGAAGGCTGGTGAGTTATCTTTGCAATTTTTTTGACAGTTTATGAAAATATTTAGAAAACAATATCATCACAAATGTAGTTTCAGCAGCACAAAAGGGAAATATATTAGAGGGAAGGTAATATTCGACCCAGGAAAATTCAAATTAATGGTGAATAACAGAGGGACTTTTGAAGTTCAGGGTTAAAATATCTCTCTGATAAGAAGGTTGTAAGGATTAAATCTTTTTATAGCATCACACATATGACTAAGCAGTAAAAAGCACGTGGTCTACATTCTTTTATCTAAACTAGGTTGTGTCAGAAAACTTGATTTATGTCATGATACAATGTAAGACTGTAATACATTTGAAAATTGTGCATGTGACATGTTCTGCTTCCATGATGTGCATTCCTCATGTAATAAAAGGCTCACAGTCTGAATAAATTATAGAAGAAAAAATTGTAAGTCATGTTTTGCTTTTAGCCAGGCACTTCAACTAGAAAATAATAAAGAAGTGTTTTGGCACAGCAAATTATTCAGTATGATAAAGTTGAGATAATGTGATTGCAGACTTTAAGGTTTTAATAGTATGTTTAGCTAAAGTGTCAATAAAATATTGTGCTCAATCTAAATAAATCTCCCAGTTTTGTCCCAGAATTTATTTTGCAGTTGTAGATATTTATATCTACAGGGACTTTTATTTTTCCTCATTAGTTTTATGATTCAACTTACCAGTAAACAAGCTAGAGATTCATATCTTTTGTTTGCCATTACTCACATTTGCAGAAAGAGTTCATTTGGGATGGGATGTTCTCCTAAGGCAGTGAGGAGAACAACACAACACATAATTTCTTAGGGATGGAAAGGGTGAGAGAATACAATCATCTTGTTCTTGTGCACTGAGGTTAGCTTAGAAGGGCAGACTTGTTAATTGCGACCTTCTTTTTATGCTATAATTTCTCTGAGTGTTAATGATTTTCTTGACGAGTGCAACTTGTGAAGGTTTGCCACACAGGACAGTTGCAGTGTAATAGTTACAAACTATGGTAAAGGGTTGGGGGATATAACTGAAAACTAGGAAACAAATCTCCTTAGTACCTTTGCAAAGTCTGTAGGCAAACCAGAATTTGTTGAGTGACCTTTATTAGTAGGTGTATCTAAGATGTGAAAATCTGTAGTCAGTGAAAAGTTATTAATTTTTCTCCTCTGTTTGCTTTTTATGTTCTGTGACATCAATAAACAAACATCTGCCCTACTGGAGCCCCATAATCCTCTAACTCAAGTCTTTGGGATTAACCACCTTTTATCTGAACGTATTTCTGTGTCTAATCTTCAGTCTTTTCTATGTTCTGTTCTTTGGTTTTTTCCCCTGCTAGTCTTGGTTTAAGCACTGCCCTTAAGAAAAGAGACTTCTAATGTAATAGCTGTGTTGTAAGATGTAAATACCACTATTAAGAACATTTTATTTTTATTTCTACAAATATTTATACTTAGCAAACCAAGAAACAGGGACTTTTTTTGGTTGTGTCTTTGAGGGGAGAAAAAAGGCTGTTTATGACTTAATTAAATTTCAAAAAAATCATTCTGGCACAGGATAAGATTGAATCAAACAAAAGATTCATATTCACAAAAGATATTACATTAGGAAATGAGCAACTCGGAACCTTTATATTATGGACAAAAATTTGTGTTGGTTTGCTCACAGTTTTTCACAATGGATTCATTCCCATGGTATTTTGGTGGTAAAACACTTGCTGAGTTATTTCCTAACAGTGATGCTAGCATGGTGTGAAGTTATATGAAATTATATGAAAAAATGTAGGTAAGGAGATATTCAGAAAGTGTCTGCCAACCTGAGGAGTCAGAGTCATACAGCTGAATCAGTCTTTGCTTTTTCTCACATCCTAGTAAAGAAAGAGGGATAAAACATTTGGAGTGGAGAGCAGAGAGAGGGGAAAAAATAATAGTGGTAGCAAGGAAAAGGAAGGCGAGTGGAACTGTGTGGACCTGGCAAGAGGCATTTGCAACACAGAGAACTGGGACACAGGGCTGATGTAGGTCTGCGCAGTAGGACAGGAGGGCAGTAAATCCGGGCTAACACCCTAGATTTGCATGTAAGGCTATAGAATTGCAGCAAACAGTGATCGTGAAGTTAATGCCTGTCAGTGACATGAGTCTGACTGCTGAAATGGCTAAAAGCATTGCTAATACAAATCCGCCAGGTTCCTTCCTGGCTGCTCACTGCATGACCATTGGAAAAGAAAAAATCAAATTATCTAATTCCGGAACTTTGATACTCCTATTGCAATTTCAGTTTCTTAACTACTGTTCCATTTCCTCAAGTCCGGTGATGTTTTGGTCAACAAATAGGATAGGGTGACATATATTTTTGAAGAGAAAATGAATTGTAGTGGGGATGAGATGTATTTTGTACTCTGAGTATTCATCCTTTTGCTTGTGTGTATCAGATCAAAATAATCCCATTGCCAGCTCAGGGACTAAAACAGAAATAAAAATAAGTCGTTCTGCATAAGAAGAAATTGAATGCATACTTCTTTCCTTCTTTCTTTTTAATATTTGAATGACCAAGTTTTAAGAGAATTTGTGAAGCAAAATTTGCAATTTATTTTCCCTCAAGACTATTAGATTCTATACTCTTTAGATCTATACAAATTCCCACTGTTGTGTTCTTCCTAACCTAATCTTTCTAATTTGAAATATTTTGTGAATGATATGTGGGATTAAGTGCGCCCTCAGCAAGTTTGCAGATGACATGAAGTTGAGTGTTGCAGCTGACATACCTCAGGGACGGGATGCCATCCAGAGGGACCTGGAGAAGCTCGAGAAGTGGGCCTGTGGGAATCTCATAAGGTTCCACAAGACCAAGTTCAAGGTGCTTCACCTAGTTCAGGGTATCAATACAGGATGGGGATGAACAGATGGAGAGCAGCCTTGCCAAGGTCTTGGGGGTGCTGGTGGATGAAAGGCTGGACATGAGCTGGCAATGTGCACTTGTAGCCCAGAAAACCAAACTTATCCTGAGTTGCATCAAAAGTAGCATGGCAACAGTTCAGGAAGTGATTCTGCCCCTCTGCTCTGCTCTTGTGAGACCCACCTTGGAGTGCTGCATCCAACATAAGGCCCTCAAAATAAGAAGGATGGGAACCTGTTGGGAAAAGTCCAGAGGAGAGCCACAAAGATGATCAGAGAACTGGAGCACCTGTCTCACGAGGACAGGTTGAGAGAGTTGGAACTGTTGAGCCTGAAGACGAGAAGGTTCTGGGGAGGCCTTAGAGCAGCCTTCCAACACCTAAAGGAGCCTACAAGAGAGCTGGAGAGGGACTTTTTACAACGGTGTCTAGTGATAAGACAAAGGGGAGTGGTTATAAAGTAGAAGAGGATAGATTTAGAGTAGATATAAGGAAGATAGTTTTTACAATGAGGATAGTAAAATGCTGGCACAGGTTGCCCAGAATGGTGGTAGATGCCTCATCCCTGGAAACTTTCAAGATCAGGTGGGTTGGGGCTCTGAGCAATGTGATCTAGTTGAAGGTATCCCTGCCCATTGCAAGGGGTTTGGACTAGGGGAGTTTTAAAATTTTCAACCCAAACTATTCTATGATTCTTTATGTTTGTATTTTTAAAGTATTCTGAGATCTGAGGGTGAAATTTGCTGTAATGGTGTTAGATAAAGAGAATAGAAGGTATGTAACACTGGCCCTGATGAATCTGTAAATCCACGTTGCATAGTGCTAATATTTTTAAAATATTTTTTTGTATATGAAATGAGTCCATTATACCTTGTCTGTTAAGGCCCTCACTGCAAGCTTTGAAATTGCAATACAAATAATTGCTTTATTAAAAAAAGAAAAATGTAGCAACATCAGTAAAGAACTAGAAAAATCGAAAGTATTACAAATACAATAAAACTGCTTTTCCCATTTCCTAAGCAGTCAGGTCACTAGAAGAAATTCAGATTGTATACTGTGCAATAATCTAAGCTTGCTGTATGCTTCACCTAAGTGTTTTTGCCTATATCTCTGGAGTCTTATGCAAAACTCACAAATAAAGAAACAGCAAGTAGAGGCAAAAAAGAAAATGTGATACCAACAAAACATTTCCCATTTCTTAGTACTTGGTTTTGTGGCCTTCACAATTTATAACAAAATTGTTTTCATGTATAACTCATTATGTTACTCTTAGTGGTAACTCCTATTATTGTTTAATTTATATGTCACATAAGTATATTTCAATATGGAAAACAGATAAGCTCTGAAGTTATTTTTTCATTCAATGTAGAAATTCAGAAAAGAAGCAGAGTGTTCATAAAACTTATGACCTTGTATTCTTTGTACAATATATTTATTTAATATCTGTTGTTTTATATCTTCTTTGGCTACTGCTGAAAGATGACTTTAAAATTGGCATCTTAGTGAAAAGACCTGTCATCCCTGTCAAATCCTTTTTTTTTTGCTATGCTTTTTGTAAGCACCCCGGTGAAATGGGAGAAGGAGATGGTTCATTTCTCAATCCCAAATATCAACAAAGTTCTATTTGCAGAGCAAGTTACTGTTTGAGTTGTACAAGCTTGAAGAGGCTCTTGAGGTACAGGTTGATTTTCCTGTAAAAACAGTGACAAGAACTGCCTTTTAAAATTGCAGTGTGGGCAGATTTCATACAGAAATCACTGAGCGTTTAGTACGGAGCTCCACATTTTTATAGTCCCTTTCAGCTGAGCAATGACTGGAAATCTTAGTTCTATTTGTGATGTTCATTGGCAACATTTGCTTATTATCTGGGACAGTCACCTTTGCCTTTTTTTAGGCAAAGGTGACTTTCTTTAGTTCTTGTTTTGAAAGTAAGAGTTATATGAGTTTCTGCTTATGCCAGCTCCTAAGAAATAAGCTAGATGCCTTTTACCCAGCATCCTTTTCGGGCATTTACAATACTGCAAGGAAAATGGCTGAAAAATACTAGCAATTGAGAGTGGAAATCCATGGGAAGCACATGTGATATGTTAGCTTATTGAAAGTTCGTCATTAAAATATGGAAATTGCTTTAGGGAAAGGTTTTAACGTATGCACAAAAATACTTCTTGCCTGTAGTTGAAAAATATGTCTGCTGGTAGAAAAGGATACAAAAATTGAATTTGCTTTTCAGTTTGAAGTGTTAATGTGTACTGGTGTCCATTATCTTGAGTCATGAATAATGGACAAGACAGAGCAAAGGACAGAATATGCAAGTCAGGAATTCAGAAGTCAGCTGAGAATTTCTCTCTTTCCTTAGGAGGCATTTATATGGGTTATGGCTATCTTTTTAGCAAAGCGTAATGTTAAGGTATAGTCAAAGCTAGAACTTCAGTGAACTTTTTTATACCTGTAATTTACTACATATTCTCCCAGTAGCTAACAATATGAAATTATATGGTAATATGAAATAATAAGAAATGCATTTCTGGGAATAAGTATTGAAACACTGTGGCACTATTTTAAAATGCTGTTGATAATAATGATAAAGCAGACTTATAATACTATAATTTTTCTTTATCAAGTGCATTGTGTTCCCCATAGGGTGCATGAAGTAGTGTCGATTTTTCTGAAAGTTTTAATGATAAACCAGCTGGGGATTTATGTGCATTGAGTACTTGAAGTGGAACTGATTAACAAAGCAGTATTAAAATCTGAAAAATGTGTATTGTTTTACTGTAAGCAGGTCTTTTTCATGATGAAGTTCTGGAGCAATGCCATTAAATACAGCATTATGTGCTTACAGAAAACCCAAGAGGTTTCTGAATTTTAACATAAGGCTTTTGTAACAATGCTACTTTGCACACTTCAGCTTTGTATAACTCATGTGACAGTAGTCACCAAAGGCGAATTGTTTCAAGCTGAAAAAATAAGTACTCTTGACAGGTGAAAGTGATGTATTCTAATTTCTATTGTATCTTATAAATTCAAAAATGAGAATTTTGTATATGAAGAAATACATTTGGCCTCTCAATTCTGAAAGAAGAAGGTAATTAATAGTCATACTTCAGTTTGAATGATCATAATTTCTGTGATGTTAGCAGAAGACAAAAAAAAAAATCCCAATCACGCTTATTTAAAAGGGCTACATCTATATAAAACAATAAAAGGGCTATATCTATATAAAACAAAGCCAACTATTTTCCTAAGCCAGAAGAAATAAACCACTCAATGAATACAATGTGAGAAATGCTCACCAGATCCTTGCTTGCATCTGTATTTGCAATGCAATCTGACAACTTTCTGGCTGATGTCAAATATGGACTGAGAGCAGTATTTTGATGTTGTTAAATAGAACGCAATACCTGCTAAGGTATAATGAAGTTTTTTTAATATTGAAATTAATAATAACAAAATTGAATAAAAGGGTATGTATGTATATCCCCAAACATCATAACTGTGAGTACATTGGTTTGCTTTTTTATTTTATTTATACATAGGCTGAGTATTTTCTTTTACATTAACTTCATGTGAAATACATGAACTAGGCAACCTTTTCATGTAATTCCTTTGTTTCCCTAATTATCCTACTAAAATGTGATTTAATTCAAAAGCAAAAAAGAACTGTAAATAGGAACGTAAAAAAAAATTAATGGTTTAAAAAGTAAAGTTACACTTGAAAACTAAATTCACATTGTGACAAAATAAGATTCTGTGTATCAGGCTGATGAATCTGAACCCTGAACATTCACCTCTGAGAAGGCATTTGGTCCTTTGTGCACAGAATCAGAGCCCATCTCTCATAACTTCTTCCCTTGAACTGGAATCTGGATACAACATTGTTGGGTTTCAGAATCATGTATGAATTAAAAAATTTGCATAACCAGATTGCATGATCAGATATACTTTGCTTCTTAAAATATTTGCTTTGTACCAGTATCGTTCAGCTGATTACCTCAAGGTCCTTTTTCAGCATGTTTTTTTTCATTGTAGGGAATGGATGTTATCTAGAGAAATGAAACATTTGTTCTTTTAGTTCTTATTAAAAGAGCCTGGATTGTTTTAACTGTCCAATTTTTTAGTGGTCCTTTGCAGAACAATCATCAGTAGTGTTTGAATTGCTCACATTCATTCCTTTATCTCTGTAAGTGGGAGAAAGCTTTATCATCTTGATTTTATGGACTGGAAATCAATGGATCACTTAGAACAAAGCTTAGCACTTATATCCCTTGTATTTTGAATTCTTTCCTCATTACTGTTTTGGGGAGAACTGAAGATCCACATTTCCATTAACTTTTGTTATAGCTGTTAGATTTCAGTTGGGCGTCACTTGCAAAAATTTGGGTTCTATCCAGGCACAAAGCATTTAAACAAAACAAGAGATCTAATTGTTTTTCTGCGTTCAGTTCACTTTCCTCTAACCACCAAGTTTTTTCTTTGATTTTTTGTATGATAGTCTTCTTCCTTCTTCTGAGTCTTGTAAAATTTTGCAAAAATCAAAATCTTCTAAATTCTCAAACTGTGATACCCATTTCACTGTCCTCTCTTAGCATTTTTTCATTCCTGTACATTGACTTCATAACGTTTTTTCTATGTTCAAAGCTTTCCTAAATTTGCTGTATTTGTGATTAATCTCTTCTAGCAGCCTAAGTAACCAAGGCATTGTATAAGGCCAGGGCTGGGAACAGGGCCTGAAGTCTCCAGTGTGGAATGTCTGCTTTTGTTATAAAGTATTTGAGGAAGAACAATCCACAGCAGAACTGTCTTGTTCTCTCTGCCCGCTGGTTCTCCTGACGGGTGCCTTTAAACCAGCAAAAGAACTTTAGTCTTGACATCCACCATACCCAGTTTGTTGGTTACACAACAGTTCTGAAGTGTTTATTGCTGGAACAGACAGAAAGCAAAAAAGTGCAGGAGTCTTGCAGAGTCAACTATTTTATTATGACTGTCGCAGTTGAGATGGCTCCCATTTCTCAGTGTACCCCAGCTGTCAAGATGAGGTCACTTTGGTCTTCTGCTGCAGTGTGGATTGGTAACCCATAACCTATGGATTACTGTAAGATGTTCCCTGGAATGCTTCCTTGTCTTGTTCAGGGACACAAAGAATTAATTATGAAAGCTGCAGCTGGCAGTGAGCGCATTGTGACACTGCACCGGCTCCGGAACTTTTTCTCCTGGTTTGATACAAGCTGAGACAACTGTTGTAGCTGAGTGAAATTGTATCCAAAGTTGTCTTTCTCTAGGATTGCATTCACCTGTTTAGCTGTCATGTCTGATTTCACAATGTGACATGTGACAGTTTTTGGAGATAAGTAAAAAAGATTTTATCATTGCAAAGGACACTGAAGTTAAAGGCTTTGAAGGATCCTACTGAACTTCTATTCTCCCTAGGAATAGGCAAACTCCTACCGAGTTCTTGGTGTGTGAAATCAAAGAAAAATTGCAGTGAGTTTTTTACTTTTCCCCATTGAAACATTCTTATACTTGGAAATACATGAAGGTTAGGGAGTAGAAGATTTTTTATTACCAACTGTTATTGCTTCTGACTTCGAGAAATAAAAAAATCCTTATTATACTTCTTTTATAAAAGAAAGGATGTTGCAGAAACAAGCAAAGAAGAAATTTACAAGAAACTAATCTTAAAAACACAATTATTTATGAAATTTGGGGTTGGAACAAGGTGATTTTTAAAGTCCTTTTCAATCCAAACCATTCTATGATTCTATGAAATTTAGAAGCCATTTTTTTTTGCATAAGATCTCATTTGAAATCAACGAGAAAGAAAATATGCTGAATTGTGGCAGAGAGGCAGTTAAAATCTATAACTCTTCATTGAGACCTGTAGTTTGCCAAAGTTGTTATTTCCAAAGCATATCATACTTGCCAGTTCTTTATTGGATTTGACAGAGGATGATCTAAAAAAAATAGGCAGGAAGAGCAATGTCACCCTAAAAAGTTATTAACTCCTTGTGTTGTTTACAGCGTATAGCTGTGAGTACAGCCAATCCTACATTTGCAAAATCCTGTGATATCTCTTTCTTTCAACAAATTCTAGAATGGAAATTACAAAATCATAGTCCATTACAAAATGTATAGTAATAAATGTTAATAGCATCATTATTTGTATATGCAGTGTTACTAATCAAAATTTCATTTAAGCTAATTTTATTTTGTTTTAAGAGCTACAAATAGTTCAAATTTACTTGCATAATAGTAAGCAGTGACAGAAGAATACTGAAATTGAAATTCTTTCTAAACACGGTAAAGTACAAATATTACCACAGGCTTTTTACAAATGGCAGATTCAGGTAATACAATATTCTAATCATAATAAATGTATTCTAGCTTATTCATGCTTTGCGCTTTTTTTAATGAAACCTCCACTCTGACAAGGACTGCAGTTCTTACAGTACAGCAAAGATGCCGTATGGTATTTTGTCTGTGCTAAGCAGACACAAGCAGAAAAAAAAGACTGTTTTGTGGAGTCTAAGAAAAATTTGTGGAGCAGTCTTGCAAGAGACTAATGGGTGAACTTTCAAGTGTTCACTTTCAGATTTAAATCAGGGGAATGATCCATCCGTGTTTACAAGTTCAGCTGGCCATACCTTTTAAGGTCATTTTGTTGACACCTGTGCCAGCTGGATCTCACACTTATTTTTTTCACATCTGAGTCCTGTACAGAGATATCAAGAATGCATGCTGAGAAGATGCAACCTCTTTGTTTTAATTTAAAATAATAATAATAACAACAACAGACAAAATGAAAATTGCTTATATGTAATTTTCATATTTCTTGCTGTTTCCCCATCAGGGGCTTTCAGTTTTATACTGCACAGAGATGAATGAGTAGTTCATGAGAGTAATTCTCTGTACAGCTGATGGGGATGAAGCATTTGCTGCTAGTCTTCTTTAGGCAGAGCAGTTTAATGCAACAGACATTTATCTGAAGATAAAACTGAAGTAGAGAGTCGTAAGGCAAAAGTAAAAAACCCTACATTTGAAGAGTTGTGTTATTCTGGATAAATTATATTGTCAAGTAAGGTGCACACCTAAGGAAATGAGCAGCTGAAGCAAGGGAGAAGAGGCTGGTTTGAAAATGCCTGCACCACAAGTGTCCTGCACAAGTCTATCTGAAATCACCTGGTGGCTTTGAAGCACTTCGGTTTTTTTGTTATTCTTGATAAATCTGTAACAAGAATAAGTTACTAGGCTCATTTGGAGCAGTATAGTCTCTGTTTGCATCACAAATATGCTACTTCTATTCTCTGAATATTGCTCTTCTACTTGGAGAAGAGAAGGGTGGTCCAGGCTCTACTAGAGAATTTGTTTGCTCCTGCAAAACTCTCTTGATGTGAGCCACACAAGTTACAGTGGCTGAAGGACTGCTTTGTGCAATGAGAGCCTTCATAATGCAAGACCTGGTCCAACTTATGAGTGGAATTCTCTACTGGTTTTGTTCGCATTAAGTATTATGACTTTTTTCTCCTCTCACCACAACTTTTCAGAAATTTAAAGATGAGTAAGTAGAGGATGTGAGGGAATTTTCCTTGAAAAGTAGTGGAAAATACTGACCTTTTGCTTAAAATCATTCTGGAAATATTTAGCCTCAGGAGATATACTTTTGGGTAATTGTGAGCATATAAAAACAGGAGGCTAAGATTAAATCCCTTATGTAACTTTTATTACAGCTTCAGCTGCCGTGAAGGCTGTAATTATGAGTGTAGTTCTTGTTGACTGTGGAAAGGTCCCTGAGCAACGTGCTTCTTTATGTATTCAATGAAATGAAATAATTACAGAGCTAACATCAACTATTCTTCCATGGAACCTCTTCCATTGTTTTGTATTCTTTTGAAATCATGAAGACACTGAAAATTGCAGTTAAGAAATCTAGTTTTTATCATTAGGATTCAAAATTAATGTTTGAATGTTAGTTGTATCTATATTTCTCTATATATTACTTAAACAATCTTACCCTTATATGTCCACAATATTATATTCACTTTGAAGAACATCCTTAGACAATTTCTATTCAAAGGAAATTTCCATCCAGCTTGTACACATGGATATGAGCAGTCCTGGATTGATATTGGGAAGATGATTTTTCGGTTTGTTTGTTTTAAGAATATAATAAGGTTTAATTCTTATTTGGTGGGTAGGTTTTTATAAATTCTTGTAATTTATTAAGAATGAGTATAAGAGAGCTAAGAAAAGACAGAACTACAATGGTAGAAATTATTAAAGAAAACTCAAGTCCTATAATTCTGAAGTTTGGCGCTGGAAATTGTTTAGAACATTTCATAGTGTTTGATGTTATATGTCAGCAGCTCATTTAAGGATGGTAATTATGGCATCCCCTTCACTTCATTTTGCAAACAGTCCACAAAGAACAATTCCTTGAATTTAACCCTGACTCCTGCAGAACATGCTCAGAGCACCAGAAAAATAATCTCAGGGGACAAATAATTTTCGATCCGCATTTAAACTTTCTTCAGTAACTAATGAAAGGGGTCATTAACTGAAAAAACAAACGGTATTGATTAGTTACTTATTTAATCTTTTTTTCTGTGCACAGAACATGATTGTGGGGATAGGGGACTTTATCATCATATTACACAGTAATACTTTTGTATACTAAACTAAATTAATACTTCATAGTAAGCTAAATCTTGTATCATCCTTATCTTTTTAATAATTAATTTGGCATCCTAACTTTCCTCTTTATGTAACGTCTATGGCCATTTTCCTGCATGTACATATGAACATATATATACGGGAACAAAATAACCTTGAAGGTACCAAGGTGTACGAAAAACAACCATGGTCATTGATATTTTTGTTTTGCACATCTGTTCTTTAAACTGTAAACCAGATGTAACAGATCACTGCTCTGAACTAATTTGATTATGTAGTATCACACTGTTAAGCTTGTGCATAGAAGGTAGAAAACTAAATTAGTTCATTATGATTTTTACTTCTGGAGTCCACTGGAGTTTTGTTTGCAGGTTTTCTGTTGCTCTTTAAAAAGATAATTAATTTCCTTCAAAGAATGTTGTTTGACAAAAATAACATGTAACCAAACTCAAAACAATAGATGTTTTTACATATAGCAAATTGCTTTCTTCATCATGACTACTAAAGGGGCGATCAATAACTAATGATCCAATTACCAGTTTACAAAGGCTTTTATTACATTGTCAAGGTGATGAAAAGCCCTCTTGCACTGGTTTTTTTTTGCTGTCACTACAGCTTACTGAATCAGCAGATGCACTGCATGTTTCTAGACCATTTATGGCATGTGTGCTGCCAGGGATGGATGATACTTTGGATTTACTGCTGTGATTAAGCTTTTCCTTCTTAAATCAAATAATTTTAACAGTGAAGTGAACTTATGTTGTGTCAGCTGCCGTTTAGTTTTGAGAAGGTAGCAGGTTAAAAATTACACCTCTTTAGACAGTCAGAAAGTTATGGTATTTCATATGTGAAATGTTAAGTCAGGTTAGATATTGATTTGACTGTTTTATAAGATTTTTTTTCACTTCAAAATTTATTTTTTTTTAATCGTTGTTGAACTATTCTACTGGATAAACAGATATATTATTTGTGTGTTGGTTATTTCATAGTAAGAATCACAAGATGAGTACTTGCTAATATCACTTTTTGGTAGCAAGATGTCAGTGATCCTGACTGGAAGCAGTGGAGAGAAAGGAAAGAGATGTGATCAATGAAACAACTGGCTGATCCTCAGTCATGATATATGGGTGGCTGTTGGGCTGATGATGGAAATTGATTCTGGATAATGGTGTGCCTGTGATAGCTCACTATGTTAGTAATGTCTTCTTTCATTAGGATTAGGTCTACATGTCTTTGGGCATAAAATATAGAAAAATGTTATGAATAAATATGTTTATGTTTCTTTAAAACTAAGCTAAGAAGATTTTCTTTCCTGACATGTTTGCTATTTCAGCTTTACTTATGGTTGATTGTTCTCTTGATGAAATTAATACAGCTCTGTCTTGTGTACAACTGACAGGTTGAGTTTATGTCCTCGTTTGTGAGTTTGACTTCATGCCTCATGAAGAATCCATTCCTTTGTTGTATTTCATGACTTCCCATTGTCTTCACTCTGCAAATTTGAGGCTTACTTAGTAATTATGAGATACTAATTCAAAGTAGCTTAGGGGTATTTTCTGTAATAATTAATGTTGACATCCAAACAGTAGAGTTTGAAAGTAAATAAGTATGCAATATAAGGGTTTTCTTGGGGTTCTTTTGTTGGTTTATTTTTTCTGTTGCTAGTGAGTATTGGAAGGAACTATGCATATAGAAAGCATAATTTTAGATTCCCTGTCAGCAGATATCCATTTCTAAAAGGAGTTAAAATGCACCTGGATAAACACTTCTCAAAGGAAGAGAGCTCATATTTCTGTCCAAATAGAAATAGGTTCACATTTAGGATTCAGTATATGTGCATTAAACCCTACAGTCTTGAGACTTCCAGATGCCAGGCAGCCTTCCTGGAGCTACTCTGACAGTCATTTTGGCAAAGTCACAACTTCAGGATGTAAAAAAAGTGTATATCTGTGCAAGAGCTGAGTATAGGGTAAGCCACCACAAAGTGAACTGCATAAGCAAATATGTCTGCTAATGCTAAATAGAGTTTCCCTGAAGCTACTTATTTCTTCAGTTTATCCAAGTCTCCTTTGGTGACTGTACATAAAATGGTAATGAAAAGAAAAATCTGATGGAAATAGATACCGCAAGCACGCAAGACCCAAACCTGTTTCCTAAACTGAGCTATTTCTCACAAATTTCCATAATGCTCCAATTATGAACTGTGTTCACTTCCAGGGGGCTATAAGGCTCCTTTCCAACTGGCTTGTCAGGTTTTACTGTTGCCGTGCTGTTGGCAGCAAGACAGTTGAATTTGCCTGGACTATTCTCAAAGTCTGAGAAGGGACTTTGTTTTGCATGTGCAGATTGGTTCCCAGTTGTGCAACACCTCCAACACATCATAGAACCATTGGATCTTCTTTAGCAGTGGTTTTCCAAGGTGACTCATTTTTCTGAGTCAGTGATTGTGGAAACTTACTTTTTTTTTTCTCACCTTCCAGACACCAGTTAATTCCTGTATGCATTATATCCAAGAACTTGTTAATTTTCAGTAGATTAGTCAGATGTGTGCTCATTGAGTTTTAATTGATGGGAATATCATCACAGTGTTACATAAGACTGAGCTGCTGAAATGGGGGCCAGATATGGGATTCTTTAATGAGATTAACAGGGTTTATTCTCCCCTGCATTACTAGTAGTGCTTGTTTCCTCTTTAAATGGCTCCCTCAACCAGATGCAGGCAATCTGGTATTGCTGATACTGCTTCCAAGCCTGAGATGGTGAGGAACGTGCCATGGAGCTGTTGGTTGCAACCCTAAGGTGAAGGCATGCATGGTTATAACAGATAAGCAGGGAACACATGTGAGTTCTGCCCATGAGCACATATATATGGTCTTTGTAGATGTGAATGGGGAAGGAAAAAAAAGGATATTTTAAAAATAATAATAAAAGAGCAGTAAATTGCTTTTGATTGCTCACTACTGGGCATGATCCAGAAATTCTGTCTTATCTGAGCTTTCCAGTGTGTGTTTTCCTTTGTATTCTGCTGAGAGAATTTCTTTTTTTCAGGCATAGGCTCAAAACTTCCTGCCAAAAGAAGGAAGAAATGAAAAAGTGAAAATGCTACAAGTAGGGTCAAAAGTATAATTTGGAGTAAATGTCTTCCTAAGACAAAATCTTAAAGATAGTCACATGAGAGAAACCTATAGTTTAGTTAGTTCCAGTTTTTCCTGATCTTGTTAGAAATAGAGTAGCAGGGAATATATGACGAAAGTGTGAAAATCAGAAAAACTTGAATATTACTAGGATAACAACTGGGACCCCAGTATTAAAGTCCTTTTCAATCCAAACGACTTCTTAACAATACCAGTCCATTTCCTTCGTGGTGGAGTGTGAATTTGTGTACTGGATCACATGATAGAGGTTGTGGTGTGACATATAGAGTCACACTCCTGGTGCCCTATGAGAGACATGGTTGTAAGTGTATAAGGTCCTTTATTTTGTGTACTGTGCTGTGACTGGAAGCATCTCTTCCAGTGGGAGTCTGGTGAGTGTTGACTTCCATTAAGAAATGATGTAAATAGCTTTCTACAGGAAGTGGACAATTTATCATACAAATGTATTTGCCATATTGATATGCTTTCTTTCAATTTATTCCAAGGAAAGATATTTATCAAAATATATTGGACACTAACAGATTGAGCCTAATTTTGTTTTAGTAAATGTAATTTTGAAGAAAGTCTTTCCTGCAATTTAAATCCTTCCAGCCAAACATACTTAAAAAAATACTTCCTGTAAACATTCTTCTATTAGTAGTGATCCTAAGTCTCAGTTTGAGAAAGAGCCAGAATGAAATAGACATACTGAAATAATTTCAACCTTTATATTAGATTACCCTTTCCTTTCAGAGTAATATCTTTTCTGTTAAGCAGTACTTGTGGCAGTTGAAAGCAAGGTTACTTGGTTTTGAAGGTAAAGCAGGGTCTTCAATTTTAATAAGATTTTCCCCTAAAAAGTATCATTTACAAAAAAAAAACAAACCTAAAAGAAAAAGATATTTAAAAAATCTATTTGACTAACCCAAAGACCTTTCTTTGGTAGTAGTATCTCTCTTCGATACCAGTATGTTCTTAGTGTCATCATTCTGGCCACATGGATGTGCATTGTGTTGTGCTCCTGCCTCCTCCAGTCTCTTCTCTCACCTGCCTTGTGGGATGCAGCACTCTGCGATTCACAATTGTCTTTCCAGTCTGTAGCTTCTCTTTTATCTTTTGTTTTCATGACCATTAGAAATTCAAGTGTTTATGGATGTTCACCATTAATGAGGGCAATTTTGCAAGATCACACAAAATCACTCAGATGCTTTATGACATGCAGGGGTCCTATAAATCTGCAGATTCATATATGAGGGCTGGGATTTCATCTGATTAAATGTAAACACCCACAAACTAGAGATCTACATGCAAGGTAATAATGTTGACTTCTTTTACAGTTATTGAAGAAAACCACTTCTTGAATACAATTCGAGTCAGGCTGGAAGTAGATGTATAAAATAGGCCTGATGAATGGAGATAAGAGTAACTGGTTTAGAAGGAGAAACCTAAACCTCAGGTGATTGTGGGTTGTCTATAATTTTCAGGTGACAGATACTTTCCTACTTATTACATCAGTTAGTATTCTAGGCTCCACATCAGAAGTTTCTGCTGAGTTGTGCACAGTGATTTTCATAGTGCTTATGGCTGTCAAGCTCCTGTGTAGAAGCGTGATTGCACTACCTCATCTTTGACTTCTCTTAAAAACTGCAGCACTGAATCTCACAAGCAGGTCAAAGCCTGCTTTCTAAGAGATATGACAAAAGATTTCCCAAATCTTTTGCATTTAATTATCTGGCTGCCCTGAGACTTCCCATCCCCTAGTAGTAAGGCTATTCAGGCCTTTACATCCAGCTCCTAGCATAGGTGACACTAGTTTACATAGTCGGAACTAAGTGCAATTGCATCAGAATGTGGTCTACAGTTTCCTTTTCGCTAATGAAGATTTTTCTCCTAATTGCTACATTCCTCTGTATTTCACGTATTAAAAGTCTGCTGTAAGACCTGCAAGAAGATGCCTTTTTTTGTTATCAGTGCTCAAACTGCATTAGTGACTGTTGAAAACTATTTTTCTGCGCTTTACATGTGCCAGGCAACTTTGCATTTGTTCCTGCACCAAAAGCTAGCGTGTCCCTGAAGTGTCCAGAGCTGACAAAGCAATTGTTTAAGCTCTTGTGTAATCACCTCCAGGCAATTCTGGCTGTGTAGCTCCTCTTTGGAGTCACCCACTGTGTGACAGTCTGGATGGAGGGTGTTGTAAGCACAAAAAAGTAGCTTGTTTAAATGAAAATTCTTCAATAGCTGTAGTCCACTTTTTACTTCTCTCCAGAGACCTTCTGGTACAGGGCTGCACTGGGAGCCTTTCAGTTAAGAGGAGGATGAAGAGACAAGGATGTGCTCAGCTCACTGTAGCCTTATGCTGAAAATTAGCTGTAAGTGGGAATATATACTCAGTTGCAAGGTTAAATCATCTGTAGTTTTGAGTAATGACATGTATGTACCATCATTGGCTCTAGTAGTCAGTAGATAGTATGTGTTCAGTATACAATATGCAGTCAGGTAAGACTTCTCAGCTTGAATTTAAAGTTATATGACCTTTGGCAGTGAGATTTGAATTTGAAGGAAAGTTTTTGGTTTATTTGGTTTAAAGTAAGCTGATGTTTTCAGTTTACTAAGGGAAACACTTCAGTTTAGATGGGTCCTGGTTTAGTTAGAAAGGACATGAGTCATCCTTACATCCTGTGTGAAGAGTTTGAGTACCCTAGAGCATCAAAATGACTCTATATGTGTAGGATAGCCAATTAAATTGAGTAGTTTAAGTCTAAACTGTTAGATTGTTTGGGAAATGCATTTGAACCTGACCATAAACTTAGACAACACTTAAAGAATAGACACATACCATGTAGATTACATACAAATTCCTTAATGCCTTATAAATGATACTCAATTACTATATTCCTATGTGGGAAAGCCATTCTTAGAAGAAAAAACCCATATAATGAACCATTAAAATATAAGGGAAACAGAAACTGGCTGACATTCTTTTAAAAACACTGACCTTTGAAGTTCCCATTGCTACTGGAAGGTCCCATTGCTGCGGGTTCCTGGGTACAGAAGAAAATCTTTTTCTGTGCATGTTTGGTTTTGTCTAAAGAAAATAAGTAAAACATACTGAACACTGACAGTCTTACAAGGGTTCAGCTTAACACCATTTATACAGAAAGGCTAGGCCACTGATGTGATTTTTCTCCAAACCTTAGTTGTCCATGCAAGCTTTCCATATACGCATAGAGCAAAATGACATTAATAAGAGCAGATCTCAAATATGTTCTTTCTTTTATCCAACTGCACTCCTGAACTCATGGGGCACCTGAATGCTTTTATAATGACTTTAGCTAAGATTGTATCTTGCTTAGTAATATATTAATTCCTTTTTCCATGAAAGATGGTTTTGGTATTATATAATTTATCAACACGATGGCATTTTTTCTTCTAATTTCTTCTTCATACTCTAAATGTACATATTCTCAATATTGAAACACCCTCTGTTGTGAGAGAGAAATACCTCAGAGCAGCAAGTGCATTCTCTGGTACTCACAATTAAAACTACGGTGTCTTTGTTACAGAAAGATTATGGCTTAGCAATTTTTCTTGTAGACAAAGAAAGAACTATGTGCCTTACATGTGTTACTTTTAATTTTGCAGAATTTCAAAAATCATTTACCTAGTCAAGATCTTAATATTTTTAGAACTTGGACTGAAAAGTTTATGTCCAGTGATTTTATCAAGCCTTTCATTTTACCTCAAAAGGTGTGTGTATGCTAAGCCATACATGTCTCTCATAGAAATGTAATATGTTAGAGGGCTTCCAGACAGCCGTCTTTTATTAGCTTGCATACTATTTAGGCCTGTCATTTAGATCACTTAATGCAGTGTTAAGGGCAAAATCTATAAGATCTACAAGAGCGTTATGATTTCTAATTTCTATGATAATTTTTTAACCATGTATTTTAATGGAAAAACACAGACAAAAACAAAACAGTCATTGAATGGAGTTGTTGTTTATTTTCATTTAATTTTCATTTTATAAATACCAAATAGTATTTACACACACTAAATGACACAACTGAAATAAAAAGAAAGTCAACTTTCTACATATTCACTGAAAAGGAGAAGGGAAAATGGCGGAGGAAGAAGTGGGAGTGCTTTGATCAGGTAACAAGTTTTTGCAACTTTGCAAGTGTTCCTTCATGCAGGTTTAGGTTCAGGGCTTATCATTTGATAAAGCGTAACTGTCTTTGCAAAATAACTGAATTTTAAAAAAGTATAGGTAATTTCTATATGTTAATGCCTTGAGTACACTCGGCTAAATGTGTCTAATGTTGGGCAGATATAGTATGTGGATGGACCGTACATTAATACCTCAGTGAGAGGACTCTTGGAGTTAGCAGAAATCAGTTACATCAGCAGATGAGCCTGGCACCAATGTTCAAAGGCCCCAGGTAATATGTAAACCAGGCAATATGTAGACTGGAACTCTTGCTGTCTTCTGATGATCTTTAAATGTGTATTTATGAGTAAGAGCTAGATCTTCATGAACTCTCTGATGATTTCACTCAGTACCCCTGAAGCAATGTCTGGAGGCAGAGGTAACGCTGGAAATTCCATGGCAGAAGCACCTTTAGCAAAATGTTATTAGCTTTCGGAAGAATAATTCTTTCCTCTCTAGCCACCCTTTTATCAGTAATATGGTCAAGAAGTTAACATTTATGGCAAAGAAGTTTTGGTAAGAATTTCCAATTTTTATATGTTGTCTTCCTTTCAAGAATCAAGTAACATAATTAATAGATTTACAGCACACCCATGTATTACTTAGAAAATATGAATGAATCAAGGCCTCAAAATAATTTTATGAGGCCCCTTCAACAGTTTTTATGAAAGAAAAGGCTATTTACTATGCTGCAATATTTCTGCAATGTGTAAGGGACAAAGGGTTCAAAGTCTCTTTTTGAAAATAAAGCCTTTGTCTTCTGAATATTCCCTTCTTTGAAATGAAAATGAGACTTGATTTTTTCCTTTCATATAGCATGTACAAGTTTATATGTTAGGAGAAAACAGTGAAAAAAGATATATTTCTGTTTGTACATATATCACTCCAAAGGACTATGTTTTACTTTTCTAAAGACTCTATTAGCTTTTAGTAGCTTAATTTTATGGGGGTATATCTTCATATCCACTCTGTAAAGTTTTCTAGACAAGTGACAAGACAGTGATAAGACCTGTTAGTTACATTTCATCCCCTTATTGATGTAGTTCCAGAGGAATAGGTTGAGCAACATCAAAGCAGGATCTGAAGTAATGGAAGAAGAAATGTTGTGTGTGCTCTGTGCTAAAAAGAGCAGAACTACTTTGCTTTAGTGTTCTTTTGGACATGAAATTTGATAGAAAACTACACATTTGTTTCCTGCATACAGTATTATAAAAATATTATGTATCATGTAGTAACAAAATATTTTTCATTTAACAGGTAGTAACAATGGTGAGGAAAAAAAAAAGAAAAAATTTAATAATGGAAAATGTGTGGGCATAATTTACAGTTTAAAATACCTACATGAAAGAGAATCTTTTATTAAAATACATGAGTCATTCCCTAATTCTGTGGACAGCAGCATTAATTTAGGCCTTTTCTTTAAAACTGTATTTCAAACCTTCCTTTCTACCATGTATCTGCCACGCAGGTTAAATTCTGATTCTGTAAAATATTTATGTCAAACCCCTACACATTCCCAGTTAGGGGGTACCTGTACTTACTAGTAACCTTGTTGATAATTAACCAGAAGACAAAACAATGCTAATATGTTTTTTCTTCTAGTTTCTAGATTTGTTTTTCTTGTAACCTTCCTTAAAACATCACTTACTTTACAGTGAATACAGAGTTCCATTGTTTTATTTTATTGAAATGGTTAGAGTAAATACTAATTTGTGTTAGAAAAGTAAAGAAATAACTTCCGTAAGTCAAAAATGTTCCTTTATGTTATAACAGCAATTCATTCCATATTCAGATGCTTTCCCTTACGAATATTCTCTTAGAAATACAATGCAATTAGCCTTTTCATTTAATTTACTGCAAGTAATTTTATAGGAACACTTAAAAACTCTGAAACAATGATGCTTTACATTGTACATAATTTTATGCACACGTAGACACACAAACTTGTCTTCTTCCTCACTCTTTCTCATATTCCATGTATTCTGTGGGAGCCTTAACTTTTTCTTAGAACCCCTTTGCAAGTCCAGCTGGCAGAAGTTGTGAATCAGATAGAATAATCAGAAGTCTTTACAATTTTGCTGTATCTTTGTCTGTCCTTTCTTTCACCTTTCCTTTACTGCACTATCTTGTCTGTCTGATTCTCGCAGGAGACATGGATTACAACTGGTTGGACCATACGTCTTGGCATAGCAGTGAGGCATCCCCAATGTCTTTGGTGAGACATGTGGAGCCTTACCATTTAGTTTCCTTTATCATTTCACATTTCCTTGGTTTTATTTACACCTTTGCATGTTTTCTTTTTTGTATCCTTTTTTTATCCCACACCTATAGGGGACAGTCAAAGGGGAAAAAGAAAAACTAGTGAGCAGGCAGTTTTGTCGGATTCTAACACCTTATCCGAGAGGCAAAAGAAAATGGTGTGCTTTGGTGGCCACTCTTTGGAAGAGGACTTGGAATGGTCTGAGCCTCAGATAAAAGACTCTGGGGTAGATACGTGCAGTAGCACAACTCTAAACGAGGAACATAGCCATAGTGAGAAGGTACTGAGATTACGGAGCCTGCATTTTAACCTGCTCATTTGGTCTTTGTTTGCTCTCTGTCACTCATTAAAATAGTGCATAAAATAAAAGATAGGGTGTTTCTAGAGATAATATAGCATTTCTTAAGGTGCAGAAAAGAAAAACAAATGAAAAGTCTTTGCATGCTTGCAGCTTTTACTGTTTGGCAGCCTGAGAAAAAAAAAATTGAGAGGCATAAAGGAATGTTGTTCTTATGGTTGCAAAATAGCATATCATGGTATTACCTTAAAGCATAAAGTAATTAACAATAAGGATTCTACCAATTGGCTTATTTGATTTACTATGTTGAAACTCCTGGGGCTGAAATTAAATTAATAGTTTAAAGCCCAGGTGAAAAAGGGAGAAAATTGGGTCTCTCTGCACAGAAAAGTTGTTTTTCTTTTTTCCCTTTCACTGTCATGGTTGTTCATTTGTTTTGCTGCCATGCGATTTTTGTGCAGTGTTGTGCAGATTTAAAAGCTTTGCCATCTGCTTTGGTATATTTTATTTTTGCTTTCTGTTTTGTGGAGATTATGATAAATCTTTTTAGAGTTATTAGTTGTAATGGGAGCAGATTTATCTGTGCCTGCTAATTTTGCATGAAATAGAGCATGAAATAGTGTTTTTCTGTGAAAAAGTACTATGATTACACAAAAGAAAACCTTAAAAAATTATTGATTATGCTGATAGACGAATATAACTGTGTCCATATGTAGTAATGGAATAATAACGTTCACTGTAACTGTGCTTCACACGTGAAGTAATTATTCCAAGAATGAAACAGAACATTTAATTGAAGTAATTTTAATGTATTTTAATGTAATTCTTAATATACTACTACAAAGAGAAAGTAAAACACCAAAAAAGTTTGTCAGTCTTAGATAAAAATTGACATGTTTGTAATAGTGGAAAAATAAGAAATTTCTTACATCAAATTTTTGGTGTGAGTTAAACTTCTTTTCCAGACTTCTATAGTTGTTTTTCTCAGTGCTCAGGTGTGATTGTCATTGCGTGTACATAACTATGTATAATTGTCTATATCTGTCAAATCAAGATGCAAAGATCATTCTGGATATTCATAAATTGGATTTAGTAAAATAGATAATATTATTAAATACTAGACATACATTGTGATGAACTATATATATCCAAATAAATATTTCTCAGCACAGTATTCTGTCATTCTATCACATTAAATATTATTGTAATCATAATACTTTCATGCCATTTTTAAAATATATCAGGAGATGAAAAGTATTACTGAAATATTTTTCATTAAAATCCTATTCACTGTGTTTTCCATTGACACCGTATGATAGCACCCGGTAACTTGGCAACCATCCAAAGATGGAGATCGTCTCATTGGTCGGATTTTGTTAAATAAGCGACTAAAAGACGGAAGTGTGCCTAGAGATTCGGGAGCAATGCTTGGATTGAAGGTTGGTAATGAATAACTTTGGAATTAACTACTCCTTCGGTTAAACTATCTGCCTTTATAATGGAAGTGTTCTCATATAATGTATGCATACAAATATCAATAATGTCTTATCATTCTCAAAACTACAATGTAGACATTCCATATTCAATTGCCTAGAGTAATTTTACAGAGTCCTTGGCAGGCTCAAAAAATTGTATTTTTCTGAAAGACTAGACATGTTTTCCCAAGTATTCCGAGAATGTGTTCTTAGCAAAGTACTAATTGCGTCCTTGCTAGGCAAGCCAAGTCCTGCCTTTGTTCTTCAGTATTGAGCACTGCACCCTGGTATAATGTCTATTGCCCAAAAGAGATGAAAAAAGTGGAAAATAAATTATATCTCTTGAAGGCCTGGGGGACATCTGTAGGTTAATGACATTTCAATACGGATCAGAGTCTGCCAATGTAACAGCCTCTTTCTGGATTTCTCACCTTTCCAATTGTTTGATTTGCCACATTTTAAAAACACAGACTAGGAAATTATTTAATGTTTATTGTTTTTTATCACAATGTATTCACCTCTTTTTCCTGTATTCACCTCTTTTTCCTGATGCAGTGCTCTTTAAACCCATTATGAAGCTATTTCTAGCTCAAATCTTGATCTCAGTTTTGTGATATTATTATTTGCAGTTCCTGAAATACTAGTACAAGAATGAGAACTAATTATACACGGTGAAAGAAAAAAGCATGTATTTATTTTGATTCCACATCCTTGTTGTGAGAAATTATTAAGAACTTTTAATTTTCCATTCTCTGTTTAGCATAACTCTTCACTTTGGGTATACAGATTAGGCTGTAGTCATACCCTATTAATAGGGATTAAATCAGTATAGTTATTTATATCAAATACTAGCAAGCTTTGAAAATATTTGAATTTCTTATTTAAATGACAAATATTTTTATTTGAAGTCAGTGGACAAGCCAGTTAGGCATCAAATTTTATATGTTTATTTTTGTCTTTGTGACAGAAAATGCAAGGGAAGAGACTAACAGTGCCATTATGAAGTACTTCTTGTTTAAATATCTATTTAAAATGTCTAAAATCTTGTATTATGAAGATGAACTGAGATTCATTAATAGTTCAGATTTAACTACTTCAGATAAACTACTCTTTAATCTTAATAGACATCTGAAAAGAGTGCTTTTCTGGAGTTCTTCCTGACCTCAATTTTCAAATATTTACCTATTGAAAGTAAACTAAACTGGATTTAGTATTACAAATTTTACATCGCAATACGAAGACTGTTAAGAAACTTTGAGAATTTGAAGATAATGCAATTATGAGCAAATCTGACATGTGAATCTCCTGATTCTAAGAAAAATGTTAAGGTCAAACCTGTGGAAGCTTCCCATAAAGAATTCTTCAGTATATAGACAAGAATCTTCATCTGACTGGCCCAGCCAAAGGGAATTTCATTAATTGAGATGTGTGATGCTTAGTGTGAACATTGTGAGTTCTGTTATGTTAATAAATCTTTTTCCAGTTAAAAAAGTATTGAAGTAAGCAGTCTAATGACCAATACCTTATATTGTTTTAGGTGGCAATTTATAATACAATGAAATACTATTTGCTAAAATTTAAAAGTTTTAGCATTCTGTATTTGTGTTGGTTTTAAATTGTACAAATTACCAGAATGACTACAAAAATAACCTGTCATAGCCCAAATTCTGTTTGTGTTTTTTCCAAGTGTATCTGTCTTACCTGGGCTACATAAAAGCCAAAGAAAAAGCTGAACTGTTCTTTCTGTTGCCTGAACATTTAAGTAATTTAAAGCAATTTTCATTTTATGAAAATACTTCCTCTTTGAAACAGGTAGTAGGAGGAAAGATGACAGAATCAGGTCGACTCTGCGCATTTATCACCAAAGTTAAAAAAGGAAGCTTAGCTGATACAGTGGGGCATCTTAGACCAGGTATGTATTTACTACAGATCTATACTGCTGAGTTGCTTTTCTGAAGGAGATAACAAGTGAGCAAGTTTAATTAGATGTGAAATTGTGTTACATAGGTGTGATGAAATACTGCAGAATTCAACCTGATATTCAGTTACTAGACTGTTCCTTTTGTGAAATATATTTTCTCACGTTATTAAACATCTATGTTAGCATTTTTACTTGTGTTTTTATACTCAAAATAATATTGCACTGATATCCTGCCCGGTCATTTTATGGTGTATATTTTATTTAGAGCAAATGAAGCTCTGAACAAATATATGAACAGAACCAGCTTGGCTAAGAAGCTGTTTCTATCCCAACATGCAATCCATAGATTGCTAGACTGGAGAATGTTCAAGAAATATTAACTATTAACAAAAGAACTGTCTGAACCTTAAACTTGTAGAAGTAAATGGATCTTCAAAACAGTAAGTTGATGAGATATGCTGTTTTAAAATGTGAATTTTCTGAAGAGCCACAGCTGCCAAAGCAAGAGCTGTATCTTAGTGGGAGTCCTACAGATGGTATTGTTTCACTGAACTTTATATATATGAAACATAAACCTTTAATACTCAGGATTTTCCTGCATGAAGGACTCCAAACTTGTTCTACAACACACTTTTTCCCAATCCAGAAAACTGACAATAGAATGGCTTAAATTGCCATTGTAAATGCAAACTTCCTAAGCACAGTGCTATGACTGAAATTTCAGGTGACGAAGTGTTAGAATGGAATGGAAGGCTACTACAAGGAGCCACCTTTGAAGAGGTGTATAACATCATTTTAGAATCCAAACCTGAGCCACAAGTGGAGCTTGTAGTTTCAAGACCAATAGGGTAAGTAATTTTATGAGTTTTTGGTATTAAATATGGTAAAAGTATTGCTAAATTTCATTTCTGGGGCATAGTACATCAAACATTCATAAACATTGTAAACAGTATAAATTTAGGCAAAACTCAGTAAACCAAAAGCATAGCTAGAATGATAGATCAGTGAGTAAAAAGAGCTGGTCTGAACTCCTGTATTGTCTGAGAGAGTCCCAGGCATTATCTACTAGTATTGTCAAAATAGGTTCCATTCTGTGACTTCCCATTGGTGATCCAGCCTATATTGACTCTTTAAGTATGGTTATGCTCACTGTTCTCATAATTCTTGACTGTTGATTGTTATTTTTCTGTTTCTATTTTTATAATATATATATAAAGGATCATATTTAGTCTGTGGACTGATGATGAACTATTTATTGGAAGTCTGTGATGCAGAATTTTGTACAAAATACAGTATGCTAATGGGATAATCAGTATGCTTTGGAAAGTCCTAAATCCACATTTGCATCATCTTCATCTATGGAATCTATTAATTTATTGCATATTATCTAATACAGAACAGAGCTGAATGAATAGCTAGAACTGTGTGGGACTTTTTCTTCGTTGCTTCACATTGACCATTTTTCTTAACCTTCAAAGCTACCTCTCAATGTTTAAACTTAAATTTTTCTTGCGTAGCTGTAGTAGCTTTGTTATATTAGACTGTGAATACTTTCCCTTCTTCATCTATTCTTTTTCTTCCAAGTCCCTACACCCTAAAGTCACATCCATCACTTTTTTACTGTCCATTGGAAGTTCTATACCTGATCACACCAGGGCTGTGAAGAGGGGAATGCTTATCATTAAATTAGAAGGTGCTTACACAGTTGTTAAGAATTTCCTTTCCCCGCCCCCCCCCGAATTTATTGTGATGTACATGACACAACTGGACAGGGTTCTAGGTAATCTCAGCTAGGCTGCCTTTTCCATGTGAGGTTGGATCAGGTGATCTTTCAAGATTGCTTCCAACTTGGGCTGGAAGGATTCTATATTATATTTCAATAAACGTATCTATCCCTTTATTTTGTACATGATGCCCACAATTATCATAACTTTATAGAAGAAAACAGGGATCACGTAACAACTAAAAATTAATACATACCAAAAAATCTCTAGAACCCTATAACATAAGAATCAATTTAGGTGAGGATTATTGGTTATTGTTTCAGATATAATAGGAACTTAATGTGTTTGACACATCAGGAACTTAACGTGTAGGGACTTAATTTGGTATGACAATTTTAAACAAACTTGATAATAACAAAAACTGCTTTATCTTGTCAGTGAGATAAGAGATTAGTTCCTACATACATATGGAATTGCAACCCCTTTAGGGTAAAGGCTGTATCATCTGTCCTATCCTTAAAAACCTTTGCATAATTTGGGAGTTGTAGGTATAATAGTAATGCAAAAGGACAGACTGCATCACTAGCAGAATATTATTACCCAAAAAGAGTTCTTGCATTAATTTCATGGAGGTATAAATCTTTCATACTATCTCTCAAACAGAAGTTTATAGGAAAAGTTTCAAGGAACCTCTCACATCTTGAAAATACTAAATTTTTTATCTTTCTGCATTCTCTTCATTGTGTGAAGCCTCCTGCATTCTTTCTTGTGCTTGTATATTTGCTGTCTTACCTTCCTTATATTTGTTGTTTACCTTCCTTATCATCACGTCTTATGTTACCGTGTGCTCCCCTTGCTGTCACTAGAGCAGCTCCTCTCTAATTCCTTAACCAAAGTGATGTGGGCTCTCAAGGTGACTTCTTCTGCACTAACCACTTGCCTCACAGTCTGAAGAACTGAGCCACATCAGTGATCAAAGAGTTGTTCAGTGTGTTTAATTCTCAGTGTGTTTTTGCAGTAGATGTAAAAGAGTCTCAGTGATGAATACTTTCTACAAACTGGTAAGGTTTTAGATTCTGGTTAGGTGTGTGTACTATTTGGAGTCTGATATTGACAACATAACTTCAGACATTTTTCATGAGGTTTGAGCTGATGAACTGGAAAGACCATATTAGCTTCTCAGTTTAGAAGATTTCAGTTCATAATCAAATGAATGATGGAAATTAATACCTTATATTAATAATTATTACCTTATATTAATACTTTGTATTATATATAATATATGATCTATAATATATATTATATTATACCTTAATGCCTTATATTAATACCACATATTAATACCCAAGGAAACATAACATCATATGTTTGTGTTCTGCCCAAAGCAACTAAGTTACAATGTATTTAAAATCATTAAAAGTTTGTATTTACCAAGTGTTAGAAGTGCAATTTATTTCAATTAGGACAATTGCTGTCCAGTTGAAGGACTGAATTTTGCACTGAGATATATCATATATTACTTGTAGAGTCTATTGACGGTCTCATGGCAACACACTACATCATGCCAAAAATCTTCAGTTATGGGCAATTGGCTGAGAACCTGCTGTCACATCCTGATACTCTGAGTACAAAAAATTCCAGTCAACACAATTCTTAATTCTCTTTTTTATGGACTGAGTGCCATGAAAACTTAAAATGACAAGCTAAACTGATAAAGCCAGACAAAACAGAAAACCATTTTAAAAAAAAAAAACCAACAGCACAAAACATACTATTTTGCCATGTAATATATCAATTTTTCCATATTAAAATAAAAATGGATGGCCAAGTTGCTATTCAGTGTGACCTGGCTGTTCCTCATACACAAGAACTTACCTATTTTCTACTTTCTAATTCCCAGAAATAGTTAATTCAAAACGCATGTTATTTTCATGATTTCTACTGTTTTTAATTTGGTAGGAATGGTGCAATGTCTTTTAATAATTATGCTGTACAATCAGCTTGCAATAGAACATATCTTACATCTGTTTACCTCAAAGAGATAAAGAAATGCTGGGATCTGTATGCTTTAGGAGCATAAGTGACAGTGTTCAAAGCTTTCAAGTTTATTGTTTCAGCTATCTGTGGAAAACTCATATTCAGTCTGTTCACAATGATATTTATGTGTTTTCAGGGTTGTATTTTCAAACTCATGTGATAGAAATAGTTTTTGGAATGACAAGTTGGGCTCTGGAGTGTATTTCTGAGTAAGGTAATAGGCGAGTATTAGATCCCGTTATAAATTCTACACATACGAAATATGCAAACTTAAATCTTTGCTTCTTTGATAGCCCTTGTGAGTTCTGACAAATTTTGCTTGCAAAAAACAGAGATTTATCCTTGTCTGCAGTGGGCACTTAGAAGGAGTTGCATGCCTTGTGATTTGCTTGAATTATTGGATACTGTGCATCAACTCACTCAATCTGCTTAGTAAAGCTGTCTTTCTAGTGAATCTGGAAAAATATTTGGAAAGGGTATATTAAAGGTAACTGGAAATGCTATACCAAAGGAAGTAGATTATTTATCATACAGACTCTTTTTCTTTCACTGTATGAGACAGTAGATAGACAGCAATGTCTATCTATATTTTTCATTTACCTTTGCGGTGGGTTGACCTTGACTGACCACCAAACACTCGCTTTCTCCTTTCCCGTCCTCAGAAGGACTCCTCAATGGGGAGGAAATAAGATGGAAAAGGTCATGACCCAAGATAAGGATAGGGAGTTCACTCGGTGGTTGCTGTCTTGGGCAAAACAAATTCAACTTGAGGAAGATTATTTTATTAGGAGTTAATTAGAATATAAGTTAGTGAGAAATAAAACCAAAAGTGAACCCACCTTACCCTTACTTCCTTTCTTCACAGGCTCAAATTCTTTCCTTTGCTCCTGGTTTTTCTGCCTCCTCCTCTGCCAAGCAGTGCAAAGGATGGTGAACGGGAGATTGCAGCCCAGTCCTCCTCCTCTTCCTTCTTCTCTGACCTTAATGTCTGCAGGAATGTTTCTCTCATGGCTTTTTTCCTCACTGTTTTCTCTCACAGCTGCTGCACAGCTGTTTTACCCTTTCTTAAACATGTTATCACAGAGGCATCCCCTCCACGGTCGCGGATCCGGCTGTGCCTGGCACAGGGCGGGCACTGCTGCCAGTGCCAGGGCACTGGCACCTGGAGGAGCCTTGAAGAAACCAACCACACCAAAACACACGACATGACTTTAAATGTTGTTGTTGCTGAAGCTCTTCATGTTTCTTGGTTTTGCTCGAATACCTGTGAAATTCTTTATTAGCGTATTGCTAGTTTTTATTAGCCTGCGGTAACGTTTGCCCCTCAGAGTACGGGTGTGTTCCCTGGCAGGGTGTGGGTGTGACTGGGCGCTCAGTCATTGCAACTCAGAGCTTCAAAATCATGTGGCTGTGCAGACAATTTCATACAGGTGTGGCAACATGTCCTGTACATGCAAGTATGCCATTTTGCCATATGAACTTGTACATTTTATTTAGTAATGGAAAAGGTAAGATTGCTCAAATTTGGGGTTCAAGCACAGTAAAGAATGTACTGGGATAGCCATTACTGGCAGTTGAGTATATATGAGTTAGGGTCCAGTAAAATTAAATAATCTCTGATGTCATAATAAGAACTACTACTCACAGTTTTAGTCTACCATTAACTCTGAGATTGCTCTTTTATTTACTGAATTATTTTATTTGTGACTGTACAGCCTCTCTCCTGTGTTCGTCAAACCAGTTGTTATGTAGGATTTAATTTGACACTAAAATTATTTATACGGGGATAAGAGATAGATCATCCCAGTGGCTGAACATAGACAGCAGATCACACATTTTTCCTGAGGCATTCCACGGCAGACTGAGAAGTGTTGTAGTGTAACTGAAATTTGAATATGCTTGTTAGATAAAAGATCAGCCTGTCTTAATTTTCCTGATTTCAGGGACATTCCCAGAATACCTGACAGCACACATGCACAGCTGGAGTCCAGTAAGTTTCAATTGTGGGGTAGGAAAATCTTCTCTCTCTTTTATGTAAGCACAAATAGATTCAAATATGTCATCTGCAGTCAGTATAGCTCTTGTCTCTTTGTCTGTATTTGTCTAAATATGTCATCTTACTGTTTTATCGATCTTTGTTTAATAATAAGCTATCAGAAGTCAGGATATTTTGATTTACTTTTGACATTTGGTTATAAGCTTAGACTGGTTTCGATTGAAAAGAAAAGCATAATTATAAACAATATATAAGAATATAAAGAGCATTTTTAATTTCCTGTTTTGTTGTTTTGCATTTCAATTGAATCTTATAAACTAAAAATGGGAAAGAAATGTTCTTTATTTACAGTCTGAGTGACAGCCACTTTGAACTCAGAATACTTCAGCTATATTAGAACCATTTAGTACTACTTAAATTGACTAAACCAGTATTTCATATAGGGAAAAATAATTTGGTCTTTGGCTTAGATCTGATAAAATGGATTTCGGCATAGTTATTTTTTATCATTGTTTTAGAAGTCTATTGTAATAAATGCCAGTAATAAATGAAATGGCATAATCCTGATTATAGTAATTTGAAAATCTCATCCAATGACTTTTTATTCAGCAGCCAACTCTTAAAATTAATTTTATGTTCTGTGAGATGTGGATTGTCTTTTGTATTTATAAAAATAGTTTACTTTTGCTCTATGTTTTTTATGTCAAAACTTGTCCTCTGACCATTTGCAGAACTTGTAGATTTGAAGCAAAATGCACATGAAACATTACATACCTCTTGATATTTTTGTAAAAATCTAATTAAAAATTAGTCTGATTGTACAAGATAATAAGTCAGAAGACTGAATTCCTTTGGCAACAGCAAAGTGTTTACTATTTAGGAATTTTGGGTGTTCAACTTAGTGACTTAATTACAGTCAGAAATATCTGAACAAACTATTTTCCATTCTACAAATAAAAAGCTTTGATTGCATCTAAGCACCGACAGATTATCATTATATAGTAATTTTAAATAGATTAAAAAAATTATATTTATCACAACTTTTCTGCATGTTTGTTTATAGTTCTATAATTTTTATTTAAATAATGTTATGGAAAATACATAACTGCTACTATTCGTAAAATATTTTTGTTTATAATTACAGGTTCAAGTTCATTTGAATCTCAAAAAATGGACCGACCTTCTATTTCAGTGACTTCTCCTATGAGTCCTGGCATGTTAAGGGATGTTCCACAGTTCTTGTCTGGACAACTTTCAGTATGTAATCATTTCATTGATATTAATGATGTGCTTTTTGCAACATATACAATTCTAACTGCAGTGCAAGCTGCCTCTAACAGAAATTTCTTGTTAAGCTAGATAAATTTTGTGTTTAATGCTATATAGCTCACTGTTGGCAGAACCATAGTGTCATAACCTTTTATTAGCTTTTGGAAATTTGATATAAGTTGAATTAGGTATATATATCTACAGTTATCTGGTAAGCTGGACTGGTAGAGTCAAATTTTCAGGAAGGTCTACTCTTGGTCTCCAGTTATGTTTGTGCTGTTGAGTGTAAGATTTAATTTCCTGTGAGTTTGTACATTAATATTGCTTATTTTTTAGCACTAACTTTCATATGTGCCTTCCCCAGATATCCCTTTGATATTTTCCTAATGTTGTATTCTTTGTATCAGTGTTATTTACTTTTGTTCTTTACTCTCATTGAGAACAAAGTTCATTACAGGAATATTTTCTTTTAAAGGGTAATTTTTTTGTTCTAAATTGAAGAAGTTGAGTTTTGTACACCTTTCTGCGTCACAATTCCAAAGTGTGATTTTTCCAAAGTGCTCTGCTGTGGCATAGCATACGTTGAAAGGAAAGGCAAATGGAATGGAAGCAGTGCAAAACTGGTGCTAAACAAGTCTGGAAGTGTCACATTCTTGTTACTTCCAAGTTGTATACGTTGAGTGTGCATAAAAATATGCCTAAAATCTAAGGAGACTGTTTATAGGTCTCACAAAAATGGTTTATGGTATGGATAGCAGAGAGGAAGAAATATTTTTCTGTCTCTTCAGTGGCCTTGTTGGCTCCATTTTGCAGTGCATGAAACATTATTTTTTTGCTCATCAGAACAACCATTTACAATACATAATTTTTAATTTTCTGTAACTGTTGTACTTAACTACTTTGAAAGACTCAGTCTCTTGGACAAATGGAAGACTAGAAATCTTGACTGTAGAGTGCAGAATGCTTTGCACAAAATACAATGACATATGACATTTTTATATATTAATTCATTGAAATGAAAATGAATATGAACATGGACTGTGAAAATAAACAGACCAAGTTTTCTAAACACCTTTTTAGCTTTAGAAGACAGCAAAAAATGTTGATAGTGGAGACAGGGAGGAAAAAATTTCTTTTTTCTAAACTTCATAAAAGATTAGGCTGTCAAAAAGTTTTGGTGCCTAGCTCCCACCATGAAACTCAAGATCCAGAGTTAGCTGTTCATATGACCAATGCACGACACTGTGGAATGATGGTCCAAATAGGAACTGCACAGAACTGACTTTCTCACTTCCTCAGTTTCAGATCAAAATCTTCATGAGTTTAAGACTATGATTTACTGGTAAAATCAGTAAGTCTGTTGATTTAGTGGTTTGATAGGGTACTGCAGTTTGAGTATTGGGAAATTTGGAAGTATATTCTAATTTACTGAGAATAACAGAAATCCCAAGGTTTTATTTCTCAGAATGGCATATAAATACAGTGTTTAACTCAAGAAGGCATAATTCCTATTTTTATTTTTTTGTTTGTTTCAATATAAAAATGTCTTTACTAACAAGTTTATTTCCATCTAAGGAAACCAAATAATGTTAAGAGACATTCAAACATCTTTCCTACATTTGTCCTCTTTGTTACTTCCTTATGTACTGTTTACAATTGCATACAGTACTCCCTACTGCACATTATCTGTGTTTCCCTCAGAGACCAGCTGATACCTGAGGATGCACAGACCCAACTGACTGACACTGACGTCAGAAATGCTTTGTAACTCTCTAAAGTCACAATTTAGACATCTAAGATCAGTAGACAGCTACAAATTGGACGTGCTGCAGTATTTTGGTTTTCCCTGTTTGAATCAGTTGTTTTCTAACAGAATAATTGATGGATCACATATTCATTCCAAATAGCTGAGTAAGATGGAAATGAAAGGAAATACTGAATTCCAAATGCAATTGTGAATGTGCTCTTTATGGTAAGTGCTTAGGCAGGAGAATAACTACAGAACCCTGACAGTAAATGGGGACAGGATGCTGTTCTTTGTGGAAGTGGCAGGTCAGTGACATTTTGCGTGATGGTGGCTGAATTCAGACAGGGGTGATGAATCTGAGAGAGCAGACGATAAGCAAGATTTTGGAAGTGTGGAGTCCTGAAGGGTTGTTGTTAGGGTAGCTGTGGTTAATAGACTGCGAAATACAAGAACTGTGGGCAGAATTGGAGGTGCTACAGTTTGGATGGAGGCCTGAAGTATTTGAAGACTTTGACATATGTTTTGTTATTCATATGGTGCTATAGATCCTTAAAGGATTTTTATATATTAAGAGTATTTTGGAATGTATTTCTTTATGTTCAATATGGGTTTAGCCAGTTTAGATGCAGCAATGCTTCTCTAGTATTCAGGGATGTCTTTGTCTGTTCAGTCTTCCATATTTTCCTCTGTATTGGCATTGGTTTGGGTACCTGTTTTCTTCTGTTGAGGTTACAGTGATGCTGACTAATGGAATTGAACACAAAGTTAACCATTTCACACAGATAGGAAATTTTCTTTACATTAATAATTATTCTGCCCAATTACATATTTAATTGAACAAATTATGTGCAGCTACAGTAAACTGTTGTGTGCTATAACTTACTAATATGTTAACATAGTCTCTGCATTGTTTATGGCAGTTTTTAGTCACGTCGTTCTTTCAGGGGAGTATCTGACTGTTATTGCAATTATAGTTTTATTGTTATTTGCTTTCTCTGGTTTCTGCTTCTGTCTTTTTTCACTGATTTGTTTTTACTTTATTATCATTTTGAAAAAGTCAAATGTGTTTTTGTGTTAGTGCTCTTAGCTTCATTACTGCATTTTGGCTACTTTTTCATTACTGCATGAAAAGTATAACTTGGAATGCTTTTGTAACAGTTGGGTTTAAAGAATAATAAAGCAACTAGAAGAGGTGTAAATGGAACCAAGTATAAAATTACAATATTTAATTTTTGTACTGGTGGAAATTCTAACAGAAAACAGATGTTATTTATAAAATTAATCTATTTCCTTGTACACCTGAACCATAGAACCACTTCACTAGATTTTCCATACATATTCTGTTTATAAAGCAATAAAAGTACAGTTATTTTAATTGTAGTTATAATATTTGTAACATATTGGATAGTGTTTATTGTACATTGTGAAGGGCATATATGTCAGCACACTCGGGGGATGAGATCAAGTTTGAGACATGCTTCCCTTGCCCCTTTTCCATTTTTCCCTTTTCTTTCCTCCCCTTTCTACCTCTATACAATTAAATTGCTGTTGCTTTCACATCAAAATATTGAAAGTTCTAGGTAGTGCACACAATATGATTATTGCCCTCCATTTCTAAAGCAGAATAAGATAGGTGAGGACCCTTGGTGCATGCTGGGAGATATGTCCTAAGAGATGTCCCTCTTAGGATTGCATTATTCGGGAATATCTGTTTTTCCCTTGTAAAATGGAGCAGAAACAAGCTGAAAGATCTACTTTTATTGTATGTGAGTAGGTCACATCCTGGCACCCAAGCACTGGACTCTGCAGTCCTGCCCATGCAGAGTGGGGCACGGTGCAGCTGGTGCACCTCGCAGAGCACAGGGAGCACGTCAGACAAAACCCGTGATCCAGACTTTCAAATTTTCTTATATATCCTCTTGCTTTGGTGTAAGAACAGATTACTTCACACATTTTGTGGAACAGATTTCTCCAGCATCTCTGCATGCCAAATAAGCAAGGAGGGTGGCAGAAGCATCATCGCACTGCCTATCTCCATGCTTTGGGTACATTTCTTATGGAAGTGAATATTGCAGAGTAGCTTCTTTCTATTGTTTTGAGATAGATCAATGATCTCAGGAAAACTGATCAGGGAGGTAAAGGAGGTTCCAATCCATCAGGTGGCTGTCCATGCTCCTGTTCTCCCACTCACTGGCCCCCTGAGGTATTAGCATGTGCTCCTATTCCTGTCCATGCCTCATACTCTGTACCAATTTTGTGCCACTCTATATTAGCTGTTGCCCTAAACTGAGGATGGAGAGTTGTTGCTTGTAATTAGTATTTGGGACTCTTGCCTGTACTGCTGTAGTCTTGATGTAGCCACTGGAAGCTGCAAGGTTGTATGTGGTCTGAAGGGTTACAGCACAAAAATAAGAGTTATAAATGTCTCTATGTATGCAGTTTGCTAAATGCTCTAGATGCCATTTCATGGAAGGGTTTTCCATGTATACCATATGTCATTTCTGTCATGATTGCTAGAGAATTGAAATACATAGATTGTACCTTCCCCATATAATGCTAATACCAGAGAGCACTAACTTTCATCTAATAGTTCTAAAATTATTTAGGAGGATTTTTTACAGAGATGTCATTTAATGTTGCAGAAAAGAGAAAGCCTTTTACTTTACTTGCTTTACTTTACAAAGCAACCAAAGCTGTCAGTGCATGAACTGTGCTTGTTTCTCTCTGAATATGCACCTACAATCTTCCTGAAAGACGTGATCAAGCTTAACTTATGTTTCCAACCCCACTTTTAAATCACACTTTGCTGCCCTGTTCTTTTTGTTACATGTTATTTCTAAATCTATTGTAAAGTTATCTCTAGGCCTGGAAAGAGAAATCCTTGCTCCTGGGGAATCAGTGGTTAAATTCCTGCTGACTTCCCTAAGGCAAGAATTTCCAGCACAGGGTTTTGATATGATTTGGTAACAGATTTGCAGATTTAATTTATGCATTGCACTGAAATACATTGTGTTAGATGAATACGTTGTTGGTGTAAGGCTGTGTTTAAAGTAATAGTTGTATGTCTTTGTTTTTACTTTTGGTCTTTTAGTTTCCAGCGTGTTGTCCTTTTTGGTTTTGTTTTATTGCTTTTTCTTTAATTTTGCTTACCAGAGCCAAAGCCTTAGTAGAAGAACAACGCCTTTTGTTCCTAGGGTTCAGGTAAAGACTTCGTCTGCCTGACAGAGACTAAAGTTGTGGGGTTTTCTTTTGTTTGTTATGGAAAATGCATAGTAGGAAAACATTACATTATAGTCCGTTTTCCCATATTTTGCGTGTGTTTCTTTAAACCATATTAACAACTTTCATGTCATCTTGTGAGCAGCTTGTAAAATTCTGCATGGGGGTTAAGATACTAAATTAAAATTTAAAGAGACAACTAGTTTTTGTTTGCTGTCTGCCCAATATTAAACTCACACCGGTTTCAATAGTGATGGTGGCTTTGCATCCCACATATAAAATCTGTGTACTGTTGAAGCATAAAAAAATTTGTGCCTGAGGTCATTATATAAAGATGAATGTCTCTTTAAATCATTCATTACTTAACACATACTTTTTTGCATTTTCCACATAATAGTAGCGCCTTGAGTAGAAGACGGGCAAAAAATTTGTACCTTGTTGAAAGAAATTAATTTCTTGTGTTTGAAACTTGATTTTTGCATTTTAAAGTACTTCAAAATAACCAGAACCCTACTTGAATAAAAAATGAATTCTCCCATTGTGTTACTGAATTTATTTAGCTTTGATATTCTGTGTAGGTACAAGTTATTTGCCTTTTTTCATTAGGAAGCTCTTAAAATATTATAGATTAATGCAAAAGTAGGTTTGTCTAATACATTACAACGCTTATCTTGCTTTGCTGCATGATTTTTTTATAAATAGAATATTATCTGCTTTTCTTACAAAATATCTTTATGGAGATCTTAATCTTTTGTGTGCGAGCTGTATAAATGTTTCTCTGGTTTGATCAATTGCTCAAGATGTAAAATATTGTCTAAGTGATCAGAATGAGATGAGCAAATTTCATATTGAAGTGGAAATATATATATTTATAAAGTGATTATAAATAAGAATATAAATAAGATATCAAATATTACTCATATTTGGTAAAGTACAATTTTTTTCCCAACATGTTATTTCCCAAATGTAGTCCTTACAACTACTTATATATAAATTCAAAATAAAAAAAAAACCTAAGGAAAATAGAAATATATCAAAAAGGTAATGTCTTAATAGTATTGTTTAAGGTTAATATATTATTATATGTTACTGTCATAAACTTGCTTTGCATGAAAAATTTAAAATACCCTTTAGCATGATTAAGAAATTTAGATTCTGCTCACGGTAATGAAATCAAAATTATATAATCACAAGTTCTTAAGTAGTTCATATAGGTAAACATTTTATATGGCATAAGTAGTCTTAATATTTACTTTCTTTTTCGATATGTGCTAAATAAGTTAAGAAATTATATAGAAGTTGATTGTTCAATTTAAAAAAGAAACATCTGCCTGAAATCTGCATGTTTCATGAAATTCTGTAATGTAGAAATAACATGTAGTAGTTCCCTTTTTTAATCATAATATATAAAAGAAATACACATAAAAATTGTCTGTTCTACTTGGACCGGTATCCTCTAATGAAAAAAAATATTACCTTGTTCAAATGGTTATGGTAGTCATTTGATAAAATAAAAGAAATGTAATGTTTGATAGAGAATATCTAGCAAGAGTTGAAAGTATATGAGGTTTACTGTCTCACCTCTGGTTGGATTATTTTTGATATTGTAGACAAGAATTGTCTTTAGGCCCATTTTTTTTCTCCACGATGCCTGTGGAGTCACTGTGCACCTCTCTATAGATTTTGTTTTGCAGAACTCAGTAACAGTCAAAGCAATCACAAGAGGTTTGTGACAAGAGATCCTGAAAAACTCAAACTTATGACCTTGGCAATATCTTTACAACTAGACTGAAACAAAAAGCCATCCATCCATCCATCCATCCATCCATCCATCCATCCATCCATCCACCCACCCACTTTTAGTAGGGATGGTAGATAGTGTTCAAAAGATTAATGTAAGGTATTTTTGCCATGCAGACTTCACAGAAGAACAGGAATTCCCCAGTGGTCTTTAAACAAGGGTATTAGAAGCAGTCCAGCAGCAGTGCAGAACTCTGGTGACTTTTTGGCATGACAAATTCGCTCACTCAGAGCTCTGAGCTGCTGTTTACAGTTGTCAGGAAGTATACATTTCATTGTGGGCTGTGGTATAGCTGTGTCTGTAGAATTCCTCACAAGACTGAGGATCTCCAAGCATTCTGTTTATACCTATTGGTTTCATTGCTCTCAACAGGAAATGCACATCATTATTCTTATTTGCATTTTCTTTGCTTGTTAGTCTGAAACTGATCCTTTCTGGCAAAAATTGCTCTTTCACACTGCTCTCCGTGCCATTCCATTCATTTTCTAGCTCTTGTATCTCTGGATGATTTCATAGAATCATCATTATGTCATTGGGAAGAAAACCACTCAATTCCTTTTTTCCCCTATCGTATATCCTTCTGAGCTCTTACTAATTTTGACTTGGGAATGTGCGAATTGATTTCCTGAACTTTTAGATTCAGTTTAGCATACCAGCAATTTTCTACCTTGCAAAGTGATGTTTTATGACATCTTTGCAGGGAACAATCTGTTCTTACACTTGTGTTTTCTATGCAGTATCTCTTGTTTACTTGGTGGAGTCTCTCTGAGCTAGAGTTGCCATGAAACCACTGGGTTTTTTCTAACCTTTTTCTAACTTCAAAAATGTCAGACATCCTTTTTGCTTTAATACAGAACATCCTACAGGTTTTTACTTTTGGCAGCCTTTTCTTGTACTTTTTGCAGCATATCAGAGAGCAGCTAAAGCAGATAGCAATAATAGTGTGATTTAGCAACCCGCAGAAGTCAGGATTTAGTAGAGATATGTTCAACAACATCCAGTGCCTATCTCAGCTATGCTGAAGACTGAACCACCTGCAGTTTCTGCATCTACATAAGGTTAAGTCCAATAAAATGATTACTGTAAGAATTTTTAAAAATAAACAGAAAGTAATGTAGTATCTCAGTTTCAATATTTTTTATTAATAAATACCTATATAGGTTACATGAAAAATTATAATGAGCAAGAGAATAAAAATATCTGACCAGCCGTCTCTCAAACCCGATGATGTTAGAGTGTGGTGGTAAAAATCAAGCTGCAGGGCAGACAGTCTCTCCCAATGGCACAAGTTTTACCTCTCTTTCATGAGATTCACAAAGAAATCCCTATATAATTAAAGAAAAAAGCAAGCATAGAATTTAAAACATTATATATTCTCTGTTTCTAAATCTAAAGTTATCACTTAAGGTATGTTGTGCCTGTATGTGTTGTAGACAAAACCACATTAGAATTGCATAGTTAAGTAATCAGTCAAGTATTCATGAGATAGGAATATAGGAAGTGGCAACAATAATAATATCTAGATTTTCTTATGTATTAGAGTCAGCTGTTTTACCCTTGATTATTTATTTTCTAGAACTCTGACCTCAATCAGTGCTCTAAGATTTTCAGTGACAATGAGATCTAAATGAAAAAGATGAAATCTAATAAACTGACTTTATATCCCTAATTTATGTAACTTATACTATCTTCAGATGAGTCTGAGGAGGAGCTTTGAGTTGTACAATGGAAGGAACTAAGTACCTCAATACCTGCAGTGAGTGATCAACCCAAATAAAAGACAACTAGCCCCATTAATACTATTTGAAACTTAGGCTCTCCAGAGGGTGAGTTGATTCTCCAGAGGGAGTCGTCATCTTCTGAGGCTACAGAGGACCAATCTTGCCAAATCTGTGATTCTGTGAAAAAGGAGTACTATATATTCCAGATACCTGCATCCTTACTTCCCAGGCTGCAATTCCAGCAGTGAGCTTTTATATACTGTTGCATGTATAGGAAGCTCATTTCAGAAACAGTACATCTGCTATTTAAATACTGTTTAGACTGAAGAGATTGAACCTGGCTCTCAGAAGAGTGCCTTTATCATCAAGCTATTCCACATTCCTTTCTTCTCTGGAGTGTGAAGTCTCATCTGAAGCTGAGATGCAGTTTGGCTAGGAATATGTGTGTGCCGTTATCAAAGCAAGCTTAATTTTAGCATAGCGAGTTCCAGGCCTGCTACCCAGAATGAGTATTTCTCTTGTATTAGACCACTATTAGTTAAGAAACAGAACGAATCCTGTGAAGCTGGGATGAGACCCCAATCGTCTGACTGCAGGAGAGTTCTTGTGTCCTGCATTTTGTGTGGCAGCTATTCTTACGTGGTAGCCTGTCTCAAGGAAGGAGCGCAGCAGATGCACCACTCTGAATAACAGGCCAGCTCATCATTTCAGCATGCATTGAGTTTAGAAGCCTGTTTGCCTGAATGTAGGTTACAGCTAAAGCTTAGTAAAGCATCAGGTGCACGTCTGGCATGTGAAGGAGCCTAGGGGAGGAAAGTATATGAGCATGTGTGTGGCAAATAAGTTTCCAGGACTCCAGCGCTAATTAGGAAGATCTTCAGAACGCATTTAGGTTGGGTCACTTTCTAAGTGCATTTTAGGTGCCTACATCCTAAACAATCTAGATGGAGAAAGTCCTCTTCAATAAGAATTTTTTACAGGTGTAGGTCTCCAGATTAGCACCAGCCAGCATAATTTTTTCTGTGGTGCATTTTATGTATTATAAATTTAGCCTTCCCTTTCCTTTGTTTACATCAGGATTGCTTTGTTGCAGTTTCTTAGATGATCTAAGCTTTCAAAAGTCTATTTATAAAAAACCGCTGCATTGAAGTTATGTGGATGCTGTGCTGTTGGTCAGCTGCTTAAGTCTTTCACTGCTGACCATCACACCTGTACATTCTTTCATAGGGGACTTTCACCCTGTGGGTTGAATAATTGAATGTTCTTCACTTTTTGGTGTCAGGAATTTTTTTTCTACTCAAAAAGGATATGTGTGTGTATATATATATATATATATAAAAATCCTCATCAACTTTTCTGTTATACATGTATTTATTTCACAGTATGAAATATTTATAGTAGGCTGTAAGGTGTGCTAAAATTGTCCTGTATTTATAGATTAGGAACTGAGAAGCTATGACCAGAATCTGACACAAACAGATTCTGTCCAGGCATGATAAGAACCTCAAACTTCAATTCCAGTGTTTTACTTTGCACACAAATCCAGGGCCAGGATTTCATACCTGACTTCTAGACAGCAAAGAACCTGCAAGTTGGAAATACCTTTCAAAATATTTTGAGGGATGCACCCTTTGATACACGAGAGCTCTCGGAAGGTTGAAGGGATGGAATCCAGTTCTCTTGGACTGCACATCACTGTTGTAAATGGTTGTCCTTTCTTTCCCTGTGAATAGAAAAGAAGTTCTTGTAGGAAAATACCATATTATCCAAATATTGTCATAATGTTTATGCACAGGAGACTCAGAATTAGATCAGTCATATTTCCAAACTCATGTTCAATATGCTAATCTAACTCCTTGTTTGCCATTTTTCTTTCCAATTTCCTGCCTTGACTTCTTGTCAGATTTTCTTTGATCCTAGTCTCTCTTTCAATATATTTTCTCCCAGTTACAGCATGACTGGTTCATTTGTCACCTCATGCCATTTCTCTCTTTCAATCTATTCTTGCCCCTCTGTTCTTCTCTGGTCCCTGACATCAGTGGCTCCATTCTTCCTGTGTTTCACCAAGAAGTACCCTGTATATTTTACTTTCTCAGTAATTATGAAGCAGTTTTTGATTTGTTCCTTCTTCTAACCCCTAATGCAATCCCATTATCCCCTTCATGGGATTCTTTGTCCGTTCTCTCACAGTTTCAGTCCTTTCTTCTCCTTGCATCCTAGTCAAATGACTGCTTGTGTTCCAAGTGCACGTGCTGTGTATCGGAGTGCTAGCAGTGTGAACACAGGAGAGAAAGAGCCTTCTGGTCATAATTCTGACTCCAGACTTCTCCTGTAACAAGCCAAATTAAAGGGAAATACAGGGAAAATATGTCCATTATGTTCAAGCTTTTCCCATTTTTTTCTTCAGAAAATCAAGAGAAAAGTAGAAAGTATAAGTCAATGCAAATTTTGAGCTCTTGTTCTAAAATAGAGTTGGGAGAGCATCTCAAAGAAATGGTGTCAAATGATTTCAGTTTCTGCTTAGAGTAATTCTCTAAATATTTTGACTGAAGTTTTCATGCAAAAATTCAGTCAGAAACAAATATAGTGAAGAAATGTTTAACTTAAATGTGAACACATAACTCTGGTTTTATTTTTGGCACCCATTTCTGGATTATTTCACGTTCGTCAGTCACAGTTTGTGATAGTGTCTGGATCACAAATACATTGCATTCTCTTTAAGCAACCATAGTTTCCCCCTAAAAAGCAAATGAAGAAGATTGTCATTACTATTCCCCTTGGGATGTGGGACTAGCCAAGTCTGCCTTTTGCCTGAGGACTTCCAAGAAAGCTTGCTGGTGAATACATTTATTGTCAGAGAACATTTAAGTTGGCTTGCACTTCAGAGGTCTTTAAAGATTTGATTTGGATTCATACTGTTGGTAAAAAGCTTTCTGCTTGTGATCTGTTGTTGGATGGAGACACCTAGAAGTGCAGATAATTCTCAGTTTAGAAAAATATACTGTCAAAGCCCCTTGGTTTGCAGGAATATAGGAACAGCATCTAAAACCTTGACATATTAAGGATGATTTCGTACACAGATTTTTGCTCTTGTAGCCACAATGCCCTTTAACTGTTGGCCCAGAAACCTATAAAGTTTGCAGTCAGGCCAATGAGGTGATACTAGAAGACAGGTGTCACCCCCCTTTTTAATATCCATTCAAACACTTTTAGTTGATGACTACATGAATTTTAAGATCTGAACGAGTGGGGAAGGAAGAAGTACACTGTTACCAATAATTGAGTTGGCGTGTCTTAGTGTAATCTCACTTAGTGAAGTATTAGAAATGGCAGAGAGCTAAATCAGCCCCTTCTTTATGGCTTAGAAGTCTTGAGAATTACATCAAGGCCTTTCTTTGTGAGACTGAAATGCTGAAGATGAGGAGCTATGATGGCACATGGAAACCCTGTCTCTGAAATTATGTGAGGTGCTTTCCACAGAAAGTGCACCTGCTCCCAGTTATGTCTCCCTTAGCTTGGGTATTCATTCCCTTAAGGTGTATCGCCTGGTTAGGTGTGCAGTTTGGCATTATCCTCTTTGATTCCCTTAAGTTCAGGCAGGGTCAGTGTTTTCTTTAAATTTCTTTTAGCTTGTCCCGCGTCTTAGGCAAAGTCTCTGTGAAGAAAGCCTCCTCTATAAGCTGCTGTAATGACACTGCAGTGCTACCTCCCCATAATGGCTCCCTGGCTATTTGGAAGACTCTGTTCTGTTCTAACTGCATCATTTCCCCCTTGTGCAGTGACTTCTTTAAAGTAGGTATATTCCTCCCTTGACAGATGTATTTGCAGCCAAATTCAGACTAAAATAGCTAAATAGCATCTTCCGATGTCTGTAGTGAAAAAGGATAGCAAATCAAGCCCAAGACCAGTTAAGAATAATTTCTACAGATGAGTAATAGCAGTTTCTACCTTGTTGCTTAGTTGGACTATGAAGAGGGTTGGACTACTGAGCCTCCCTTTCTTACAATTTTTGGAGGGCTTATATGATGTCAACATAAGTCTATACATCTTGAAAAATATTTAGTGATATGAAATATTTATGGTCTTATCCCATAGTCTTTTTAGCACAGCGGGATATGAAAAACTCATTCATTCATTGTGCATAAACTCCTCAGAAATTTATATATATGAATAACATACATTAGTAATGCAAGTAATACATTACAAGAGAGAATAATCCTAACCAGAGTGCCACGTGAAAAACAATTAGTGTGAAATAATGTACTCATTGTATAGGGGTTTAAAAAAAGAGCAACTCCAGGTACATACTGAAACTATTACTATATGAATTTATTTTTATTCTTTTTTATGAATATGAAGTAGAACATAATATTTTCTAAGTAACCAATATAAACAGAAGTTTATGAGCAAATTTATTTATAAGGTTTAATATACTACTTCATTGTAGAAATGAGTTCACTAATTAATATTTTCTCCTTTCAGATAAAACTGTGGTATGACAAGGTTGGTCATCAGTTAATAGTGACAATACTGGGAGCAAAGGATCTTCCTTCAAGGGAAGATGGGAGGCCAAGGAATCCTTATGTTAAAATTTACTTTCTTCCAGACCGAAGGTAGGGTGAATGCAAACACAAGGAACATTTGAATAAGAATTAGTCTGATACTCAGGTGGCATGCAAAGCTGAGTTCATTGGTCACACTTATATGGAAAAAAATTCACAGTTTGGAGTTTCTGTATTGAGTATTCTATCTAACAGCAAGGTGTCTTTGAACACTGAGCACAAACTTGCTTTCCCTGCCCATATTATAGAATACTGAATAGAAAAGGAAAGGTGAACATATATCTTTGAATAGAGGTCTGTTTCTTGCAGAGAATGTTGTTAGTGGTTTATAATGCCCTTATTTCCTATGACAGTTACTTCTGTTCAGTGCAAAGAAAATACAAATTTAGGTTCATAGATTTCTGGACTGATGGCTCCAACAGTTTGGTTTGTCCACCTTTAAGCAACAAAGCAGGAACAGGTTTGGCATCTGAAACCCACAGGTTTCTTATCACACTATAAGCGAGTTAAGGCTGAAGGGGACTCAGCTGAGATTTCTCATATGCACCATGAAAACTTCCCCTAAAGCACAGGATTCATATTAATCTGCATTGGCATTATATATGCATTTAGGGAAACTCAAACTGTAGTAGGACCCTTAATCCTTAATAGCTGCTTTACTTTCTGGTTCATGATCTTCTGCCATTTCAACATAGATGGTGGAAAGAACAGCAAATGGGTAATGTGTTTTCCAGTTGATTTTTTAAACTGCTGTTTCCTCAGATTGTGTCAGTAAGGGAACATGTTTTGCTTTATTTTATAGTGTACCAACCAAATAATTCAAAGCTTTAATGTGATTCAATATAGCAAAGATAGATCAGAGGATTCCTGATTCTACAGAATGGGATGCAACTTTTATTTTTACTTCCTTTGCTTTTCCTAATAGTTAACCTTGGCAGATACTAACTACTCCAGTACAATTTGACTTCAGCAGGAACTAAAACTATTCAGTATTTTGGAAGACACTGCTTTTCCACTTTCATTGTATACCATATGTTGATATGCAAATTTTCTGACTGCCTAATTTGATGACGAAAGGTTTTGGATAGATTTTCTTGAGCTCACCAGTATTTGAACTGTTGGTCTAGATTCTTCATTTGTTCAAATTGCTGCAGTGTGTTTGTAGTTGCTGAAGGTGTGCTAAACTGAGAATCAGGTCTGCTTAAATTATCTTATCTGCTTTTTCAAGATTAATAAAGGTACCAAAAGTGTCTGTGCTCAGAACGTTTGACAGTGTAAGTTGTAATAACTAAAAAATACATAGACATTAAATTTTATTATGCTATAATGGTGTTTCCCATTTATGAGAACCATTCAGAACTTTTTCTTTAATTGTTGCATGTGTTTTCTAGAATGATCCGAAATTTGTCTTATAGAACTGTGATTTTTTTTCTCACATGCAAATTCATTTTCCTTTCCCTACATTTAAAAGCTAAGTTAGCAACAATATATTTCTTGTGCAGTAGAAGGAAATGTACCGAAGGTAAAATACACTTAAGTGAGTCAGGCATTTAATTAGGCGAAGATGCTGAACTCTCTTTTATTAAAGAAATTTCACTTAAAAAGCTTGCATAATGTATCATTCCAGTTCTCAAGGGTAAACAAATCTTCAGGATGATAGAAATAATTTCATTAATTTTTTAAGTGTGTCTGAATATATTATTTCTTAGTTAATAATTTGATCTAGCTTCGAGGTAACAATTAAAAAATACAGTGGCTGTATTACAGTTGCAAGTATTAACAAACAGACTGTATCTGCATTGCCTATTAAAAAATCCTTATAAATTAGTATGGCAGATGCGTTATGCAGCAATCAGCAGGTTTAAAATTGGGCATTGTTATGAGAACTCTTGTCAGTATTCTCAGTAGAAGTAGTGTGGGTGTTTTCCAGCAAAGAAATGTTTCCATCAGAAAATATTAATTATTTCAAGTAGAAACATTCTGCAGAGCACTGCTTTCAACAACACCCTAGAGCCAGAGCCAGGACTGCCAAGGTCGTCTTGCATGGAGACCTCACTTTGTAGGGGAGGTCCACCTCCAACGTGGGTGGCTCCTTGTATTGACCAAAGAATTTTGGGAGCTGTTTTGCAAGCACTGTTCCTTCCAGCACTGCTGGAAAAGAACATGTAACTCATTTTCAGGGCTTCTGGTTTGCCAGCTGTGGAGCTGGAGCCTTTAGTCAGGAAAGCCTGCAGAGAAGGCCACGCACTGCCGCGAGCTCCCTGGCCATTCCTTCATGTGTGCCAGCTGCTCCTTCCTGCTCCGTGGTTGGAGTCAGCTGCTGTAGGACTGGGAGCCTGAGTGAACCAGCTGGCTCATTTTTCGGAAATGCAGATTCTTGCTGTGTCCAGTGTTGTCAGCTTACATGTTCTACTGTCAGACCGTGCCTTGTGGAAATCCCATTTACAGAAGTACATTTTGCTGTTTCAAAAAAAAACAACAAACATATTAAAACATTTCTGGGGTGAATTATCCTCAATATATGTGTTGAACTTTACAAAAAAAGGAAAATTCCTGAAGTAGGTTATAGTACCCATGATCCTACAAACTGAACTGCTGCTTTAAGATTTCCTATTTTCCATTATATAATTATTCTATTTTGAACTTATTTAATATTTAACTGTTTTTTTCAGTGATAAAAATAAAAGAAGAACAAAAACAGTAAAGAAAACACTGGAACCTAAGTGGAATCAGACATTTATTTATTCTCCAGTTCATCGGAGAGAGTTTAGAGAACGAATGTTAGAAATCACTCTCTGGGACCAAGCACGAGTTCGAGAGGAAGAAAGTGAATTTTTAGGAGAGGTATACAAGTATTAGTAGTTACTACAGAAATACAGTTGCTCACATACTCATGTATAGATACAGTATTGTTTAAAAAATTACCTTGCAAATCAAAACTGTTTTTGTTATATTTGTCCTTCTTTCACTTAGTAGTAAACAAATAGTAATCTTGCACTTATCACATAGCATGGATATGAGAGTCTTTCTGTGTTTGTTCTGTTTTAGTAACAGCATGAACATGGTTTCTCAGTTTCTAGTTGTTCATTAAAATCCATATAAGCTATATTTGTATTTTACCAAAATTTTGGAATGTTGCTCACTAACATGCTACAAGATATCTGAAGGCTATAAAGGCTGTCATAAGGTAATAAAGGTTTTGTGAAAGATTTTTGGTGTATTTAGTGCTGTAACAGGCACAGGAGCTTCTTTCATATTAAATGCAAGACTTATATATAACTTCATACAAACTGCTTAGCAATAAGAGAATAATTGAATAGTATTTTTGAGTATACCGATTTAAAAATATTCTGTCACGTAATGCTTTCCTACTTTTAACCACTCTTTCTTTTTTAGATTCTTATTGAGTTAGAGACAGCATTACTAGATGATGAACCTCACTGGTACAAACTTCAAACGCATGATGTCTCCTCATTGCCACTTCCCCATCCCTCACCATATTTGCCACGCAGACAACTCCATGGCGAGAGCCCCACACGGAGGTTGCAAAGTAGGTTGCTAGTTTTTCACACTGTGTATAGTTCATTGGAATTAATGTATACTAAAGTATATTAAATTCTTGCAGATGGAGAGCTGGCAGAATTTTATGTTAATTTGTAGCTGTTATGAATTAGGTCACTTGTGATTACTGATGAAAGTCTGACATGCTACAAATGGTAATATCGACCGCTGTGCAATACACCAGTTTGGTTTTTTATGAGACAACTCAGTTCAGATCCTCAGCTTCAGTAAAGTATCTTGGTCTTTTGCAACGTGTTCTTTTTATCATGAAATCTTATCTTTTATATTATGTTCATCATTTCATTGTTCAACCTAAAATGAATATGCAGGACCTCTCTTTTTACCTCATACTTCTTAAAGTAAGCTATATATAACATCATATATAGCTAAATTGATACCACAGCCTGTTGCCTTGCTTTGATACTACTTTGTGTTTACATTCACAAATGAAATGTCTCTTAAAATTCTGTTTTGTAGATTTTGTTATACTTGATCCACATTAGTTTGAAGGTATCAGTAGATATTTTGAAAATAAAGTATTTAAATATGCTAATAAAAGTAGATACATAAGAATAAGACAGAAAATCTGTTTCTTTAATACTTACTTGTTTCTCTAGTTTAACTGTTCAGTACTGTCAGTGATTTAAGGCTGTTCGTCACTGAATTAACTTTATAAAATACCAGTTGGCAGTTATATAAAAAACCTCAACATGCTAAATCAATCAACCAACTAAAAAAATAAAACCCCAAAGAAGCAAACCAAAATAAAAACCCCCCACCATCACCAAACACAGTAAGCACAAAACCCCCAAAAATCAAAAAAAAACACAAAAGAACCTCAACAAACCAAAAACTATTTCTAAAAATTATTTGGAGGTTTTTTGAGTCTTTGTATGTGAGTGTGTGTGTGCATATGTTTCACACAAACTCACAGAAACACGTGTGGTCACACCAACAAGCTTGGATATTTTCCATGTTGAGTCTTTATTAAATAAACCATTATATATAAGTATTTCAAGCAGTTGATCTGTTTTACTTCTGTGCACTGGATGGTGACAAGAATTAAAATGCTCCATATCATAATATTCTGAGATAGAAACATTATCAGGGACTTACACTGCATAGGATTGAAGTGATAAGATTATACTTGTCCACTAAAGGAGGAAAGAACTGAGAGTTAAAAGGTAAGGAGTTCTATTGCAATTCAGTTCTCTTCAGTCCTCTTGTGCACTGTAACTGTTGTTTAAATTGTTTTAAATTGCTTTTCCTGTGGTTTCTTCCATCTTTTAAGACATTTTATGAAGCTAAATTTTCCAGGTGGACATGTCTGTTTGTATGCGAAGTTAGTCAAAATCTGTTTTTCCTGACATATTCAGTCCTGCAAACAAACCCCTATTGTATATTGCAATGCCTGTGTGTGCAATAAATAACAGCCATCAAAAACGAATAAAACTGAACCACTTTATTTCTGAGCATATTTTAGTAATGCTTGACTAAAGATCTGTTCTATGATATTGGCTCAAAATTTGAAAGTCAGGGTTTTTTTAAACAATAACACTAATAGCTACTACTGCTAATAAATACTAATACTAATCATGTGCTCCACTGAACAATCTTATATGCCTGTCTGGAAATGTAAAATGAAAGAAACTAACAAAACTTCTGGTTTGGTGAAACTTGTATATTATAGATTTGGAATAGAAGTCCAGCCTGGGGTCCAACCAAATAATTTCAGATATTCACTGTGATTGCTGGAGAATTCACATACTCCTACACTAAATTATGCTATTTCCATTTGTACTGAGGTTGAGATCCCATAAAGGATTGTCTCTAGTATCCTGGAAATTATTCATGTCTTGAACCCTTGTGTGTCATAATTTAAACAGGTAGTTTTAAATGTACATAACAAGGTCTCAGAATTAAAATGTCTTCTTTTGGGGGACTGAAAAGGGATACAATTGGAAACTTAGCATCTGATCACAGTTCTCCAATGGCAGCAGAATCCATTTAGAAATGAAAAATTACTGGGTTTTTTTATTGCTCTCACACCTCTGAAATGGAAATAAAAGTATTTCTTGGTGTCCAAAGAGGTGATGGAATATCCTGCTGGAGAGATCCAGTACTCAACTGGACAAGGCTGTAAGCAATGCAGTGTAAGTTGGCCAAGCCTGAAACAGGCGTTACACCAGATTGCCTCCAAAAAGCTCTTCCCAATCTAAATGTCATCACCAGGGGAATGGTGAAGGGCATCTTAGGACTGTTTTTCTCCACTAAATAAAATATTTGTACTATATTAATAGCATATAGAGGTCTGTGTTTTTAACTTTTTTTTGGAGGTTTCAAGAGAATATTAAGATAAACAATATATTAGTTCCTCTTGCCTGTAGATGTTTTTGTATCTTTCAATAACCTTCTTGTTGATGACGAAACCAAAAATGTTATCCAGTGGTACATTATGGCAATGTAAAAAAAAAAAAAATCCCAGAATGAAGACAAGGCATGTCTAGCAAGTTTGTCTATGCCTTTCAAAGCACATCTTAGAACACGTACTGGGCTGTTAATGCAGCAGGCTGATTTCAATTTCTGGGGCCACAAAATCTGAGCAGATCAGTCCTCCTACCATTTTGTTAATTTCTATGTATAGAATTAGTGAGTACAATATGAAGTACTTTATTGAACACCCTCAAAAATTGTTAGTGTGAGAAATGAAAAGAGAGATATTTTGAATTACAAGGTTGGTTGTTGTTTGTATAAATACAAGTCTACACATCTAAGCTTTCTTCCTGATTGCCAAGTAGTGATAAACACATATATTTGAAGACAATACTTAAATGCTGTTCTCTAGAAGTAGTTTAAAAGAACCACCTACACTTACCACTTCTATTCTCTTTTTAATATCAGTGAATTGCAGTGTTTCTGAAGAAGAGCAGACTGTCAGCCCTGAAGAGTGAAGTCCTATTTACAGATTGCCAGTAGCAAAGTGCAAGCTTCCCACAGAGCCCCATATGCCATTTTTTTAGGAACCAGCTTTCAGAGGCAGCAGCTCAGTTTTCACATATATTTATCTCTCTATATTTTTGAGTGGGCAGTGTGTTGTGGTACAGACTTATAGTCAGCTGTCCACCTTCTCTTGCCCAGTCCTCCGCTCCACACATTCCATTAACTTCCTAGCAATGAAGGATCGTTACCATACTTTTTCCTTTGTGTTTTTGGAGACAACTACATAGAAACTGGAACTAGTATAGACCATAGGATTATAATTTCCTAGGTCATACAGCCAGTTATATTTTAGATTTTCATAAATGATGGGTGTTTATCCAACGAGTATATTTTAAGCTTTTTCGTATGTAAAATGTGTGTTGAACTTTTGAACTGAACTTTTAAAATTGCTTCATTTTCTTTAACATTTTCCATAAAATCACCTATACATTAAGAATTCCAGACAACATTATCTAGAATTACAAACAAAATGAAGTTCCTTTTATATTGCATTGAAAAAAGATTGTAAATAGAAAATGAAAAATAATTTTAAAGACTATTTAGGAATTCCCGTTGTTGGTAGGTTATTTTTCCATCTCACATTAGGTAAGAAACTTACTATAGATTATGTGGGAAGTTGAATGTGGTTTGAAAGTTTTGTTCATAGTTGTTAGGATCACTGGGATGGGAGTTATTTTTAGTATTTCTATTTATTGGAAGCTGATACAGAAACGAAACAGGTTATACCATGGGTTTGCAAATTAAAAATTCGTTCCTTTCCAGGTAGCTCAGAATATAGAGATAGACATCAAATTGTGTCTGAGACATTCCTATTCAGTCTTCTACAGTTATGTCCATGTGACTTGAGCATTTGTGCAGTGTGAGCTGGTATTGTTGAGTTGATGAAGAATATGGGATTATTGCATATTTTGAAAAACAATTGGTTTTAGTTTTGTATCAACTCTGAATTTGTTTTAGAAGCCGATTTTGTTTTACTCAAAGTGTTTTAAGGATTTCCCAATTCCTTAGATTTGAAAAGTAACTTCCACTGGTTTTCTCAGTCAAATTTTGCAGCTTTAAAACCAGGTGGTCTGAAATATTGATCTGCAGACCCCAGCAGGGGTGTGTGCAGGGTAGGTAACAGCTAAATGCACAAACAAGAGAAGAAATGTGCACCTGGCAGTAAACCCAGATGTTTTCAGACCTCTTGTTGCAGCATAGGTATGTACAGCAATTGAAGGAGAGCCTTTAATTGCCATAAGAATGCACAAAATGGTTTGGGGAAAAAAAAAAAAGAGTGAAGTTTTTATATTTTGAGCATCCTTCAGTAAGGAAAAAGTAATACATCTAGGGAAGAAAACTCTGCTGAAAACAAGAAATTGTAGTGTTTGGAAATCAGCATATAGAAGTCCAAAATGGTGGATCAAATTGTATTTTTTCAAGAACTGAACACCAGAAAAGTCAGTATGAATTAAAATTATGTACCTAAACAGACTGTGGAGTAGTTTTATTTTAAAAGGAATTTGACTTTTGTTGCTTTCAGAATGAAATCAATGACTCCATTCACTGAGTTTCACAATTCTTCAGGCACATAAAAAAAGCTGGAGAGAGAAAAATTACAGAAAAGAGTATTTAAACTCTGGAGACAGAGTTTTTTTTGGAGATGTTCTCCAAAAATAATCTGCATATAGTGTGCAAAAACCCATATACATTTATTTTCCAAGTTTTATTTGGTTTTGGGGTTTTTTTTTGTGTTGTGGGTTTTTTTTTTCCTTCCCAGATAGGAATAAAAAGAAATCTGTAATGCATAAACAAAGTGTTTTGTACAGCATAGAACATTTTGTCATCTTCTTTTCAGCTGTGTACGTTTTCCCCAGTCAGATTGTAGTTTCTGGGGCAACGCTGAGACTTTAGCATGATACAAATTATTACATCTGACTAGAAAAAACCAAACCTGATAGACTGAATTCACAAATAAAGAACCTCACTGCTTATTAATTTTGGAAAAACATTTTTATATTGACTTGCCATTTCTGGGTGCTGAAGGTTTGTTTTTTGAATGTTCTGTGGCTGTCCCACCAAATCAAAGAGGAGTTGAATGTTATAACTGTTAAATCAAGTCCTCTCTTCCATTATTTAAATGGAAAAATTGCCAAGTCTATACCATAGAACATCTAGATATACACTTAGTAGTACCAAAGTCCTTAAAGTTTAACAGCAATTAATTACAAATGTATCTGAAATGTTATCCTGTGGAACCTGTGAAATGGTGCCCAGTCTTCTTCAATGAAAGCTATTGACTTCTTGGAGCTCTGTGGAGTCTCGTGTTACTGCAGAATCATGATCTTGCTGTCTCAGCAATGTCCTTCGAGATTGTTGGGAGTATGGTCAGTCAGTATGATAATTTTCAATCAATGTCACTGAACTTGAGGAAGTTGCAGTAATGCTGTTCACTAGTAGGTAAGTGAATTGTACTTAATGGAAACATGCATCAGGGACTTTTTTCAAATTATAATATGGAGCATTTTATGATCAATGGCACAGACTATGAATGATTAATTTATTATAAGACTGTTACCTTAGAGACCAAGAATAACACTTATTTTTCTCTTTCATGCTTCTTCCTTAATTTTTCTCTTTCTTTTATGAAGCACAGGCCTTGGGCATGTTGTCTTTGTTTGCATGCATTGATATTTTGTTAACAGAATACGGATATATATATCAGTATTGTATCTATTGTACATCTATGATTTATTTATTATATTTATCGTACATCTATGATTTATTAAATACTTTAATGAAAAGGTATTTAACATGATACAGGGATGTCTAAAAAGGCCTTAAACAATAAAAATATTTTTCTTTTTCCAATGAAAGAAACTCAAGGTATTAATTTATTGAAATGCAATTAAACTACAAAAATCTTAAAAACCTGTTTTGAAGCAGTTTAAGGGAATTTGATTATTTATTACATTGCTGCTCTGATTACTTGATAGAATCATGTTATTAAACTACTTTCCTGTCATGTAATGATGACAGAAAACCAACGTTCTTTCCACAAACAACTCAGGGCATAGAGTAAAGTAACCTTACCAGGCAGTCACTAAACAGCAAGTTAGAGGACCTTTAAAAATATTGTACAAGATATAAGTCCATACAGTAGTTTCCTTTTTAGGCTAAATGTATATTTTTTTTTATTGTTCAATCGTAATAAACTATAAAAATGTGACGGTTTTGATAAAGTTTTAAAATGGTTTCAATACTCTTCTGACTTTTTTCTTGCTGTGCTGTAACCATGTAGGAACAAACATGGCTTCCTTTGTCCTCAATCCCATTTAAAATCTTAGCATTTTTATATTATTGTGCTCTTCCAGAAGGAATGTAATTTTACAGGTCTTTCCAGCAGCTGAATTCAGAAAGTCCATATTTTTTAACTAGATAAATAATTCCTAGACTATGCTAATTGATTTTTTTTTTTTTGTTGGATGTGGCACACTTGAACCTTTGGTGACTTTCTGAAGTTGTTGGGATAAACTAGGAAAATTCTCTAAAAAAATTCTCATTTTTCCTAATTTTGTAGCCAAATATGAGTCAGTTTTCAATTAAATTCATAAGTGGAAGAGATTGGTAACAAGGAATGCTAATATTAGAGTAGTTATGAGGTAAAGATCACATCTAAAAGGTTGTAAATGATGCTGAAAAAAACCACCTATCATTCTCTTTGTAATTATATTACCTAGTGGAATTTTGGATCTGGGACATAAAAATGTATTACATTTATCAAGAAACCAAGTTAGAAAGAGTTAGAAATTGAAGTGGTAGATGATTTAGAGATATGATCCACACATTAAAATAGTCAGTACCTGTATGTCAGAAAAAGTGTGACTTGCCAGAAGGTACTTAGTCATCCAGTGAATCCTTTAACAGCACCAGCTGGCAAGAAATTGAAATTTTCATTTTTCCTCTAACACTGTCATGTCTTATCTGAGGTGCATCATTTACTCACGGACTGTCACTCTTTTCTATTTAAGTTGCTGTCTGTGAGCTGTTCAACTATATGGAATAAAAATATTCATAATGTCTTGCTAATGACAAGATACTATAAATGTTATTCTGACTTCCTCTCTTCCTCATATTACCTGATGGAAGTCGTATTTACAAAACCTGCAACTGCAAAGTAGCAGTTCTCATTTCCATAATTGTTCAGAGATTGGAATACTATTATTTTGTCCAGTTTATAAAAACTGGTATGACTGTATGGAAGACTAAAATACACAAACAGTCAGACTTAAGGAAAACAAACAATAAATCAGATAGTGCATGTATTTAATCATTGAGATCACATCAGGACTCTTAAACCCAAGGGTAACAATGGTATGTAGCTAAGGTTTTTATGTATTTATATATTTACCAAATCAAGACCTAGCTGGAGAGAAAAGTTTGACTTGAACAGCATTTCTGAGTCTGTTAAATTTAAAGTAGGATTCATAACCACTTGGGAAAGTTCTGCTAATGCTATTGTGCCAACAGAAGTGTGCAATAACTTTAAGGGAAGCAGCCCATATTTTATGCCTAGCTGAATAGACATTTTGCCCTTAAAGAATTAAATGCTCAGAGTAAAAGTGTGCAGTTGTATTTCAGAATTGGAACGTACCAAAATAGCTCTCTTGGTCCTCTGTGACTACTGGTGATCCATAAGTGATTGGCATTTTTGTAGTTTAATTTCTCTTAGCTGCTTAAGTTTTATTATTTAGAAGGAATGTGGCCTACAGTGTCAAATTCTTTAGCGTCTGGCAGCAATTATAATGAAGTTTAAAGTTCTAATCATCCCTGTTACATGTATTGATTCATGTATTTTTCCTTGACACTACTTCATTTCAATATTTGTTTTCCAGATAAAGGCTTATATTCATATAATTCAGGTAATTTTTCAGCATGCTAGAAATGCTTACTGCTTCTATATACGTGCAAAATTTAATTTGACATTTTATTTGGTGTGCTTTTGCTACCTATTGTGCAGATGCTAAATTGCTTAAAAGTTCCTCGGCTTTTCCTGTCTGCTTTTCAGTAATAGGTCTTTTGTTGGCTTTCTTTCTCTATTCGTAACATCTCAGTATTGATATTGGAGCAGTATTTTAACACCATACTTGCTTTGCTTGCCTTTGTGTTAGGTAGAGCTATGGTAGGAAAACTGTAGTGAGCTTTATTAACTCTACTAGGAAAATGCTATTTTGCTTAAGCTATATTAAGGGAACACTGTTATATTAGAGGTATTTGAGGACTAGTTTAAGTATTTTTAGAATACAGACATGGGGTAAGTGAAGAACTGGCAAAATCAGTGATATATATTTCTACGGTTTCATAGCGCTTTAAATACCCCATTACAAATCCAGCTGAGAAGTTTGCCTTAATTAAATACAAGTAAATTAATAATGTGCAGTTTTCACAAACTTAAATTTTGTAGTGCATTTCATGTGGGACTCTGCAATTTCTGCAGATTTAATTATTGGAATCTCTTTGAGAATTGGTTGAACTAATTAACTTTTAGTTTTTTTAAAAATTAAACAAACATTGTTATGAAAATAGATCTATACCATGGTGGAACGAAACAAAAGCCCCACAGAGTAGTGCTTTCTTGAGAGTAGTACTAATAAGATCTGGTTTCCTTTACCTCTAACGTCAATCTCCCATTTTTCTTCTAGTCTATTCACTCCTGAAATAATCCCTCATTCTTCTCATGTTTTACGACATCTTCATAGTTTTGCTGTGACATCTCTGGACTTGTGCACATGTGGATTAGAAATACATTTTAGCTTGATAATGTTTCTTTTTAATTAAGGAATTCTGATTTGTATCTCTCTCTTCTATCCAGCACCTATTTTCAAAGATCTCTAGGAACTTAATAGAATTTGGTGTTTTTACTCCTCTGTCAATGTAGATGAAATTGGTCATAAAGTCTAAAACCCACTATTATGTGCAGGAGGATAAAGTGACAGATTGACAGACATGGAGACAGCAGGACTGCATGAGAAATTAGCTCACACTAAAAACCCTCAGGCACAGTCTGGATAAATATTAGAGAGCAAATTCTTAAGACAGTTGTGAGACTGATTTTGGGGTTGCTTCTATGTCAGCTTTGTGCACAGAACAATTACAGGCAGTGCTAAGTGACTTTAAGTGGTTGTGAAGGCCTTCTGTGAGCTTCAGGGAAGGAGCTAGGCATGCTTCACTACCCTTTGTCCTCCAAAATAGTCCACAAAACCTTGAAAAAGCTTCCTGCACTGTAAGGGACAGGATCCCCAGCTTGGGTGCTCAGTCTGCTTTCTTCCTTCTGCATGACTTACCTTAATTTTATTCCTCATCCCATCCCCTGTCTTAGTCTTCTATACTCTGATTGGTCATACAGTCTTTAGTAGAGTCTTTAACCTCACGTATTGGTCTTTTCTTGAGGCCTATATCAGAAATATCAATGGGCAATAGATGAAGCACAGAAGGTGTTATATCTTGCATTACTAGCTCTGTATGAAAATAATACGGTTGAACAAAACTCTGTGCCAACTTCAGTTGTCATGTAGAAGGCAGAAGGTGTTTTGGAATCCTCCACAGATTTTGGTTGGTTTGCAAGAAAATATTTGTTCGCATATTGTTTGATTCATCTGGAAGAATTTCAGTTATTTAGAATGTTGTTATGGATATAAATGTGATTCTGGTGAAATAGAATAGAATATTTCAGTTGTCAGGGACCTACAATTATCATCTAATCCCACTGCCCGACCACTTCAGTACTGACCAAAAGTTAAAGCATGTCATTAAATACACTGTTCAAATTCCTATTAAATACTGATAGGCTTGGGAAACCCAAAGAATATTCTCTAAACAATTTTTCAATTATTTTCATTTCATTACATTTATTCAGAAGTTGTTAAAGCTTTCCATGGGCCCTGACACTGCAGCCTGTAAAAACTTAACCAAAAAAATAAATAGGTATTTCATTCATAAAGTTGAAAGAAGCAGTCTTTTTTTTTTAATATTATTACTAGTAATGAAGCTGAAAAATGGAAATGCTTTTATACTAAGAAACCACTATGTTTTTTCTGCCTAATAGATAGCAAAAATGTAAATAGTTAAATAGTAAAAAATTAAATAAATGTACTTGCTAAATGGAAATTGAAAATAATGACCCTTGTGGATTTTAGGTGTTGGGGATTTTCCCCAACCCTACAATGGAAGCTACAGTGCAAGTGCTGTAAACTTCCAGTCCTGCCGTGGCCATGTCGTCGCAGAGTTGTCATGCTGGGGAGAAGGGTGGCATGAACAGCACTGTAGGGAAGGAGTGGGTGTTTGTGAAATGGCAGGAAGATCCTGAGTGTTGTTGAGGTCTCATGGGCAGGTTTTCCATTGTTCCCAAGGTAAACTGTCCCTGGAAAAGTTTTACTGATAGTTTAAGTCTATTAAACCCAAACCTGCTAAAGTGAATAAGAATATATATTTTAATTTCAGTGGGCCTGGGGTTATGCTGAATTAAGGAATTTTTATGAGGGTTACATTAGCTAATCATACAGCAAGGGGTCTACTTTCCCTTCAGTCTGTAACTGTAATAACCCTTAATCCTGGTGGAAGGAATTCAAAAGTCTATATTTACCATCTGTTGCCACCCAGCTATCAGACAAAAGGGTAATAATACTGCTAATAAAGTTTCATTAATAAGCTAAATACCAGTAGAATGGCAGTGAGACTTAATGCCATTTCACATGTTTAAAATCCATCAGAGAAAAAATTATTTATAGGCAAACTATTGGTGCTAATGCATTTATTTGATGCATCCAGAGTCCTGAGTGTTACATGCTTAAGCTTTTTACTGAACTTTGAATTTATGTTAGAATGGATTTAGTTGCTCAATTTGATATGTCAAACACTTTAAGGTATTCACTAACACTAAATAACAATTTCATTGCCTGTATTGGTTTGGAATAATTTGTGAGAGGCTTCATTGTCACATTAGCCAGATAAAATGCTAATTGCTCTTTGTCTTTTTTATGATCAGGGTTTTAAATTACTTAGAGTAGTATTTGGAAAAGACACAGTAAAGCTGGGACTGATGCCTGAATCTTCACATTTATATTGTCAATAGGTTAAAGAGAAAATTATCTTCTAAAATTAATATACAACTGATAAAATTACTTTTGCAAAAATTATAAGAAATATGAAACTAACCTTCCAACAATTATACTGGCATTTTGAATACTCAGTTCAGTAAAAGATTTTGACCTGTGCACTTTCTAGTTTGTTCCATTTTGGAAGTCAATGAAAGATGTTTTAAATATAATCTGATTCCTTTGCAGAAGTTATATATTTCAGGAAGTAGTTCTTGACATTATATATTTAATTGACATGCTTTCCTTCCTCTGTCCTCCCTAAAAACACTGATTTCCAAAGATAAAACCAAGTAATTAATTCTGATTTGAATTTCTTCTGAATGCTTTACCATAATTTGAATTTACATTTGTAAATAAATGGGAAATATTACTTAAACATGATTGTTATTTTTCAGTTGGTTTGCCTGTTAGTAGTTAGCATTGGCCTAAAGTAGCTTGAGGAGATAGAAAAGATATCTGATCTGAACGAGCTTCATATGCCATTTTGCTGATAAAGTTTTCATATTTGAGCAAGGTTAGATATTACCAGGGACTCTCCTCTTTGCTGTAAGAAAAGAAAACTTGAGAAAGCACTGGAATTTGATTCTTCCCTTGTTTTTCTTATTTCTCTGCTCCCATCCTTTGGGTATGTCTCAGTCCTGGCCTGTTCGCTTTCCCCATGCCCCAGCTCTTCCCTGAAGCTTGGTTGGGAGTGAAGATAGAGGTCTATTCTTAAAGGATCTTTAGATCTTGGAAGGTGATTTGGAGCTGAGATATTGTAAGTTCTGGAACAGGTCAATGTGGCTTGAGTAGAGAAAGGGAGAGAAAACCCTGTCTTTTATATCAGCAGTCTGTTGAAGCTTCTTAATCTCTCTTTTCTGCCAGATGTATCCTGTGACTACTACAGCATAATTTTAGCTATGCAGCTGGGAAGTCTAGAGCCCACTGTGACAACAGCTGACTATTTTCACCCTCAAAGATGCAAATCTTTTCTCCAGAATACAGCATAGTCTAAAAATATGTTAAAGCAGATGTACTTAGCTGTAAATATAAACATAAATAAAAAGCAACCTCAGTTGTAATTAATTAGATTCATTCATAAGAATGACTCAGATGACGAGTAAATGCTATCCATTCAAACCATAGTTGATTCAGCCTTTTTACATCTCTCATGATACAAACCTTTCCAAGCATCCATGTGATCAGCATCAGCAACCTGCTCAGTTGCCCTCAGCTTCCCATTCCACAATCCTCAATCTCTGATTGAGCCTGAGTGATGTCTTTGGCATCTCTGCACAGCAGACACAAACCCGCTGCCAGATCAGTGTCAGGCTTTCCAGAGCACAAAATCGCCTGCTTTGCACTTCCTTTGGGGTCTTCTGCCTCTCAGACCCCAGCCAAATCCTGGCCAGCTAGTAGGGCTCTCTTCTTGGTGTTTGGTCACAAATATCGTCCTTCTTTCATGACGTGTTTTTGAATCAGTGGCTAAGGAGAATGGAGACTAATCCTTCTTGCTCACTGGCACATATATCACCATGCAAGTAGAAGGATTTGCTGAAAATGGCAGCAGGAACAGCATCACAGGAGAAATGGATGCTTTCTTTGGGAAGAGAGAGAGATTTTCATTGGGCCTCTGTAACACTGCAATTAAGAAAATAATCAGAGGAGGTTGAAACCTTTTCCTTCACTTCTGCCCTTATCTTCCAGGTTTTCTTGAGGGCTAATTGTCATTGCTCACTTGTTAGTTTTTGGTTTACAGCAAGACTTTAGTTCTTGTTATTTCTTAATTCCAAGACACCTGTCCCCCACCTAAAAATTTCTAAAATTTTATGATAAATTATCCTATAATTCTACCATATGAGAATTGCATGACTTTTCCTGCATTTATTTTAATTTCATATTTGTGAGGGAAGCAGTAACCTTTACTGCAATTAAATAACCACAATTAGCATTTCTTTACCGAAACTGCAGGATGTACTGGGAGGATAGATTATTTTCTAAGAATTAGCACATATCACACTTATGCCATTTTTTAGTTGAATAATTTTTAAATGGAGAAATTTTTTCTCAAAATAAATAGTCTGCAGTCTAGTTTATAGATTCATACACCCACATCTTTATTGCTGCAATCAATTCTGAATTCTCATAAAGGGCACAGAAGAACTAGAAAACATACAAACAAATACAGCAGGAACAATCAGAAATATGAAATTGTTTTATATGTAAAGGAACAAAACAATGTATTTCAGCTCAAAGAGACAAAAAAAGGAGATAACTATAGAATACAGAATGATGATTCATGTTTCTCAGAATACAAAAGCTTGGAGGGCATTGTCTGAAATAATGAAATGGAAGTAAAATATAGGAAAGTTGATTTCACACAATGCATAATTAAACTGTAGAATTTACTGACATAGCATATTGCAGAGGCCAAGAGAAAACTGTGACTCAGAAACAAATTATATGAATTTGTGGACAAAGAGTTGATTACTTACTGATGGTCAAAAGGATGGTTTAGGAGAGGTCTCAGTTGACAGGATCCATGCCTACTGAAAGCTAGAAGGGTGCAACACAGAAATCTTTTTCCATACAGATCTTGTAAGCAGACTCTTTCAGCTAAAGAAGACCTTCCACTAACCCCTGGTGGGTAGACAAATATTAGATAGTCTGACAAATGACAGCATTTCTCTTCAAATAATTTTTAGAACTTCTTTAAATTGAAAACTTTTTTATTTTTGTCAGAAATCCTCAGCACTTTTCTCCCAATTTTCTCCTGGGGAGAGGAGAGTAGAGATCCTTTGGTGTCAGTCACCCAGACAGAGCATTAATACTGCTTGGTCCTGAGCTTCTTCAGGTTGACTCCCAGTTTTTACTCATATTTGTGTGTGTGTTTCAGAATAAATGATGCTGTGTCAGGAGTAAAAAAATCTTGCATGTGATTGAAGGTGTGCTGACAATTAAAGTTTCTACCTTCTAGTTACCTATTTTCAGATGGCCAGAAAATTAGAATAGACACACCATCTTCCTGAAGAATGGGGGGTTTTCACATTTAAAACAAGTAAATAAATAATTATCATTCACAAGCCAGTGCTTAACCCCTATCTCAGCAATCGAATGCTATTTAAAAGATGACATAGAAAACGGAAGTAAAATTAAGGTAAACACAAACTGACACATGTACTCATCCTATGTGACCAACCTTTTGGCTCTAATTGTGTGTGGATGTGGAATCTACTTTTGCTGACTAAACTCAGGCTATTTAGGCAGGTGTAATCTTACAGAGCATTAAATAGTTTACTTGGTTTTCATGTGTGAAGCTGCCTGTTCTCCTGATAATCCTTACTAAGGCCTCAAAGGAAATACTGTATCCATTTAATGTTATGGCTATTATCGATTTTTCTGTTATTCAAAGAGTTTGGGGAAGGATGGTGCCTTGTATATGAAAACTTGAAAGATGAGCAGTGTGATGCCAGATTCTGCATGGAATGAATACATATAGACATGAAGTACTTGAAAATATTTGATAAAAGCAATGTTGTGGAGATGGATTTGAGCATTTCATTTTATGTTACATTAAAGATTTAGTTGAAAATAGTTGGTACACTGATGCATTTTCAATAATATAACATGAATAATTACCCTTATATGTTGATATTAATGTTTCATTGTCTAGTATGAAATCCATACATTTATTTATTTTATTCTATTATGTATTATTGTCTGAGGATAGTTTTAACTTGCAGGAAGACAAGTGATACATTTCTTTTTTTTTTTTTTCCCCAGGATCCAAAAGGATCAGCGATAGTGAAGTCTCTGATTATGACTGTGATGACGGAATTGGTGTTGTTTCAGGTATTGCTGTCTAAATTTACTAATTTATGTTTGTAGAAATATTTCTTATTTATAATTTATTATGAATTTTATGTTTTTCTGGTAAAAAATAAGTAGGACCTAAATGTATATTTTCCCAAGAGACGCAAAATAAGTGTTATGGTGAATGCATATTAACCTCAAAAATTACTAATGGAAGGAAAAAAAAATCAATGTGTGAATGTCCTTGTTGCTTTTATAAAATGATAAAAATAGCATTAGTTTTTTCAAGAAATGTTCATTTGATTAATAGTCACTAAGGCTTTCAGATTGGCCATCCTCCCAAAAAATAAGGGGTTTCAGATTGCAGTTGGTAAAATTAGAAATGTATCAATCTAACTTTGGAGCTCATTAATAAAGATAGGGGGAAAAAGGTATTGATGGATATATTTCTAGAGTGCCTAGTGTGGCATCATTTTCAAACTGATATCTTGGGAAAAGGTACCGAGTTTTGCAGTAGTTTTACCAGGTGCTCAAACATCAGGTTGATTCTTATGAAACGTCTAGATTTACAATTTTATGATTCGATAAACTCATTTTTGACAACTTGTAAAATCATGGTCTTTACAGTTCAATGAACGAGTCTACTTCCCTTACCTGAATTTCTGATGTACCTTTAGTTCTTTAGGATCTCTTATCTTTGGAACTTTTGCTGACAACTCTACACCTTAGTTGCATTTTAGTTCAGCCTTGCTGTGTGGGTAGGAAAGTTTGATGTTCTTTTGGTTTTGAAATATTAATTTATTGCTTTTCTTTTTGTGTGCTGCTGTCTCTATGTCTGCAAGTCTTTTGATTTATCCTTGTCTTGTCTTATCATCCGCTGTCCTCATCATCCCTCTCTCATTTAAGATTCCTCTGTTCATTTGCAGACTCATCACAATCTTGGTTTAAATATATGCCTTCTTTGCATGAAGCCATTTGTCTCTCTTTGTTTTCTTTCTTTCTTACTTACCCCAGTTCTTTCATTTTGTATATTCAGGTTCTATTTAACATGACACTTCACTTTGCTCTTTTTCTGTCTACCATATAAATACTGTATTACATGAAGTATGTTTGCTAAGATCTGTCAAGTACTCTCAGTGATTCTTTCCATAAAATGAATGCATATTCCAAGTATTGCACCCGTGAACTGAACTCCAGAAACCTTTAAGAAGAACAAGAATTCCCTTTTGGCTCTTTTTTAATTTGCTTTTATTCGTAATGGTTGACTATATCCTTTAAAGTTCTCTTCCAGCTCAAACCATTCTAATATTTAATGATCTCTTCGAAAGAAATTCTTTACAAAAGCTATCACTTCTCATGGCTTGGATCTTAGGCTGCTTAGAAAAATGTGATAAACTTCAGTCTGTTGTTTCTGTCAACAGGAAAGGCTTTTAGGAAAATAATGATAAATGGATTGAAAATCTTACGGGGTTTTTTTTTCTGGCTACATGTGTACTCTACACCAGCAACTGTCAAAAAGGGTTGTAACATATTATGTATTCCAAAAGAAATTTTTTTACAAGATTTTAAAATAACTCTCTTCAAATATAATGTACATTCATCTTGGGATGAAAAACACTAGAACGGCATCTATTGTATTTCATCTTCGCTGGATTTAATCTTAGCACCGGATGAATGAGTGGCCCTCGCAGTCCTGCTTTTATCTTTAGATTGCTTATGCACAGCCCTCAAACCATTTAAAGCATTCGTTTTGCTGTCCTGAACAATAAACTTTGGCCCTCAAAGTTGTCTGTAACCAGCAGCTCTGTATGGGAGTGCAGCAGTCCTTTAGGATGTTCTTACATGCTCACTGATAAAAGCAACACAGTATTTTCAGTTGATTTTTGAAAAATTACAGCACTTTACAGAGCATCATTTAAATTACAACACAATACAATTCAATGAAAAGCAGGGTGGCTCTTCCAGTGATTTTTTTGGTGTTTGTTTTTTTTCTAGTGTCCAAAGTTGAATGGGCAGTACAGCTAACAAGGCTTATAAATATGGACTATAACTTCTAAAAAGTTTTTCTTTCTAGATCATTCATCGTGTATTTTGATCCTGGTGTAACCTGCTGAGTACAGGCAGCCCACTGAGTCTGACTTTTTGAACAGAGACATGTATCATTGAGACCATTTAATCATAAAATTCTCACCTATCATTCTTGTAAGACTAAAATATTTATTGAGATATTAATATTTAAAATTCAGCTCTACACCAATATCTCATCTGCATTACAACCTATTATGGAGCACAATTAATCTGAGATGTTTCAAGAGATGAATAGTGAAATAATGTAAGGCAGTGATTTCTGCATAAACTGCATCGCAAGTCTCTGTAGAGAAGAGCATTTCCAAGCAAAAAAAAATGCAGCCTCCAGCCTTGAAAAGAAAAACATTTATAGTGATTAATTTTTATCATTATGCAAAATATAGCAGTATGTTTCAGAAACAAATAAGAATACAAATAAGATATTTATTCAGACAATACTTAAACCCAAGTAAATTAGGAAAAAATAGTAACAATCAGTAAAGAAATTAATATTAAACTTACAAAAATGTTTCTGTGTTTGAAGAATGAAAAGCAATTATCCATTTTTGCTTCACTTCTCATAACACCTGATAAGTTCTTTGTTCAAAAGAATTCTCTTCCTGTCATGTTACAGCCCTCTCTGCAGAGGAAATAAAATCCTTTTCTCTACTTGCTGATAATGTGAGCTGAATTTTTATACCTGAATCCTGTTGATGATTGCTTCCCAAAGCAGGTACAAAACACACAAACACTTTGATTACAGCTTGGAATCAACTGTCTATAGAAAGACATCTTAGAGCATTAACACATGAAGTGGATGACTCCTATCCCTACTAAAACATGGATTTCATTGGCGATCACCAGCCAGCCTCAAATAGGAGCCTGCAGTGCCCCAAAGGCCCAGTAACTACAGGCATAAACACTAACAAGCTTCTTCTTTTATTACATGTTGATACCCAATGCTCTGCTCTAAAATCTGTTCTTTCTGGGTTCTTCCTTCAGTTATTATATTAGTCTACGTGTCTCAACAATCCCCCTCCAACTGGAAGTGAAATTCAAGCCATGTGAAAACAGTCCTTATGCTGACCCTTCAGGTCAATGGATCTTTAACCATTTTCCTTACTTTTAAAGAAACTACGTATATATTATTTGCAACTTTATGCCTAAAGTTCTTTACACATTATTATAATTCAAATCTGAAGTTTTAATTTTCTCTGTTTTAAGAGAGACTTAATATACTTGACTTAAAGTATTTATCCACACAATGTGGTTTTACTATGCTAATATTATGCTATGAAGGATACATGTTCAAGCTTTTCCTTGCATTTTTAGTTTCATTTCTTAATGTATACTTTTATTTTTACATGCTTGCTCTCTTATTATTTGAATTTTTAACATAATATTTTTAGTATTTAAAAAATATTTATCTTTAATAACATTTCCTCAGCTGACAAATAATTTTTCTCTTCGAACATCCAAATTCTCTCAATTTTTTTAAAATTAGTTTTAAACTATTTTTAATTAGCAACTGTATCACTCCACTTTGAAAGTAAACATATAATTTAATTCAAGCTTTATTTTCATATTATTGGTAATTATCAGTAGCATTCTCTTCAAGTAAAGTTTAGCATGTTAGTTCATATTCTACCACAGTCCTGATATGTACTGAGCAACAAAGGCACATAATAGGTAGTGAAAATCTGCAATGAGGTTGCATTCCTGTCAGAGACATTCTTGATAGATACCTCTCACATCAAGCAAAGCCTAGTTGGGGGTGAGTTACAATTGTGGTGACGAGAACTTGTAAGAAGGAAATGCTACATGAAAAGACTGATAAATTCCAATCAATAATGTGAAGAGGAGGCTGATCTGGGGGGCTTGCTGAACACTGAAAATATACATGGATGAGTCTTTGACTAAGAAGGAATAAATGTATAGTAACTGGTGGTTTGGTTTCTTTTTTACCCAAGCTTTGCATGTCATACTGGGTATAGGGACAGCACTGAAAACTTATCAAGCTCTGGTTTATTACTGTGTGGGAATGCTCTTCCATACACGTTAATGATCAAAAGAATTGTCTCAAGTGTAATGAGCCCATAAATACCATTAGTGCCATAGAGCTGAAAATACCTCTGAGGAACTGAGTTACTATGCAGCAAGAAAACAGTTGTTCCTACTATAATGTTTACTGGTTCCTTTCATATACATTCATTCTGTATTTATAGAATAATTTTTTGAAGAAAAAAATAAAAAAATCCCCAAAGCCATACATAATGTATAGTCAACTTATATTCAGATATTAATAATTCAATTTATTTGACCAGTTACTGTCAGCACTGTTTTAGAGGACATCCACATTCTTCATTTAGATGTTCAAATCACCACAGAAGCTGAGCACATTTGTATTAAAGAAGTGAACTCTCTCCAAAGTGCCCTTGTGTGAAATCTTGGTATGTTAAACATTTCTGGCAATGTGATTATATAATTGTTTTTAATTAGTGCTTGTTCTAAGCCCAACCACAGTGAGTGTTAAAAAGTTAAATATCTGATATAGAGAAAGCTTGATGCCTCAGTCAAGTACAGATGCTAAAGTAGAGAAAATGCCACTTAGCATCAGTGTCAGAAACAAGTCAATTATGTTGCCTGTGAAGAACAGCAATTCTAGTATTGCCTTTCTAGAACAATTTTCATACAGACAGTTTCTTTCAAGTCAATCAAGCAGCAAGGCATCTAAGTTAAAAATCTTCATTAGTACACTTCAGTTAATTTGGGGGGGGTATTTAAAGGCTGTTGATGTGAACAGTTGGAAGTTTGTGATTTTCTGCAATTTTGTGCCTGAAAGCTGTAGAATTTGACAAGAATTCATTAATATCAGTATTCACTGAGCATGTACTCTTCATAGCATAATATTAGCATAGTAAATCCATACTGTGTGGATAAATATTTTAAGTAAAATATGCTACCATTCTCTCTTAAAGCAGATAAAATTAAAACCAGGTCTGAAGAAGCTGTATTTAGTGTGTCTTATAATATCCCTCTGTTGATGTGTATTGGTTTTTAATGCAACCTTCCCATGAAAAGAAGATGGTGGCATTGCAGATGTCTTTGTCATGTGCTTGTCTTTTAGGTGTCCACAGCTCACAGTTGTTTATCACTGATTATCTCTACACTGATTATCAGGTTCTGTGTGCTCTCTATGTTGATTTAAGAAGCTTGCCATAGTTTTAAAGCCTTTGATTCTGTGGTAATGACTGAATATTTATAGCTGCAAGCAGATTCCAATGTTTATCCTATTTTTACTACTGCTATAAATAATTATCTGCTTTGCTCAATAGCAACTCATTGGTCAAGCTGCATTTATGACCTGTTTTTACCGTCTATAACTTCCTTTCACAAGAATATATTTTTACTTACTTTCACTAACCTTGTTTCCAGGACATGGAATATTTTTGAAATTGGAAGTTAAATAATACCTACAGTACAGGCATTTAAATCAGCTACATTATCTCTAGAGAACCAAAGGACGACTCTGGAATTATCTCATGTTAGTCGGTTGCCCTTCTGAAACTGCTACTTTTCACTGTGTGATCTGTGGGCAAAAGAGAAGTTTATAAATATAGTAATTTTTGTTTTGAGTAAATGAATTATAAATTTCAAAAGTTTATTTTATGGCAGCAAAGCACAGAAAACACTAATGTGTTTCTCTGAACACAGCTGAATGGGTCTAGTTTTGTTGATGCAAAATTACTAGGAATGGTGATGCTTTCTACCTTTTGATATTGTCATAAGGAAGCAGTATCAGTGTTAGTTAGCAAAAAGCACTGCCCGTCTGCTTCCAGTTTAATGTAAAACACTTTTTTGATCAGGATTAGACTTCACAGTTAATTACACAGTCATATGTTTTGATTTATCACCACAGTACTGTGCAAGTGGTCAACTACAATTACAAGTTAGAGCTGCAGGAGGCTTTTTGTTTCAAAGTGGTTAATATGTTTCTGTATATATTTATTTCTCTATCCAGATTTGATAAATACAATAATTTTGATTTACTAGTTCTCACTTCTAGGAATCTTTCAGACAAAGGAGGTTTTTGTTTGTGCTTTGTTAATTGATTATCTTGATTGTCTTATATTTATTCAGGTAGAATGCTTATGCTAATAACTCATTGCCTTGTCTGTACATACCAAATATTATATAAACTGTTTTTAAAGGGTTTACCTCTTTCCTCGTATGACTGCTCTTCATGGTTTTACATCTCCAAATGCCATAAATTCTCTCTGTGTATGCAGAATACAAAAAAAATCTTTTTTATATCAATAGATATACATTATTAGGATAGTAAGACAGAATTTGTCTGTGTACTTGTACTGTTAATGATGTTTTTTATTTCAGCATATGGAAGTTCATAATAACTTGCTACTCACTAACGTGCATGTTGGATTGACCCTGGCTAGATGCCAAATGCCCACCAAAGCCACTCCATCATTCCCCTCCTGAGTTAGACACTCAGGGAGAGACAGTATAACAGACTTGTGGGTCAAGATAAAGACTGGGAGAGATCACTCACCAGTTACTGTCATGGGCAAAACAGACTACTTGGGGAAATAATCTAGTTTATTACCAATCAGATCAGAGTGGGATAATGAGAAAATACCACTCCCTAAACTTTAAAACACTTTCCACCCCACCCCTCCCTTCTCTCTGGGCTCAACTTCACTCCTGGTTCTCTTCCTCCTTCCCCAGAAACACAGGGGAGTGGGGAATGGGGGTTGCAGTCAGTCAAATCACACATCCTCCTCAGAAGGAGGACCCCCCCACTCTATTCCTCTGCTCCAATGTGAGGTCCCTCTCATGGAAGACAAACTTCTGCAGCGTGGATCCTTCCTGTGGGCGGCAGCTCTTCCCAAACTGCTCCAGCATGGATCCCTCACATGGGGTGCAGTCCTTCAGGAACAAACTGCTCCAGTGTGGGCTTCTCTCTCCACAGGTCCTGCCAGGAGCCTGCTGCGGTGTGAGCTCTCCACTACTGACTTTAGTTCTTTTCCTTTTGGTTAAAGAACGGCAGAATTGCAGAGTCTCTTGATTTTCAGACTGACTTACCTTCTATATTTCACTGGATGAGTTTCAAACACAGATAAAATTTCCCATTTCTCCTTTGGTGATTTCAACTAGAACTATGTTGCACTGTCCCTTATATGTTTTGCTAGTGCATATGCTAATAAGTACTTCAGGCACAGGATAAAAGTCTGTAGTTCATTACTGGCTCTCAGCTGAGGCTACACATGACATGACATGATTTGATTGCTGTGCAGTGAAGAGTGACTATCTGATCCTTAATGTAATGTAGTGTTGATGTGCTTTTTTTATCCCCCTTTATGCACACGCATACCAGATACACACAAAGCAGTTTACACCTTAACATAGGAAGAGGAAGCTAGCTATGAGTTAGAGTAATTCATCTATATCCTTGGTCATGCAATAAATGTCAATACTCAGCTGAAAGTATTGAACATTGGACTGAATTAATGAGGTTTTGCTTAGGACCTTGCTGAACATTTTCTAGGAAGAAATACAAGAAAAATCTGGAGTAGAAGACTAAATACTATTGTATTCTCAGAAGATGAGCCAGTATTTTTCCAGTGCCAAGTGGATGTCTCTGTGTTCTTTACTTGGTTACTGTCTTCAGAGCAAAGAAGTCAGTTGTATCACTTGTCATAGCCACCAGGAAGTCTGTGAAGACTTACTTCTGCAAAACATTATAATCAGGTTAAGAATTGCAAACTCCAATTTCTTATAATCATATTTTTATTTGATTCTCAGAAAATTTGTGGAAACTTATTTGAAATTGTTGCATATCTAGCACCTTTTTTAACAGAGAATATGGCACCCTGGGATACTGAACTGAACTTTTTTCAGTTAGATGCAGACAGTCACTTTAATACATCCAGCTTTTAAAAGGATTCTTCTTCAAAGCCTGTGTAAAACATCCATTTGGTAGACTTTTATGCTAATGTAACTTGGAAGACTTTTGCTTAGACCATTTATGTCTTCTATTATCCTTATTCAAGATTAAGTCCAGGATGCTGCTATATTTCTGAAGGAAATACTGTGTTTTAATTCAGAATTGTGAGTGACATCTGATATAGTTGAGTCATTGTTATTTTAATTGTTTCAGAAATACAAATCTTTCTTGAACCTAAACTGTTTTTTTAACTCCACAGTAGTTTCCTACTCCAAACTTTTAAGCTGAATTTTAGATTAATTTTTAATTGTGGACATTTTTGTTTGAAACACATTATACACAATAGTTGCAACATAATTTTAATTAAAATTGCAATAATCAACTTTGTTATTGGAAAAAATCAGTTTTGATAGTTTCATTACTAATGTATCATATTGAGCACAAATAAATGGTATATTTGAATATTTTAATTATTACAAATCCCCAGTTTGGTGCGTGGTAATTAATGTCTATACCTTTAAAGTATAACTATAGGAACTGGAACTGTACTTAAATAAAGTGTAACAACGGGTCAACTTTACGTAAGTATGTTTTATTTTAGAACCCAAGAAGATACAATAATATTCTTGATCAAGTTCCATCTTTTATCTTGTTTCTCATGGCTAGAGATATGTTAGGAAATTAAAAAATGCAACTTCAGGTTCACTGAATATTCACATTCCTTTTTAGATTATCGACATAATGGGAGAGATCTTCAAAGTTCAACACTGTCAGTGCCAGAACAAGTAATGTCATCTAATCATTGTTCTCGATCAGGGTCCCCTCACCGTGGAGATAGTATAGGACGGACTAGATCGTGGTCTCCCAGTGTCCCTTCCCCACAAAGGTAAACTGTTATTTAACTATGCAGCTACATAAATTTAAGTGGTATTGATCCTATAAGAACACTGGAAAGAGTCTCCAGACTTTCAAAATGGCAAAGAATTATGTAAAGCCAATAATAGTTTTCCTTACATTATACTGATGTGCCTAATTTATACCTAATTTTATCTTATTTCTAGTCTATTATTACTGTATTATTTTTATTATATGATTATATCATTTTATATTTGATATATAAAGCATCTATAAATATATCATTACCTATGCTTTTTTAATATATTTTTCATCAAAAAGCAGTACAGTCCATTCTAAGGAAAGCAAAATATTTCTTCATGTTTTGATTTTCTAGAGCTCTTTAAAAGGTGCCGTATTTTGTAGTATGTGATGGTTTGACATTTTCTTAACATTCATTTGACAATGGATGTTTTCAGCCCTTTCATTTGTGTAGAAATAAGGTTCTGGGAGAACTTCCCAGTAGCTTGCTTTCTACTGGTTTTTTCATACTTATATCAAGCATCAAGAATAAACTGACATCAGTTCCTATTCTTGGAAGGTCTCTGATAATTATTTATCTTGTGAAAACAGACCAGGAAATTTCTTCCCAAACCTATCCCTTTTGGATAATGACTACTACTTGGTTGAATAGATTGTTTAAGCAAGAATTAAGAATACTTCTGAAGGATAAGCTTTCTTAAGAGGAAGCAGAAGGATGTAAATGAGAATGAATCCCGTTTTCCAGCACTTTTGTTGTTATGTATGGATAGGTTCCAACTGTGTAATTCAGTTGGAATGAAAGGCGAAGTTATTTTTTTGCCCACAATGTTCACAATTCCACTTTAATACTGAAGACCTGGTATGCAATATTTCCTGCATATGTGTCTCCCTTTCTGCTGCAGCCATTCTGATTCTCTTGCGCTCTGCTTTCCTTTCTGTGTTATCTTTGTTCTTTTTGTTAACTTAAAATTCCCTTGAGCTCTCTTCCTGCTTTCTTATTTATGTTTTTACTTGCCATTTCCTCTAACAGATGTAGACTATATGATACCCTTTTGCATTAGTGAGGCATTAGGCTCCCAAATCTCATACAGCTAACAGGCAGAATGTGTGTTTCTACTTGAATCTATACCCATATAAAACCATATAGTCTGACTTGAAATGGGACATAAACAGTAGACACAAAGGGGCCTATTCTGATTTTGACTATACTGATTTCAGCCTAAGTGATTGCCTATGCTAAATCTCCAGGGGTTAGATATAAACACAGATATATTTTTAGATATAAATGTGAGCAAAATCTCTTTGTTTGTGTTTGTGTTTTTCTGTGTGCATCCATGCTGTATGCATTTTGGGCAGAACTTTTACCCAAGCTAGTAATTATCACTTGTTTAACACCATTGAAAATGTTCTTTTCATGTTCCTGTAATTTTGCATTTCTTTAAATGTTCAAAATGTTTCCTGCTTTTGACTTTTCTAAAGCTAAATTTTAAAATATAGTTTTGAATTTATTGCAGCTGTTTCCTACAATGTCGGAAACAAATGCATTATTTATGTAATATTTCCCTGCCAATGCACCAAATCTTTTCTTTGATGACTTGACGAGCTCAGAGAATTGGGTTACCAGATCTTGAGGGTTTGTAGAAAAGAAGCATAATCCATGACAGAAATGTCTTTTTTATATCTACTGAAAATGCAGGGGTACTCAGGAAACCTGTAAGCATTACAAACCACAATTGCACCCTCTTTGGTTGAACTTGTTGTGCATGTGCTGCTATACAGATGTCCTAACTGCAGTAAGCATGCTGGACACCCGGAGATTTCCCAAATAGTGACTGACACCTCTGCAGGGCACAGAAGTTATATCATAGAAGTCCTTTTGCATTCCTCAGTCCTTGTACTGAATTTTGTCAACAAACTCCACTGAAGGCCCATTGAATAGTAGCTGACAAGAAATTGATATTGCTCTTGTAATGTTTTCAGCTAATCTTTTTTAAGGAGTGCTATTCTCTCTGTAGATCAGAATGGAGTTTAGACTGTGACAGTCACTGAACAACATCAGGTTTAGGTTTTTCTAAGACTATACATTTGAAAAAGCAAGATGAAGGTGACTATAGAGAGCAGCTATGCTGAAATGGTGTGACAAATCCAGGGTGCTCATTATTCTCTACCACATCAGCTGCAATTACAGCTGTTCACCTGCTGGCCTGTTATCTAGTTGCTCCATACATGTTCTGTCAACTGTAAAAAGTTTCCAAAGGAGTGAAGACATATGTTGTGAAAAAAACTTCTCTTGTAGAACAAGGTTCATTGGAGGAAGTATGTCACTTTCTGTTAAATGGTAAATCTGGCTGACAAAGATATCCTTAGCAAAATGAAACAAAATTGAAATGGTATTAACACTTCAAAGTACAAAAAATACTGTAGGATGTTAAAAATCAACATGAAGTGAGTATCTGATATAATAGAGAAATGTCAAGAAAGAAAATTATGTAGAACAATAAGCCAACAATATAATATTATGGAAAGTGATTTAGCAGACTGGATGTTACCGAGTATTCAGGACTAAGCTTTATAATCAGAGTTTAGACAGGAGTTTTGATTGTGTGGGCAGACAGCCCAGATCTTTGGCAAATTTTATAAAGAAATGATAGCTTGAGAAAGCTTAAATATTAAGTCAAAAGAAGAGAAAAGTACAATAAAATAATTTTTTTGAAACCCTAAAATAAAGAGAGACCTTGAGGAAGAGGGTCTGACAAAAACTAGAGTACAGAAAGGAGGAATGAGAATTGAGTGTTGGGAAAGTAAAAAACTTAACAGAGGACAGCAGAGAAATCCTGTCAATGTCCATTTCAAAGTATAAATACACATGAAAATGTTCAATGGCAGGTAAAGGCTATACTGGATTTTCTATCTTTCTGGTATCAATAGGGGAAGAAAAGTTCTTGCAGGAAAGAGTTGTAGAGTAGAAGGTAGATGAATTATACTTAGTATGGCAACTATAAAGTTCATTAGACAGAGTAAACTTTACACTTGGTTTCATGAATGCCAGAGTGGAGAAATGCTTTATGACAAATGAGTTGGAGCTGAAGGCAAATGTTTATGTGTAGTGCAACACCTTCATAGCACTTACGTGCAGAAATAAACAACACCATGGCAGCCGCAGTGAAGGATGCACATACAGGTTAACACTAATCAGGAACTGGCAAATGACAAAGGATAAGGATGATGGGTACCAAAGGGGCAGACAAAGTGACAAGAAAGGACACAGGAACTGAGTGATAAAAACCAACCAAACAAAAGAAACAGAAGATCACAGCAGTGCAGATTGCAGAAAAGAACAGGAGACAGAAGAATTTATTGGTCTAAAACTTGAATTTGTGTGAAGGGAAGCATGCAACCTGTTGTTTTCAAATCTTTACAAAACAATTATGTTTTAATTGTCCAATAATTATTACAGTTAACTGTTGTCTTTTACCTTCCTATTCTTGTGGATTTGTTTTACAAAGCAGAAAAAGTGAAGTTAGTGTGTATTAGTAGGTATCGATGGTTAAAGTGAGTAAAACAATCGATGGGCAAATCTTTGGTCTCAAATAGTACAAAATTGTAAAGGTGATTGGAGCTATTTAACGAAGACGGCATTCTGGGTACCACTTACACGGGTTAAACAGATTTGTCTTTTTCTGATTCTATGCTAGTGAGGTTACAGAATAAATTGTCTAGGACAAAACAAGCAGCTATTTTTTAATTCAGATGGCAATGTTTCCAGCAGGCTGCACTCTACTGTAACAGCCAGAAGTCCCCATTGTGACTTACTACCTTTACATCTTTATAGTATAGTCAAAATCAAGAGCTTATGAAAAATTTTTTACAGTGTATGTTTCAGCTAGAAGGAAATTTTCCTTGAAGGTACTAGTCTGGAAAGACTAATGAAATGCTGTCTAAAATAACCTTTATAATTTTAAAAAAAAAAATTCATTTCCAAAACAAACATCGAAACAAAAGAACAAAACTCCATCCCTATCATGGACTTGGCACCTTTTTCTAAAAGAGAAAATGTTTGTATCTTGAGTTTTACAATTATTTGAGAGTAAACTTATACAACAGACAGGTCAGCTAACAGATCTCATTACCAATATGTTTGCTAATAATTATCTGTACAAATGAGTGAGAAGGCACACTCGAAACTGAGAATCTGATATCTTCTATCCGTAGTCGGAATGTGGATCAGGGACCACGAGGGACTCGATCTACTCCTGCGCATTACAACACCCTGAACCGAATGGATAGACACCGAGTTATAGATGACCACTACTCCCCGGACAGAGAGAGGTAAATATCTGGCTGGAATTAGAAACAGCTGTAGCCTGCACTTATCAATGTGAGTTATTTCAGCATGGTAGCTTGATAATGTAAATAGGAAAATTGCTTAGGTAATCCCAGAGATTAGCATTTCCCTACTCATTTATCCACTGGTTACATGACTTACACTGAAAAATACACAGTGCACATAAGACTGACAAAACTGTCAAGTGAGCGTATCTTTGCTAGGAGGGAATTTGAAAAAAATCTATGAGAAAAGGTACAATATCAAAGACAAATAGTTTAGTTGTCCTTTTTTATAAAAATATTTTTATGTATTATATTAATAAATTCTTTAAGTGCTGAATGCATTTTTAAAAAAACCTAACAGTAGACTTGTTCATTTTTGCTGCTGAATAAAGAGACATAAACCCCGATAATTTCAGCTCAGTATTAATGTAGCACTCTCATTAGAAACAGTGCAATTCACAGGTGTAAAAAAGTATATTACTGTGTTCTGTGTTCATCTTTGCTCAACCTTCTGAGCCACTTTATTAAAAAAAAAAAATTAGGGCAAAGTGTATAAATTCGGGGTCTTTGTGTTTAGAGGCACCTCTGACCATGACCGATGTTACTAATATTTTGACTAATGGAACTTTCCAAAAAGTGAGCAGAGTTTTAGCAAGCTCTGTGAATTTTGATGATGTTAAAAAAAAAAAGAAATGCAGCAATAATTGTACAATGAAGTTAACTTTGCTGAATTAATTGTGGTTATTATTTTCTGACATTAAAAAAATTATTAGTCTTTTCCACCTCATTGTCTTCAGGTCAGAAAATCAAAACAAAGTACATTTATTATCTTTAATTTTAAAGTCTTCCAGCTTCTTCTGCACCGAGTTGAATACCTGCCCTCAATGAGAGGCATGATTACTAGATATTGTCTCATTTCATAACTGCATATAGCAAGGAGTAATAGAGATATATTTTGTAATCTTGAGTGATATGTGACTGGTATTTGAAGTTAATACTTTTATAGATGCCCATTACAGGTCGCTCCTCAAGTGACATCAAAGCACATAATTGGCATTTCTAACTGTAACACAAAGAATCTCAGTGGCTTTTTGTTAGCAATATTGAACAGAAAAGGCTAATATGTCTTAAAAGAACAGTGATGTGATGGTCAATATTCTTCTTCAAAGATGATATTCTTTAGGGGATTATAATATTTTCCTTATTTCAGAAGAAAAAATAATAATTAGTTATCCCTAATTAGACAAGTGAAAAAAAAATTCTACTATAAGGAATTAAAAAAATAAATCTATTCCTGTGGTTTGTAATTTAATTTGGCCCAACAAAAAGTCAAATGAGCAAAAAATAAAGATATTGAAAAAAAATAGTCAAGTATTTATCATCCCAGATACTAACTGTATTCCGTACAAGTATGGTAGATCTTAAGTGAACCTCTTTTTTGCATTAAACTATTTAATATTTCTATTTGAGTTATGGGAAAGAAAATATATTTAGTTGGCTCATGAGACTATCTGATTTTTATACAGAAGGCAGTAAGTTGAAGATTCTGAGCTGTTTCCTTTAAAGAAAATTACAGAATGCTTTGGGGATATAATATCATGTTGATTTTTAGACCAATCGTCCTTGAAATAGGATCTAAACTTTTCCTCAGAGCCCGCATGTGCCTTATGGAATGCTGCTGGGTTTGTTCACTGTGTGAGTTGACTTGCTGCCTCCCAGATAAATGCACAGCTGTGAAAGGTTGCCTGAAGTACAGAACCACAATCTTTCCCCATCACCTCAGTCAAATAATCCCTACTGAACTGACTTGATTTAGGGTAAAAGAATTGTTTGTTCGAGAATATGTCAGAAAAACAATTTCAGAAATTTGTTGGTGATGAGATTATTAAATTTTCACGTGACCATCCTGGATTAATAGGTTAGATGTGCTTGTTAGGTGTGCTCTGAATCTCTGAACACAGCTTTATATGTTCTTGGTATTTTCCAAAACACACCGAGTTCTCCTCTTCTCACGTGATGATTTGTTTCCGGCATTATCAAATTGCTGACTAGTTATGACTATTGCAACATACAGACTCTGAAGCATATTGGTTTTAGGGAACACCAAAGATAACACAAGAAGACTATTCCCAAACCCCTACCATGTTTTATATTCATTCTTAGTGTGACAGTAGTTTTATGAATGTCAAGATTATTAGATTTCAGATTTTGTTAGTGCGTATTTGTGATACTGACCCTGTTGCATACTAAAAACCCAATGGTGTCCTTAAAGTAGCTCTTTAATGGTGTTGATTCTGAAAACTGCAGGAACTGCAGGCAGTTTGAAGAAGTGGAAAAACAGAACTTTTGTATAGGTTTATAATCTCTCTACAGATAATCTACACTTGGCCTGAAAACAAATCACATTTTGCTTTCCCGCAGCTCTGATGGTTTCTTGTTTCCATGGTCCATTTATCCCTTGAGGCTGTTTGCAAAAAGGGGATTTTGAAAAATTAGCTTCTTATAGTCATGCTAAGTTGCTAAGTTAAAGTATGATTGAGAATATGAGTAAGACAATTGTTTACTTCCTTTTCTAGATAATTCAACACAAAGTTCTTTAAGGTATATGGCACTAAGGAGTTAGTGGAAACCATATACAAAGTGCCTAATGACCTCAAGTCTAGTAGCAATGTAAACATTCCTTCAAACTGAATGCATAGTTAGAATAAGAAATAAAATTATTTTTAAAAACCCCTGAAATTATTTTTTTAAATTTAATTGGACATAATTTTAATTTCGAACACCAAACTACTAGATGTGTCAAATGTGGCTATTAAATCATATATTTATTTTTGTTGGCAGGATAATGTTACAGTTAAAATGTGTACCTGATGCTATATTATCAAAAATGTCAGAATTGTACCATGTATACTGCCAACTCAAAGTGAAAAATCATGTTAATTTGTTCCCTGTATATTTAATATAGATCTACATTTTTGTCTAAATGTTGGCTTTTTGTGGGTACCCACACTCTTATGAAATAGCCTAAATTAGTAATGTAAAGAAATATGACTGCTTATGACCTAACACAGATCCAAGCTCTTTCAGATCAGTAAGAGGGATAACCTTGTAAACTTCAGTCTGACATGTTTTAATATATACTCAAAAGCTGACTTTTATCTCACTTGAGAAACTGAAACTAATCAAATTATAGGGAAAATGTTGGAAACAGCCAGATTTAACCTCAGAGTTTTATTTTTAAACTATCGATATGATTAGGTGAGTTAGAGGAAAAATGTGAGAATCTTAGTTTAGTTCAAAAAAAAAAGACATCAGCCCAACCTCCATCTGTGTATTTCTTTCTGAAAGGTGTATCAGCAGTTAACAGCAAACACTAAGGCACTGTAAGGAAATTGTACTCAGGCCCACAGCTTTAACAGGCTTCGATACTGTTTAACAACTATTAATTTAACTCTATTCTTTATCCTAGAAGGGCTCTCACAGAGGCATGAAATTGCTAATGGTGAATTTAGCATAGATATAGTAAGCATTCAGAGAATGCATACAGTATAAATGTTTTTCTACTAGGCACTTAGGAGAAAACAAGAGAGAAGGCGAGTTAAATTGAGTCCACTATCTGTTCATCAAAGCTGTTGCACACTTTCCATTTTAAAGAACAAAAGTTATTATCTGCTGTGTTAAAGTAATGGGGCAATCATAGGCGTGACTACTGAAAGGAATAGTCTCCATTATCTTTAAATCACTTCAGAGGTGTTATCTGGATGTGCTGGGACTAGCATGACTATCACACCACTATTACTGAAAGGAGGTTTCATTCCCACATTCAGAATATACACTTTGCTTGTTTGGTGCTGTTGAAGGAGGGTGCTTTGTGTTTTTTAACATAAAGTAAATGTCAACATGAATAACAAAAAATTCTGTTTACTATGTTCAAACCAGTGAAGATCAAAATTATTCACTGGAATGGGTCCACTACTTGTTAGCTAAAACACTATTTAATTACCTGCTTCTATTATTTAACACAAAATTAAATGTGGGCAAGAGCAATATTATCTTTAAATTTCTAAATGTCATCTTACACTGTCCAGTTGCCTTATCTAGGAGTAGCAGGCTCCTAATCTAATATTATTAGGTAGGCGCCAGATTAGGTCAAACTAGGAAAAGAGTATTTTGAGACATTGCACCATAGTAAAAAGTGAAAAGAACAGATTATTTTTTCACACTTTGTTAAATACACAGCTGAATAATACATAATTAGTAGTCATTTATTATTTTTTTCATTAATATTTCACTGTAAAATAATTTAAATATAAATTACAGGCACAAAACCATAGTAAAGTATAAAGGGTATGTGATGCTTTATGTGGAAATTTTGGGGTAATATTTTCCGTTTTCACTTGTGTGTGTCATGTGGGTACATACCCACCTGTGGGTTTGCCAGGTCGTTGCTTCTTTGCTTCTTCAAATACCCAGTGAAGTAAAAGAAATGCATTTGCTGAAAATGTGCTTCAACTTGAATCTCAATAATTGCAGTGTTTCTTTAAGTTCTTCTTCTCCTTTCAAATCATGGTTAAATTGCACAATCAGCTGCACCACCGATCACCCTGGTTCCTCTATGAATGCTGAAGGCTGGTTATCTCCAACGGAGGGATGTGGAGTAGGAAGGTGGCAAGAGATGTGCAGTCTTGCAAATGTAGCTACATCTGTAAGGACCTTTGTGCCAAATTAAACAAAAACAACAACAAAAAGTCATAGACACGTTCCTCAGAATGAAATGCACAAGTAAAATGCCCGTGTTAAAAATAATACAGTTCTGATAAATGACTTCAGTGTTATGTCCTTTGGAGCAAGGACTTAGAATACAGTGTGGGGAGCACTGTGATAATGTGATTCTGACTTACTGAAAGTCCTCTTGATTGAATGTGTGTCAGCTCACAAATTCTCCGCTGATAATTGCTATTGTTTCTCAGCTAAAGCCTTCAAACTGTCAGTTGCAATCCACTGGAATTTTTCTAGGATTTCATCTCTGCCAGAAGAGCAGGAAATTCTATACAATTGATGTAGCAAAAAGCATCAATACCATTATTTGTTGAAAAAATCGGTGATGTTTATAAGTAAAGAATATCTAGTTTTTTCCCTTAAAAATACCAAACTATTGAATAAAACTATTCTGTTAATATTTTCTATGAAATGTTGCAGGGGAAATTGCATAAACAATGTTTTATTCTTGAATGGCATTTGCTATTTTCTAAAGGTAAAGAGCTTGACTTCACATTTGATTTACAAACTTTTTAGGTGTCATTTGCCAGGTGTTTATAAGGCAACATGGAAAATGTTCTAACACAAAGCACATTAACTCCTGTTTTATTGAGATGAGAATATAAACTTTTAGGACAGTATCAGTGGACTCATTTCTTTGGAAAAAGTTGTAATAGTTGCTTTCCATTGTTGAAATGAATAAGATGCTAATAGGACCTTTTACCTGAAGCCACAGCATTTTATTAGTTCTAGACTCCTCTTCCCTTGAACAATCCTGTGCTCAACCTCCTACCTAATTTGATCCCAGGCACAGTTTTTTTATTTCATGCCTTACCACAGTACTTTTCCTAAATTTCATACATCAGCCCTCTCTCTTTTCCCTTCTACCACTGTCAATGGTTCTTTCTGCTCTAAATTTCCAACTAGTTGACCCAAAGAACCACCTGTTTCTTTTTCTGCAGTCTGATCGAGCTAATTCCCATTTTATCACATTGCTAGTTATTCAGAAAATTTTAACTTGAGAAGTTGGGGAGCATTTGGTTAAAGGCAAATCCATACCAGTAAAAAATTATATTTATTTTTTAACAATTTCAAGTTTTATACTTTGCTATTTCAGTTGAAAAGTGTAAAAGAGTGTTACTAAAAATAGAGGATAATTCTGTTGCCAATTATACAACATATTACTTTAATTACAGTCAGATAATACACCACAAAAAGCTGACTGTCAGAATAAACAGTAATAGAATGAGAGAAACTTAATTTCATTCATGCAGGCTCTAGCAGTGGAAAAGGAAGTCGTGTTTTGCATTCAGAATTATTTAAGCACAAGATTTTCAGGATGTAATAGCACTCCAGTACTTCATCCTTTCCACAGAAATACTTGGGAGTCTACTTCCTACCCGAGCAGGGAAACTGGAATGTCAATCAAATGCTCACAGAGAATGAAAATTGAAGGCAATAGATTATCTTCTAAATGCCTCCTCTTTACTATTGAATTAAATATACCAAGCAGTAGAGAACAGGCTAAACTCCCTTTGTATCGTAAGAACAGAAAGGTGTTTATTCCATGTGGTTAAAGTGAGACACTGTGTGTGTGTGTGTGTGTGTGTTCAAGTGTGCTCCTGAGACTGTTCTCGTATGTCAAGTCTGTTCCTGGATACTAAGTCATTCCAGCTAGGCAATCTAACCTGTTACCACATCACTGATTTCAGTTTTCTCTACCCTCATGGTTCACTGAATTTGTTATGAATCTGTAAGGAAATGGACAAATAGGTGAGCAATATTAGAAAAATTTAATTCATTTTCTATTCACTTTAAAAAAGGGAAAGTTGTCTGTTTGCCTATATATCTGGATTCTTCTTGTCAGAACATTGGAAACCTGTTTTCACCTGATACAGCAGTGTCAGAGGGGATTGGGGGTGTGTATGTGGACAGTAATAATCCTATTGCAAACCTATAGTGCTGCCATATTAGACTAACGTCATTATTTTAATATAAGCAAAATGAGTTGTTGCTGCAAGCTTTCTGTGCTATCTGTAACAAAATAGGTGATGTTTCACAGATCTGTGAGGGTGCAGGCTAGTATGTGCATTTGGCCATACTATCATTTGACATACTGCTGCCATCAACTACTATCATGTAGCAAGTCAGGAATATGTGGTAAGAGGCTAGAAATCTAAATTAAGGCCCATGTCTCCATTGTCTTCTAAATATTCCCATCTACGTGTGCCTATGAGATCATGATTTTTATTAACAACTTGAAGGACATTTATTTAGATGCAAATCTGGAACATTACTGAAATTCTATTTCACTTAGGCCTTGTGGAGCTTAATGTTACTACAGTATGATACACCTTATGATTTTAAGCATTTTACACTGTGTATTAGCCAGATGAAAGTGGTGTATGCTGCAGTTTTGGACATTGAGAATTAGGGAAGGCATAGGCATTTTTTGTGTTGTTAACATAAAGAATTTATTTTAACCTAAATGCGTAAAGTATTAATAATAATTTAGATGCTGAGAAGAAAGATGGCATTTAAGGATTTTACTCTGCATGTTGAAATACCTAAAACACAGGAAAATATGCTGCCTCATACTGTGCATACTATCATGTTTTGACCTGTGTCATGTCAGTCAATTTGTCTTTCATGCACATTTTATGGAAAATATTACAGTCCTTCAATAGAAACCATTTTCAGAGACATATGTTAATTCATGTATGAAACTGTTTATTTCTTCTTAATTGAGTCAGACAGAAATAATCTTTTTTTCTTTTCTGTACTTGTAAGAATATGTTATAGTGAGCTATTATCTATTATCTACAACAACCTGATAGGAGGTTGGGATGAGGTGAGGGATTGGCTTCTTCTCCCAGGCAACTAGTAAGAGGACAAGCGGAAATGGCCTCAAGCTGTGCCAAGGAATGAAAAGAGTAGCTAAGCGCTGGAGGCACTCAGAGAAGTGATGGAGTCACCATCCCTGGAAACATTCAGAAAATGAGTAAAAATGGCACTCTGCCATAGAGTTTAGTGACCATGCTGGTATTTGGTCAAAGGTTGGACTTGATGATCTTGGAGGTCTTCTCCAACCTTAGTGATTCTATTATTCTATTAAGATTTAGTAGCAACAACTCTGTATAGACAAGCAGAGTTCTGGGGAATGAGGAAGCATATTTTGAACTTGTTAAAAGTTATTGTATATTAAAGTGTATAAGTGGTTGTCTCCAAATGCCAGCATACTCTGAAAACCTGAACTGAATTTCTGAAAAAGTTAAAAAAAAAAGGAGAAGTTGAACTGCCTGCCAGACATTCACCAACAAAAGTCTCAGAACTTGATAAGAACACTGGAGTTCTGAGTCTCTAAAAGTATTAGGACAAAAGTTGTTAGCAGATCTTGGGCAAGTTAACATAGTTTTGTGATGATATGGAAAGTAGTTAGGATTGAAATCCTAAAGCAGATCTTAACTGATGGTGTTTCATTCACATACAAGTGAAGACAACAGTTTGGGGTTTTCATTCTTATGGACAGTAAATAATGTACTTGCAAATAGCAATTACATTCCCATGACATTCATGCTCTGCAACACGTGTTCTGCCTGAAGTCCCAGTTTTGTTTAAAGACTTGCTTTTTAAAAAATGGTTGAATATATTGTATTTATTGATGTCTTATATCTTTGAAATGCTATCAAGAAAACTTGTCAACAATTCACTGGAAAGATAAAAGTGAAAGTGAATTGTTAAAATAAAAGTGCCATCTACCATCTCGAAACACTTAATTGCTTATTAATACTAATTTAATATTTGCTAGAATCTTGTGGTGTTAATTCCAGGATTGCATCTGAATTATTTGAAGGCATATTCATGTGGATGTAGCCTGGGAATGTCACCATGGAGTGGAAATAATAAGCTGGTATTCAGTTGTTCACCACTATCTTACATATCACAGCTGTTGTGGGATAGACTCCTACATTTTTACTTGATTGTTCTTCCTGTGGGTGTGCATATATTCTAAAGCAAATTTGAAGAACATGGTGAAATAATTTTTCGTGTTTCTTGGCAACATGCTGGCTGCCAGGCACGGCAGTCTACTGTGGGTAGACTGCTTTTGGTACTTAGGTCTGTGCATTAGTTTAAAAACACTAATAGTTTTTTTTCAGCCTGCCATGTAAGCTCCGTGATTATTTTCTTAATTGTTAGTCCTTCAGATTTGCAGTGTACTATGCCAAATTTGTCCTTGCTGAATTGTATGTGGCTTCTCATTCTTGAAACAAACTGCAAAGTTTAAATTACATAACCAGGGTCTCAAGTTGGAATATTTTTATAGTGGTGACTCTGCTTTTTTGTTCATTTAAGACGAAATGAACACAAAGATCTCTTGTGCTATATATAATTGACCTTATATGCTTATAAGGCATATTTACATATGGCTAATGGTATATTTTATTCTCATGCAAAGAGACAAATATAAGTGTAGGTAATATAGCTACCTCTAACAATGTCTTTCATTACTAGAAAATCACTAATTATATGCAAATTAAGGCATGAGAAGTAAAAATGGAGCATAAACATGAGGTTTTCTATGTTTCTTATGAAATCAGTTTACATTTCCAGTGTGGACTGTTGTGATTAGACATTCCTTTGAAATACCCCAACTTCAGTGCAGCTGTAGACTTTACATTCCAATAATTCCTTTTTAGTGCTAAATAACTCTATTTTCCAAACGCTTTTACCTGCATTGTGTGCATTTATTTATATTAAAAGAGAAATAACATTCTTCTATTTTTGGTAATTGGAAAATATCTAGTACTGTAACGAATATGTTTAAAGTATATAAATCTAGACATATTTTCAAAATATAAGCAAAATATAAATACCTTGGTTTTATTATTTTGAAATGCATGCAACTGGGGTTTTTTTGCTTATTCTGTTATTGATGTTATATCTCTTCATTATTTATTTAAATAATGAAAGGCTTTCATCTAAACTCACCTTTTATTGTGATCTGATCAGTATTAGGAGAACTTACCCTTAGAAATGGGAAAGCTCTGGAGAGATTTATATATCTTTTCTTCTTATCTGAAATACTGTAGAAAATCCCAAATTTTAGCTATCTGCTTGATCCATAGTCTCCCAATGGCTTCTCAGAATAAATGTGTGAATCATCTAGGTAATTTTATCTTTAGAACTGTATATCATATTATTTTGTTAATAAGTTCAGTGCTCTTAAAATATACTTTTGTAGCTCCTGTGTTCTCAGATTTCAATGTTTTCAGTTTTGTGATGTGTATCATTGCTTCTCATCTCATTGTCTCAAATGTGTGTTTTTCTTTCTGCCATCAACTCAGTCATTATGTTACTTTACCTCGTTCCCGGTACACCCAGTCCACAGATCACCATTACAGAGACGTCAGGTATATGTTTTTCTCTGTGTGACTATGTGTGAGTAATGCATGTACTTCTACGTACCTACATGTCCACTTCTGGTTTTATTAGTCTGTGTCTAGTGGTAGAAAACTTAGAAGAGTAGAGTTAGTATCAGCATTAGCTTTCTTAGTACAGTGTGTACACAAACACTGGGTCATTCATCATATGTTTCACTTGAACATTATTTCACTGCCAATAGTCTATGATTGGTGGTGCAGGAAGACTATGCTTTATTTACATTACTTTAATGTCTTTTAGAAAATAAATAAAGAAAACTGTTGAAATCAGCAAATGCTAATACGTGCTAAAACTCTTATTTTAATATACAGAATGTCTGTGTTAAACATAAGACTGGAGTGTGATACCTCTCTCATAATCTCATAGCTCTAATAGCTACAAGCCAACATATTTTAATTTTTAAAAATAGTTTTGCAGAATTCACCGAAGTTCCAGCTGTGTTTTGTTCCTGTATTTTGTTCTGTTGCTGACATTGCTTGCTTTTCATGTTGTTTTGTCTCCTCATTTCATCTTTTTGTTGCTTTTCATTGTGTTCACCCATTATGTTTTGGCAGCCAGGATCACACAATGTATCCTCTCTTTTGTGAAGATGCAATCAGATTACTCCGCTCCCGTAAGATGTGCCGTACCTACTCTGAGGGTGCTTACTATGATCTTGAGAGGTACAATTGATGTGGAGTATATCGTTAGCTCTGCCACATTGCCAGTGCCATGTTTCATTTCCATTTATCCACTGAGAAACGTGGTCTATGTTTTAAGTGATAAACACATACAGTGAAGATGTTTTATAACGCTCTGAGTATGTATGCATCTAAAACTGACTACTCAGGGCTATGGGTAAATCCCAGGGGATGATGAACAGCTTTACAGAAGCCAGTTTTGTAAATTAGGTTATATGGATATTATATGTCTGTGTCTTTTATAACTTATTTTTGCTGAAATTTTCCAGAGTGCTTATAGCATTTATTATTCTCTTTGAAATAATAAGGAAAAGCCTATCTGCTTTAAAGTACACAGAAATAGTGTCTTTCTGAAATCTCATACTTTCCTGATCTGAAAAATAGAGTGAAAAGTAAATGTGTATGCTTATGTAAGCGTATGTTGTATATATTTGTATACTGCATATTCTGTAATTTAGGAGTACTTGTGTACATTCCCAATACCTGTGTGAACATCATAGTTCCTATTTATGCATGAAATAAAGAGGCAGAGAGAAGTTGAGCCCCTAAGAATTTCTATGAAATAATTATCCACTTGAAATACAGTGGCTTTTAAAAGATGCCGGTGTAGTCCTATGATTAACATATTTTCAGAAATATTGCAAACCAGGAAAAGGTCTATATAGTTGTCAGTGAATAGATATAAGGATATCAATCTGATAAACTATGAGCCAATAAAAAGGAAGTGATGGCTTCAGAACAGATATAAAGGTTGATATGTGTTGTTTTATGAGAGGGGTCATGTAAAATTTCCAAAGCAAAAAGCAAAGAACTCTTGATATATTAACTTCACTGCTGCCCTCTTGATATGAGTTCCTCTGAGATGTTCGTTAAAGTTTGCTCTGGATTCAGATCATATTTTTAGTAAATGTAAAATTACTTTTGGATGCAGAAACAGAAAAGGATCTGAAAATTCCTTCCAAAGAAATACTACTTTTTAAAAAGTCTTCACAGCTATAGTATAGTAGACATTATAAAGTTTAGAACCCAGTCAAACGTTTGTTTTGAAATTATGCTGTTTTACATGAAATCCAATATAAAGAAAGAGTGTAAATAGTTCAGTCCACATGTAGAAACTTTGACAAGGAGAGGGATTTTTGGTTTGTTTTCTGAAAGGATATGATATGGGCTCGTATGTATACTATTTCAATACTTAATTTCATATACATTTTTTGCCTTAGCTATGTACTCATATTTGCGCTAGTTTATCTGGACCTGTTTCAGATTGTTGGTTATGTCTGTGACTGTACAGATATTACTGAAAGTTGGAGCTATTCTCAAATTGTCTTACTTTGAGGATCTTGATTTGTAAATCTTAATCTTTTTTTTCCTACAGAAATTAATCTCTCAAAAATAAAGTAAAATTTATGAGAAAAAAGGTCAAAAGTTACAGTACTGCATAAATATGGAAAAGCATATTTAAGCAGAGAGATGGGGTAACTCTTTTCCAGGGCTTTATTGAACAGAAGGCTATTAAAGCTAATTCCTCCTGAGATCAGAAAGGAAAATCCAACATGAAGTGGAATATTTTGAGCTCACTGTTAGAACAGTATCTTGAGATTCCTTGGGCCCAGAAATTGATCCTGGATTCCATGATTCTGTTGAATCCAAGCTGTCTGTAGGTAACATTGGTGTTCAAGTTATTTGAATCATCTTACGAGATTCCTTCGAGCAATCCACAGCCACAATCATATTTCCTACTTTTTCACCCTTTTTGTCTTTCCATATTCAATTTAAGGACCATTTACAGCATAATCTTTATGCAGTTTCCTGTTATACATTGAAAAACTCTAGTTCTCTCTTCCTTACTTTTATTGGAAATAAATGAAAAATTACCTTTTAAACAATATTTAATCCTTTATCTTTACACTTTCCCCCAGTTCAATGCTTACTCTAAAATACATTATTTTGTAGGTCAAGGTGTTATTCCTGCCCTCTTAGTTCCATCTACTTAATCAGTTGTGGCTGATTTTGACCAAAAACATACGACATCAGTGTCAATTGATAGCAAGCAACAACATATCTTCCTGTCTTTCACTTTATTCAGTATATGAAATAACTTTACAGTTTCCAATGTTCAGTAAAATAGCAAACATTGTTCCATCCAGTCCAGCATTCAGGGAAGTGTCTCTTATCTGGGACAGAGTTTTCCATCTTATGTCCCTATGAATCCACCAGTGCTGGTGTCCTGCAGGCAAATATATCAAATAGATACATTAGTCAAAATTACTTGCCTTCTTTTTTATTCATGGCTCCTTTCATTGCTTATCTTGTGGTCATTCACAGCCAGCCCATTAAGCCTTGGGGTCTCTTCTAACATATTTTATTTTTTTTTCCCCAGAGTGACTACTTGGTTCTTTTTTGTCTTTTCTTTGCTGAAGTTTGTTTCAGTTATTGTTTATCAGATATGATAGTCTATAGTTCATTAGTTCTAGGACACATTTAAATTATCAAAATCCCTAATTTCTCAAGTTATTCTTTGGCTATGGCATTCATCATTTTGTCTTTCTGATGGTTCCCCCCTTTTGAAGAAGTTCACTTCTTTCCTTCCCAAAAGTAACCAAGGCAGCATTGACAAGATATTTATTCCAGCACGTGCCTAAGGAAGGCTATGGGCACATGTGCATCTTTGATGATTTCAGTGCCCTTTGGACCTGGGGTTTTCTCAAGAACATCCTGCTGCTCAGTACTCCATTCCAAAAATCCTTGACTCTTTAATGTGACATTCAGCATGGAAGCACTACCTGGTATCAGTTCGCACTGCTGCAGATACTCAGGTTGAATATACACAAGATATTATGGCTGGGCGTGTTGAGCTTTACTTATGCTTCTATTTACATCCCCCAATTCAGAATCCTATAGGGTTGTATAGGCTAGTTCACGTGTGACAGTCACCCATTTTAAATTGGTTGACATACACATGATCTCATCCCCCAATTCAGAATCCTATAGGGTTGTATAGGCTAGTTCACGTGTGACAGTCACCCATTTTAAATTGGTTGACATACACATGATCTCATCCCCCAATTCAGAATCCTATAGGGTTGTATAGGCTAGTTCACGTGTGACAGTCACCCATTTTAAATTGGTTGACATACACATAATCTCAATTATACACATTACTCAATTGAGTAATGTCCCATTACTCAATTTTCAAGATTCTTATCCTTATATTTTAAAAATTAAAATATAAGCAGTTCATTCTAAATAAAAATCTGCCGAAAACCTCACTATATGACATTCTTTCTCAACTTACCTCTCTCAGACCTCACCTTAGTCAGAAAGAACATCACACTATGAGCTATTTGTTTTTTTCCACTTCTAGCCTTTGTGGTTAGTGTTTGTAAATCAATAAAAGTGGTTTGTGTATCTTTTGTGCAGGATGTGAGGTTTACTTCAGGTAGCGTTTCTGTTGTTTCACTTAAGGAAACAAGATTTTGCTTCCATTTTTTTCTTTTTTTCTTTTCCTGACTTCCATTTTACCAGTCAGAAATTTTCTAACATGCATATCCTATTTTTGGTGAAATTTCTCGGTTGCTCAAGTACTAATTTCCTATCAATGTAACTTTTTACTTTTATGCAATATGTGTGCATTGATCAAGTGTTCTTAATATGTTGTTGATTATTTCTGGATATAATTTGAAAGTAGAAGTATGAAATCAAGACATATATATGAAAATATGTGTTCAGAATATATTGCTGCACTGTAGATAAATGTGTTCTATCTTCATTGCATTTTAATAATAGAGTGAGGGAAAACATAATGAAAGAAGACACTTTAAAATGTCTGAAATATCTGTGCTGTTTATTCCATATTCAGGAGGACTAGGCAGGAGAGAAGAGTGCCTAATTCATATTATGATGACACAGCCTATACTCCTGAAAGGTATTTTAATTTATATAGTAAAAATAGATTAAGCTGAGTAATAAATTTTTCATGAAACGTGGTCTAAAATTTCTAATTGGCCTCGACTAATGATATTTAAATTTACAGTGCACTTTATGCCATATTTCTCTAAATACAGAACAACTAATTTCCATAGTTTTAAGTACCTCATTTTCTTTCAGGCCTCCATTAATTTGATTTTGGATTTTAAGCATAATTCTTAACTGAAAAAAAATTTTATTCATTAGATGTAGGAGGAAAACCGAATAGTGCAGAGGAGCTTCGGTATGACTGAAGGTTTTTTCTCTTAACTGAGCTGCAATTCTACTGGCTAATATTTTTGGTCACTAGGAGTGATTGTAGGACAATTTAGAATCCTCAATTTCATTCTTTCAGTAACCTGAGTCACTTAAGAACGTGCTCAGCTTTTAACATGCTGCCCACATTGACTTAAAAAAGGACTAACCAAATGCCTTCAAAGTGATTTTGTGTTCTTGCTGTGCTAGGGCCCAAGGTATTATGGTTCTTCCTAAATTGTGATATGCATATAATGTACCACGGGAAATATAACTCAAATCTGACATGTAATCTGAAAAGTTTTGGAATGTCTCTGAAAATAGTTATTTGATAACTTCTTTCGTGTTTAAAGAGCTAGGCAAAGTCCAAAAAAAAGGAAATCTGAAGAAAGGACCAAATCAGAGTTCCCCTCTCTTTGAACAATTAGATGTTTTGTATTTCTCTGTCCATTTTTAAGTCAATGGATGATTTTTGTCTACAGTATGGGAGCAGGTAAAGCAGGACTTATTTCCAAATAGCAAGAAATTCTGTTTTTATTTGATTACTGTGAATAAATACAGTCATATTTAAGAAAAAATAAAGTGCACTGCAATTTTAAAATCATGTGTTTATGGTGTCTGCAATAAAGTAGTTTTACTTAAGTCTTAAAATACTGGTTAACTGGAGAGACTGGCTTCAGCTTTGAGGATATGGATGATCAGGGAGAGTGTAAAGATATACTTGTCATTCTTCAGCTGTATTCTAATTTAGATTGAACTAAATCTAATCTAATACTAAATTAGATTAAACTAGAGTGAATTTCACCCGGTCATTGATCTGGCTACTAACCATGTGGAAAAGAAAGAAAAAAAAAGCCATTCCCCTAAGCACCCAATTTGACACAGAAGAAACAACTGAGAGTGATTGACATTCACATATTTTCACATGTTTTTTCCCTCAACACAATTACCAGGGGATGTGGGGTTATTAAGTTTGTAAACATATTGTAAAGTCTCAGATTCTGAACCTGAGAAGTTTGGAAAAAAATGGAGTCATGCAAAAAATGCTGCTGTGATTCCCAGGAAGAGATTCACGAAAACTCTCGGATCAGTGTATGAAAGTCAGTAAAAAGTTCATCCTGCCGTTTTTGGTTAGGATTTTCAGTACATACAGAGGAATATTTTTATTCAAATTTATAATCTAGTGATCCCTTGATATTTTCTGAGAACCCCTGCCTTGCTTCTCGCTCACTGTCATGTGAAAATATTTGAATAGTGAGACCGCAGAAGCTCCAAGGCTTTACCCTAACAAGATCCTGAAAGTACAGAACTCCAGCAATCCAGTTGAAACTCCCTAACCAAACGCCAGATGATTTGTATCTATTTTTAATATACTGGAGTAATGGAGTAAAACGGAGTAAGCGGTTTATCACTTGATTTCTTAAAGCAGCTTTTTTTTTGTCCCATTACTTCCTTTTTCAATGGCTCTGCTTAAGATAAAATACTTCTATAAGTGTTTTATGTTGTCTTCAACTAATTTGCTGAAATGATGGTGCAAGTGTTTAGTTAGCCCATGTTCAGTACATGGAAGAACAATACAAGTATAAAATTTAATTAGTTTTCATTGTTTGATCTGATTGAAGTGAGTTTTCTTCTGCTTCTTAAATAACTATAAAAAAGCCAACTGCCCTATCAAAAAAAAAAAAAGGATGTATTTGAAGTTAAAAGCAATATTTTAAACTATTGATGCATATAATGTTATTTTTGCTAATGTTATATCTCCACAATTCCTTTTTAACTATTCCACAAACTCAATAGCCATTGAAAACATGAACACTTTTATGTATTAAAAAATAAGGGTTCAGTTAGTCTTTATGGAATGGAAATTCATGGCTAAACTGCTGAAAAAAACTAGAGATGAAATTTAAGAATTATATCAGGGAAAAAAACCCATAATATTCTTGGTGTTCAGCTTTGAAAAAGGTATTTTTCTTCATACATGAGAGAAAATATAAAATGTACAAAATTATTTGGAAATTTTCCCATTTTATTGAGAAGTAGTCATGTCATATAAATTAGAGTGCTATTAATAATACATTTGTTTCTTTATAACATTTCTTTATTTTAACTGCATTGTGAAGGTGGTACAATGGTGCAAGTTCATGGGCAGATCATGTAGTCAATGGTTCAGCTGAAAAATATGGGTAAGTAAAGAGTGTAGTGTTCCAGATAAAGCTAAAATGTATTTTGAATCTTTATAATAAGAGTTTATTTATAATTGTACCAAAGTTATTCCTAATAAATGTATTTTCTTGATGTCTTTCTTGACTCAGAACTAAGGCACTTACGGTCTACTCTTTTTTCCTGAGATTAAACTATTTTATTCAGTTTCAAAGAGAAAAAGAACATTATGTTTGAACTATTTTTAAAATTTGTTCTCACTGTTCTGGGCTGCTTTAATGAAAAAAGGGTTTTTAATGATAATACCTGCCTACATTCACAGTGTTGGAGAATGTGTCTTTGAGACCTAATACTTTTTACTTTTAGAAATAATCCCAGCTCAAGCTGTCTCACCTATTTTCCTGTGTGATTGATGGGTTATCCCATGCAAAGTGCTGTGTGCCTTACAATCTTTGCTTCTTCCCAGTTGTGGCTGGCTTCTGATCAAGAGAGCACACAAATTGTCCTTGCTATTAGTTCTTGGACTTTACTGTTTCCCCCTCATTTTCTTCTTGCTCTTGCAAGAATTCCCTTTGGTTTTACTTCCTTTGCTAATGTGAACAGAGGAGAACTTAATGGCTGTCAACGTGAAACTGAAAAAAATCTGATAAAACCCAGAATTAATCCTCCAATATTTTATTGCAAGTTTTTCTCTTCTTAGAGAGGAGAGGTTTGTGAGGGTCTTTTGGCCCACCATTAGTGCAGAGGCAGAGACTTGAGACCCTGTTTCTTCCCTAGCTTTTTGAACCAGAATGCCACTGTTTATTGGCTCTTCAATTTTAAGTGTACAACAAGGGCCACACATTAGTTGACCCTGGAAACGGCACAAGCATGCTGAAAATGAACAGCATTTAAAGAAGGCTGAAAAGTGCTTAGTGTAAATAAAGCTTTTGTATTTGCTTTTGATAGTCACATGAAACAGTCCTGGTTTACTTCTCTTGTCTTAAAATTAGTTACTTAAAAGCAGGTTACTATTTAACGTAGTGAATATCTAAAAATAGATTTGTAACTTGAAACTTATTTGTTACTACTTTCTGTTCCCATTTGAATTTATCTCCAAAAAGATTTGGAAAAACAAATAAAAGATAAAATCATTTGTTGTGAATCAATATGACTTTTAGGTACTTAGACTACTGAAATGGATCAGATTCTGTTAAGATCAATGGATTTTAGAGAATGCCTTTAACAGAAACTGGATGCTATTTTGCTCATTTGTGATTTAAGAACTTAAAAGATAATAAAGTTTTACATACCTGATCCTCTTGGAATGATCTGATTAAAATCCTGGGCTCATCAAGTGACAGAACTGTTGTAGACTTCAGAGAGGGCAGACTTACAGGTCTGTTGCCAAAAGTTAAGAAGATGGATAAACACACAGCTGCAGTATTTATATACAGTAACTGCATAGTTGGAGCCCTGGTTGTGATATTTTACTAATTCAATGTCCGCCATATTACTGGTGTTTAAAAATGCCACTGGAGAAAAAAGGGCCAACTACATCCTGTGCCACAGAGAAATAAACTTATATTTAAGATCAGAGGGAAAAAATGCCACAAAAGCCATCAAGAAACACTTTTCAAGTTTTTCATTTAGTACTACACAGTACAAAAGGATATTTAAGTACATGTTTAGTTTTAAGCCTACAACTTATTAGCTTTAAGCCTACAACGTATTAGTCTATATTTTAAGTGCTCTGCTGTACTGCATTTGAACATTCAAGCCCTATTAGGAAATTCTTCTTTCTCATTGCTTCCCTCTCAAGCTTCTCTGTTCATTGTCCTATATCCTACTATACTTCAGTCATGTTCTTGAAAACACTTGAATGATCCTGTTATTGCTCATACGTTGTGATGTAACGTTCCAGTTGAGTGGGTGAAATATTGTGTTCTGAAATGGGAAAAAATATAGAATAAATTTATAATATAGAGCTGAAACTGTTATATTTTGGAATATTTCTAGTACTTTTACAGAAGTTTAGATGATTATCTTGAGAGAATCACTGCAGTATATTCTGTTATAAAACTGAGCTGGGGCAAGGAAGTGGAGAGGATTTCAGCTCTCATCTTTGAGAATTTTGAATTCCCAGCTTTTGAATCCTAATCAGCTTTATCATGATCTTCAGTGAGTCATCTCATGAACACAGAGATATGTGTTCCTGCAGTGTGATTCTTTAATACGTGTCAGTTGAGGGTCTATGCTAAAGATGTCAAAAGTTGGAAGGAGTAGGCAAAATACAAGATACTATATAAGGCAACTGACAACAAAAGTGAAAATGTACAAGTACCAGAAACAATAATGTAAAACCACCTAACATATGACATTACAGCAAAAATCTGATTCAGTCTCTCAGACTTTTAAATTAGTAGCGAAAAGATACTTACAAGCATTTCATATTGTAAACATAGAATAAAAATATTAATAAATGTTGATTTGATAAAGTTAGTGCAATCAAAATAAATTGGTAAGACATAGGGCAACATGTGTGCTCCTTGCAGCCATCAGTTCATCTCTCTGTAAGAAAATGGTAGTCTGCAAGGTTCATTTGTTTTTACAATTAACTTTTAAGTGAAATTCTGGAAATTGATTTTTAAACTAGTTAAAGTAGTTAAGTGAAATTAGTATTATTGTTAGTTCATACGCTGTGTTTGCTCTCATGTGAATGCAATTGCAAACAGTGTTACCTGGAAGTTAAAAAACTGCTTTCTGAAAAGATTTCACTGCTTCTTTTTCTTTAATATTGAAATTTTCTAGGAAGAAGAAATTGCTCTCATATTTTACTATTTCCCCTTCAAATGCAAAAGTTGCTTTTGTATTCCTCAAAAATACACAAAATTAATTAGGTCTGATTTTACAGATAAAAAGGATATGAAATATATTTCAGCACATCATTTCAGTCTTAGTTCCAGGATTGACATTACTTATTGGTTTTATTGATATTTGATTGTAATAGCTAGTATAAACCTCCGACTGCATCTGTAGAACTGAAAAAACTGTCTGCTCTCACTCCCTATTTAACGCAGAGCTTTGTTATCCCTCAGTCTGTCAACGATGAAACATATTTTGGAGAGTAAATCTCTCTAAGTATAGATTCATGTGCTTTCTGTAAGCATTTTTATAATTGTACAATGCCACCGTGTGTTAGCGTGACTAGATATGCCTACAACAGAGTCACCAAAGGGACTGCAATGCCATGTACAGAAACTTAAGCAAGCTGTAAGCTGCTGAGTTTCTGAAGCTGCAGCAGCGTGCACACCAGAGCGTGGAACACGGCGTGCCTGGGATTGCAGCAGGGTTCGCTGCTTTGTCTGCTTAGCTGAATCAGCAGGTAGAAAAGTAGTTCCGAGACTGGTGTAGTGCAGTTTAGTCAGCCTGTCACTGCTACGTAGATATACCTGTAGTTATCACGTAGACCACAGGCTACTGTGCATGTGAATAGATTGTATGAGTGTATGTATGTATATATATATTACAAACATATAAATCATGATAAAACATTACTGCAACAAAAATATCTTTCTTCCTTTTTTTTTTTGTTATTGTTGCTGGGGGTTTTTGTTTGTTTGTTTTTAAACCAGAGTACCTAGAAGCATTATTTTCCTGGCCTTTAGAAACTATAACAGCACATAATTTTATATTAAATTTCTTTATAGTTATAGATGAGTGATTTGGTGAGGTATCCTGTCACCAGTTGGTCTAGATATTTGACAGTGTACTGCTCCTTCCCATTTTCCATTGCAATATTTATGACTCGAATTTAAATTTGCTTGGTACTAGAAATCTCAGTTGTTGGTAGACATGCTTATCTATGTTATGCTAACAGAGGATCTTGTGTCTGTGACTAAACAGCAAAGTTCCTATAGCTAGTAGAAGAATAACATGTCCAAGGATTGAAATCCAGCAGCCATCCACAGACACTGACAGGTACTGCCATTGTATATTAGTTGGAGTTTAAAAATATGATAGAAAGTGTGTTGTTGTATTTTTCTTGTTCTGTGCTCAGTGTTTCTAGATGAAAAAAAGATGCACTAGCATCTAAATTGTAGTGTACTATAATCCTACAGCAATTCTATTTTTATTTCTTCAGCTTTTTGTTACAAGCAAAATCTATTACTACAATTGTGATTGGCATGATCTCATAGCTTGTACAGAGTAAAAGAATTTAACATGGACCTTCAAATAAATTTTTTCAGTAATTTTGGGTAAAAAAACCCCTTTGTTTTGTAAGCTGTTACAATTGCTTACTGTTGCAAAATGTTAATCTTTTATAAAGCATTCTGTATGGATAAGTTTAGATCAATGAGTATAATAATTTGTTGAAAATTAATTTTGTTTTTTAAGAAAAGTAACAAATCTGAAAAATTAAAAATTAGAAATGGTTATTTTCTGCATTGGGAAAAGAATTAGCATTTGAAATTTCCAGATTATGAATATAGAACAATGCAGATAAATTATTAGATAAAATAAAATGTGGTAGCACCATTGGTTAGATACTAAGTAGTAACTAGAGTTTACAGGGGTACCTAAATACTATGGAATTCTAAATCTAGTATTTGATGGCTTTGGAATATAAAGTTAGGTTGTGAATATTCACAGAGCTTTCTGTGTAATAACTTACAGAGAGCTCAAACAGTCTCATAGTGATAGGTGTGCTTGGTTTAGGAGCAAACACTGCTGCACTCTTTCCTTTGAGCAGGAAAGAGTTAGTTCACAAGACCTGCATGCTTCATCAGGGGAACAGACCACTTACCATGCATGTTTTCCTTAGCAAAGGTAGATGGATGCTACAATAGGCAATACTAAACAGGGGAGGTCATTATTTGACATTTCATTAACTGTGTTTTCATAATGAAAAGTCTATTAGCAAAAATAAACACTGCTAATGTACATTGAAGCATTATATGGATGTTGAATAGTTTAACTATCATATTTCTCTCTTTAAAAATCAGGAATTCATATGATTTATAATGAGAAAATAGGAATGTTTCATCTAGGTAATTTGTAAGCATAAGTCTTTAAGGATGGTATCTGAAAAGTTAGGAACTTCTGTTTTAATTTAACTGGCTTTCCATGCTTATGGCTGGACAGTGATATTAAAGCAAAACTGTATTTAGTGGTAAGGGAGGAGCTTCACTACCCAAGCAGGTTATTGGAATGATGTTCCTATAAAAGAGACAGTTTGTTTCTGAAGACTGGGATCATATATTACGTGTGTTTAGAGTTTAAAAGACAAAAGAATAACTGTTGAATTGATCTTTATATGTGTGATGTAAAACCACAAAATGAACCTTTCAAGTGGAAGAATGCCCTCCATTTGCGGTGGTAGTTATTAAAAGGATTGCAGCATGTAGCCTGGAACTTGAGGGTAACAACTCAGTTTCATCTCAGGATTCAATTTAGGCTTCAAATCTTCCAGTCTACAAAACAGCAGCAGTGCCAAAGCTTCAAAGCAAAAGGTTCGCTTCAGAAATCCACTCTCTCCTTCATTTCTGGAAACTCCTGGTTGGTGGTTTTCCATTTGAAGTAAATGCCAACTACAGGCTGTAGCAAACCAAATACTTATATTAGCTATTGAGTATGAAATTTCTGAAGCGTTTATCTGTTGACATAGTGGTTAGCTGTACCTGTTCTGTGATGCTCTGCAGAATACAAAACCCACACACTAAGCTGTTAGTATTGATCTGAATGATAAAAATGCTTCCCTGCCTTCTAATACAGGCAATGGGTCAGATCCCTAACATCCTAAAAATAGCTTTTGTACCTAAAGAGCTTTTTATACCTAATGAGGCCTTAAGAGTAGCAAGTGAGAGTCTTAACTTCTCATGAAGTTTTTATGACAATCATATGGTTGCTACTCACCTGTTCTTCTGTATGTCTCCTGCTGGCTGTTGAAAGGAGAGAGAAGTGGAGAATGGAATGATACCTCTTCCCATATTGCCCAGTCCCTGCTGTTGTGCTCCAGCAGCCCTCCCTCACTGGCAGGAGAAAGGGTATTCTAGGTCTGTGTGTGTGATAGACCCAAAGAAGAAAGTTTCTGTGGGCTCACTACTTTTCTTAAAAAGGTGGGTAAACAGGATAGGGGTGGGTTTTCTGGACCTTGGTCATAATTTTGGTGAATTTAAGATTATTTTTTCTTGGAATTTACTCCTATAGCCAAAGAACGTATTCCATGGTCATTTTTTAACCATCGTGCAGGTGGCTGGCATTTTCTCACCTTCCATAACACTGAAACCTCTCTTAAAAACTTACATAAACTAAACAACATTCCTATTAAAGCTAAGGTTGTGTTTCTTTGTCTATCAACAATGTAAAAGAAGCGAGACAGTGGATGTTTTTGCTGATGAAGCTTCCCATTCAGAAACAGAACTGATAGAAGAAGAAGTGAGGTAATTTTGTTGTGTTTTGTGCCAGGCTCATTGTACTTTTCTTCCAATCTTTAGTGCCTCAGCTTTTACTTACCATTATGTGTCTCACTGTGGTGTGTTTGCTTGTTAGGAGCTTATAGATATAGGTTCACGGTGTATGGTATTATTCTGAATCTGTCTGTGGCAAGTCCTTCATGTGCTCTGGGAGTCCAATTATGACCTCATGGAAGGCCTGAAGAGACATTGCTTTTAATGACTTTTAGAAACCCTTTCAGAAGTTAGCCACTATAGTCCTTTCAATGTTTCTTATTTAGAACTAAATGCTGTTACTAACATAAACATCTTCATAATGAGGCTGTGGTATGTCTCTCTCTTTCTTGATACCAATTAAAATTTTACTTCTTCCTACACTTAATCACCTTCCAGCCACTCATTGTATTAACTGACTTCATTGTAAAAGGCATGACTTCATTCAAGGAAAAGTCCTGAAGGGTGCACATTCCCCTTTTATTACTCAAGGAGAGCTGGGAGGAGTGTGAATTTATTCAGTAGCTCCATTAGTGTATGGATTTTGTTTTTAAATTGCCTTGATTTAATGTATTTTAGGATATTGCTAGTAAATATTCTTTCAAACAGAACAATTACATTGAGAAAGAATGTGGAGTTTGATTATTTTCTGAAAGTAATGACCTGATTACTTTCCTACTATAGTAAAAGACCAGAGTGCTTGATCAAGAAATTCTTTTACTCAGTCTAATTTCTCCCCTTTCCATCTCTAATAACTTTTTCCACTGCTGTTTCAGAACAGTTCTGTAGGCTGTGGGTTAGAAGATTTCTTCTAATTACAAACTAAACTTTTTCTAGTTGTTGGAACCTCTACAAGTACTAATGAGGCAGGTTTTCATTTGATTACAGTCTGATCGCCACATATGAATCCATCACTATAGCCTTGCCTATAATTTGACAGACATTCAATAATGTAGTTAGTAATAATTAACAGTTCTACATGATACTTATAACATTTAGAATGTGAATTTTCCTACAAACAGCAGTGCTGTGTCTAGAAATAGTGCATTCTATAAAAATCTACTAATATGAGGAATAATACACAATTAAACTGCACAATTAAATTTAAACTGCAAAGTTAAGTGAGTCCTTAGCTTTAGAGAGACTTAATATTATGTCAGCTACTCTTCCCAGGTTGATGCATTAATTGACAAAATAACAACCAGAAAATGTCAGGAAACAGACTATTGCATGGATAGTCATTACCGAGACATTGGAAACATTTCAGCCCATTTATCAAGAGCAAGTTATTTGGAGCAAGTCAAATCATACATGTGTAAAAACCTGCATGTTATCAGGAAGTTCTCTCAGAAAATTTACTCCCCCCAAAAATATACATAACCAAATGATTTGCTCCAAAGCAGTATCATGCAGCATATTTTATAATTAATAGAAAAGTTCATCTGAGCTGCTTTTTGACTAACATTACAGGAATTGTGAAGCAGCAGATAGACAGCCATATCAAAGATCCAGATCAACAGAGCAACGTCCTATGCTAGAGCGGACCAACTCCCGCTCCCGATCCACAGAGCGTCCTGACTCAAACCTCATCAGGTCGATGCCTTCATTAATGACTGGAAGATCTGCCCCTCCTTCACCTGCCTTACCGAGGTGAAACAGACAAATCAATCAGACTAATCCCCTTCTGCCCCACCAGCTCACCATCACCCAGTAGCTAATTGGTATCGCCTCATCCTTAGCTGATCACTAGTAGCAGTAGATACTAACCCTTTCAGTGCCAACACACTACTTATATTCAACTCTGGATATAATGGTGTGGCTGCCATTGCAAATTGTTTGCTGTATTTAACTACATTTGTTTATGATTTCTCATTTATCAGGAATCCTGGATGGTTTCCCACATAAAGCACCTCATAACTATCATATTCTCTTACAGAATGAGAAATTATTTGTGTTCATCAGACATTGCTTATGGAACAACCATCATAACATCAAATGAAACTATTTTTAAGAAAAAAAAGTTTCTTTAGATGGACTGCACTAACTTTGTCTATTAATTATCATTTTAACCACCATTTTCTCTGACTACATTTTACTGTGCCATAGTCTGTATTGTTCCTGTTTGAGTACCCCTGATTGATATTTTGAGGATTTCTATACATCATTCTTAGCTTAAATAAACATAATACAATAAAAAGATGAATACATTTTGGTCTAGTTGATGTTCAGTGAAGCCTCTCCTTATTTTAGAATTGCAGAATACATTCTTTTGTTTTCTGAAAGTTGCAGTTATTAACATTAAATCCTGAGTGAGAGTTACAGTCAAATAAATATCAGTGTCTTTATTACTTTGTTTAGACAAATCTGTGTAATCTCCTTGCCACTCAAAGGTAATTTAAGCAAATACATGCTGAGTAAAGATAATTGAATTTGACTTGTGGATAAATTTATGTGTATGTGGATATTATATCCATATGCACATGAATATGCACACAACACATTTTCTGGCTTGACTGTGTGAACAAGCATCTTATGGAAGTTCAGCCTTGGTTTGGCTTCTTTTTCAGGGAGAGATTTCTGTTTTCAATGAGGTCTTTTTCTCAAATTAGGTAGTAGTTTCACTCTGAGACTGCAAGGGTCCCAAGTGTTGTAAAGCCTACTTAGTCATGTTATCAGTTCTTGATGATATTTGAGGATGAATTTGTCATTTAATGGCTGTGGTTTGTTTTGATATGTGTCTCATAGGTCACATCCTCGAACTGGGTCTGTTCAGACAAGTCCATCAAGTACTCCAGTAGTAGGGCGAAGGGGCAGGCAGTTACCACAGCTCCCACCAAAGGGCACGTTGGAGAGAAGTAAGTGTGTGGTTTTCTCCTTAATGACGCTACCAAATTGCTCACGAAGGTCGGTTATATTTATCATTTTTCTTTTGCCATTAGAGTTGAATTCTCTTGAGTTTTTGTGTACAGAATTAGGATTTGATAGTAGTATTGTATTTTGTACTGTGTTTTCTTCTATTATGTTTTAATATCTACATTTACTCTTGGCTGAAATGAATCATCAGCAATACACATGAACCAAGGTGGACTATCAGCATGATCCTGTTCCTTTTGAACTCAATAGGTGTTTTGTCATTGACTTCAACAGGCACAGAAAATGATCTTTGTATGTTGTTTAGTGTTAAAATCCTGGCTCTTTTGGGAGTCAGGGGCACAGCTGATCACTTGTGGGTCCACATGGAGTGTATTACAGATCGCTAATATAAAACATCTGCATCTTGAAACAGGAAGAGCAAGAACAGAGGTAATTATCTTTAAAACAGAAAAAGTCAGAAAGATATTTCATGATTCATGTTTTACTGTTACTCTAATTATGCTTGTCTCTGGTGTCTGTTAAAAGCACTGGTCAATTTTCCAAAATGTTTAGAAACAGGGGTATATAAACACATTTTTGATAGCAAATATATTTTCACCCTTCCACTCCTAATAATAATACGAGCTGTGCAAAATCAGCCTAAATGGACATATACACTTCTTTTTTTTGATCCTTCTTAACATATATGTTGTATCTTTTATAAAACTTCTGTTGTTTTTAACCCCTGTGCTTTGGTTCCTTTTTTTTGTTTGTTGTTTTTTATTTGTTTGTTTGTTTTGTTTTTGTGACTTTCCCTAGACAATGGAGACAAGGAGATAGAACCTTATGAAGGTCTGTACATAAAGAAGGGCTTGTTTTTCACCTGAAAGCCTTTTTCAGAGGCTATATAGGGAAAAATAAACCCAACTGCAATTGATGTTATTTGATTGCACAGATATAGTCAGAATTATTGTAATAATTATTTAGTCTTTATTTTTATACCTGTGGCTCATAAATTGTACAGGGTTGTACATAAAAAAGGTATAAATAATAGTATCTAAATATGGTTGTCATGAGAAAAGTACCTAGACATGTACCCATTTTTAAAGACCAAGACTTTATGGTACAGCAAATAAGAGCATTCCAGCTAATCGATGTATGTATGTACCTTTACAGGATTAGCACATACTCAGGCACATGTTTAAATATAAGCATTTGAGGCTTTTTGACGTGCTTAATGTTAGCCATGCATTTAATCAGAACAATGTTTTTATTGCAAATATGGTATAGTGTGATACATTTGCTGAATTACGAGGTAATTTTCAAATAATATAGGGACAAAAATTAATTGAATGAGGGTAGTCTTTAAAAAAGTTATAATATTTTTACTTAGAATTAAATTGCCTTATATTCTATAGAATTAAAACCATTTAATTTACTCAATAGCAAGCCACAAGATATCAATTGCAGTCCTTGGTTATACCACTGAGGGTCTTTATGTAGTGTTACTGTATCTGTCTCATCAGACTTTTTACTTTAGTATTTACTTTAGTGTCTACAGTATTTATTCCCATTTTGGAAACAAAACCATGAAAAGAAAACTCTTGTTTTCTCAGATCATCACCCTAGTATATTCATTCCTTTGTCGTCTTATGTGTCGTGAATTGCTTCTTTGAAATACAGTTTAGATAAGCCAGGAAACAATCACATCTAATCACAAGGTGGTTGCTGTCATTGCTGTATATGCTTTTATGTTTTACCACTCTTCCCTGCCATTTACTTAGTTTATCTATTTAGACTGTGAGATCCTTAGAGAAGCAACTGTGAAGTACTGCGTATTTTTGCTGTGCTTGATTAGAGAGGGTAGCAGTTTTATTTATTATTTACTTCATAGATTCTACATAGAGAAGTGTAATAAATACAACAAAATAATTATTTTTTATAGGAGTGCTAGAATTGTTTGCTCTGGTAAGTACTGCTGGGACTTGAGGAACTCTGTTTTTACTTGAAGACTGAATAGCATTTTCCTTTACCTCTGCCTTTTGGAAAAAAGTGGTCTTTTGGAAAAACTGGATTATCAAAAATTGTCAAATCCACAAATAGTGAAGTTTTGATATACAATAAAAGCATCATCAGTGACTCATGATACAGTAACTAAACAGATTGCATGTTGAATAGACATATAAAGATGGTAAACCCTGTTAAAAACATAATCCATAGATACAGTTTTCATACACTATTCTATATTATTTTCTGTAATGACTTAAGAACTGTCATATTCTAATACCAGTGGAGGTCTCCTTTGAAGCTTTTTCTATCCTTCTGTAGGACTTTCTAATAGTTTTCTTTAAGGGGAATAATAATTTTCTCTAAAAAGAATAGTGCTCTGCAAGAACAGCAGATTACCTAACTTCTGTCAGTGACAGAATGTAATTAAGATTAATAGCAGTCTTTTTACTGTGGAGAATTGAATTTTACAGCAAGTTATTTTAAGCAAATGAAGCACTAGTTATAAAAACTGAAATTTCATGGAATCGGAAACACCAACTGTCATAGAAGGAGTTTATGTTATTATTTAAAAGATAAAGCACCAACTGAACCTGAAAGATTTGTAGGCATTTGAGTAGATTTTAATGCGGTTTTTATATGCGCCTGTGATAATCAAAACAGCTGCCTGTTGTTGGGAAAGCTTAATGACCATACAGGAAAATGTCATTGTCACAGAGTAGACCTTTCTGCTCTTACAGAAGCACATGCTTGACTGAAATGAGAGAGGCATTTCTCTATTGCTTGGAAACTCTGTGAAGGTTAACTTCTCTGTATTTTGAAATCAAGGACTTTATTGTTGACCAGATTAAGTTAAAATCATCCTGAAGAAAAGAGTTAATCTAAGATACATTATAGACAAAGAGGAATTTGAAGTCATCTCAGGTTTTAAAAGAGAAAAAGAAAAAAGGAAAAACTTATCTTTTGCTAACTTCTACAGTAGTCTCATTTAGTCTGCATACATTTCCATAATCTCTATTTGTTACGGGGCTGAAACTGCATACCTTTTCTTAAAATGTAGTAGAATAAATGCTAGAACTCAAGTAGAAATAAGGGAGCAATTTGCTGTTGAAGATATTTTTTAGTTATAGTGCAGTACTCACTAGAGCGTGGAATATGGTGTGATTATGGCTGTGGGACTAGAAATGGAAGAGAAGGAATCTAGAGGGGGAAAAAAAACCCCTCTGGGTAATGGCTTTCCAAATTAGGATCAGAATTAAAATACAGTGATTTGGGTTAGATTTAATTCCATGAACTATGTTATGTACTTGCAAGTTTTAGCCCCACGGCATGTAAATGTCAGTGAATACTTTATTTCAAAATTCTGAAATACCCAGAGATCTTTCTTTTAAGAAATTTAGCTTTGAGTAGCTATGAAGGACAGTTCCTATCTGTAGTGCATTTTCCTATACATATTTTTATTAGTGTCCCACATGTCCCATACAATATCCTTAGCCATGTTGCATTTGCGGTCTTTTATCATAATGGTATTTTTGCGAATTCCTTAACTTCCCACTGTGTTGCTTCCAACATCAGATTTGCCTGTTCAGAAGAAAGACTGGGTATTTCTGGAGTGCATGTCATTACCTTATCTACCCAGGGTATACCATAAGCATCTAGGCAGTTTGGGTTTTGCTTCAGCCTTTTTTTTCTTGGTATATTTTCATGTTAGGTGGTCGGAAAATAGTTCTGAAAAGACATCGGGGACCACTTAAGTTTTTACCAAATTTTCACTACTGAAATGCCAGAAGATTTTTTTTTTTCAGCTGAATATTTGCTTGTATATCTTTCAATTGTACTAGAGAAAGAGCCATCTTGTTTAAATGAACATTTGTAGAAAAACAGTATTATTGAATTAAACTTCTTTTTAGCAGTGAAATGTTTATGTACTCTTAAATGTTCTGCATTATTAGCACTAGAGACAACAAGTGAACACCGCAATATTTATTCTTAGGTTTTAATGTGATTTTTTTTCATTTATATGTGGCTATAATGTATTTCTTTGTTCTTACTGGCCTTGGTAGAAGGATGAAATGAATGACTGCTTGCTGCTAATTAAAATGGAACACCATAAAGTGCTCTTGAAAGTATTCAGTATTCACCCTTTCAGTTTGTTGTTAATTATTAATCAGAGAGAATTTTTTCCTAATATAGATTTTTCCCTTCCCTCTTGAACATATCGCTTTCTTTCTTCATTTCTACACACACAAAAAAAACCCCCAAATCTCCCAACTATCCATCCAACCATAAAAACTAGAAAATTGTATTAGGCAAAATAAATATAATAAAACCTTAAAATATGAAAATGAAGTGCTCAGAAATTCAGCAAATAGTGGAGCTCAGTCAGGATTTACTCTTCTATTTATGCTTTATGGTACAGAGTTTAATTGCATGATCTCATAATAATCTTGTGTCTTGTGAAAGTTATTTCAGAGGCTGTTAAAGCCTGACATTAATGCTGATTAACTGTCCTCTCTTAACTTCAGGTATGGGTGATTTTGTTCCAGAATAAAATTAGCTATGAGTGGAATTAACAGGAATACTTGATTAGGTTTAATCAGGGATAGCTAGCAGCCATACATCCAGTTTTTATATCTCTCAGATACAATTTCGAATCTGTAAAAAGAGTGTCAATGTGCTGTTGTCGGAACTCACGCAGTAAGGAATACAAGTTACTGGGACACTCTGATGGTTAGGGAAACACAGAAACCCTTGAGAGAAATACATGCTGTTTATTTTAAGGTGTTTTATCTCATTCAGAACATAATCTCTTTGTTAAATGAGACAGTTCTGTAAAATAAAAAGGAATTTTATTGTGTGCTTTCCAATACACTACCAAGGTTTGATGACAGACAGACTATTATAAAGCAATTGCAGAGAACCTGTATTAACACTGGTCATAATTCTATCATTTTCTATCAACTGTGATTTCACAGGTTTTTAAAAATATAAGACATATGGGTACTTTATTTTATAAAAGGTGGTTGATAACATGTATAAAATATAGGATAGGAGCTTGGATTACATTCAACTTGCCTATGAACTTGATGACTTAGTCAAGCACAGCAGTCTGGAAAATGAAGCTTTTCACCCTCCCATTTTTTGTGTGGATGCTTCCGTGGTACTGGCTGTATGATGGCAGACACCTTGGTGCTTGCACGCCGTAACTTACATTCTGTGTGCTTGACAGGAAAGTGAAGGGAATAGCTTAGTTAACATTAGTAACAAGGCTTCCTTAGGATACTGCCTGAATCGACCTTGGGTTTTTGATTTCTCTTAAGAATTTGCAAAACCCACAAAAAAAATGCCTTTGGGTTTCATTTGTGGATACTTAGTTCATCCTCCTGAGAGGTGGCAGATTCCTCAGCTCCTGAAGAATATTAAAATATTTTATTTGCATTCATCCAATTTCCATAGAAAAACTTGAACAAATCTTACCTATCACAAAAAGCTTAAGGTGCTTACTTGAAAGGTTCTGACCTTTCAAGAAAGTCATAGTTTATAATTTTCTCTTGGATTGGCAAAAGGATGAATTAAACAGCTTTATGAAATTTGAAGGTCTTACTTATCTAGGTCTGAGACTACAAAGGGCATAAATAAAAGTGACTGAGGTCTCATACGGCTGTGCTTGTAACAGCCATTGTTTGTTTATATTTCAGGGTACAACATGCCAAAAACACTTCAATTCTACTGAAATTGATTTTTTTAAAGTCTTAGGCACATCTTCTATACATTTGTTTATATGAAAGAAGGTTGTCTGTATAGTTGATATCCCTAGTGAGTATTTTAACTGGAATTTTCAAAGTCATGATTTCAATTGGAATTTGAATGTCATGGTTTTATTGCAGAATTTTAGAGCAAAAATTATGCAGAGATTATTTTCCATTGCATTGGCTTTGATTATAGCCTAGATTTCTTTCTCTAATAGCAATAAGCTGCTAGAACAAGGAGTTTTTAAATTACTATTGCATTCTAGCTAAACCTGAAGTCAAGTAATTCGATGAACTATTTAATTGCACATAAGCTTATACAAGTAATGAGAGAACTGAAAAGAATTCTGGGAATGGAGAACACAAAAATTGATAAGTAATCAAAATCTGAATCTTGAAAAACTACAGTACATTGCATCACATCAAAAATGTTTAACCAATAACTGATATTTAAATGAAAGCAGCAGTTGCTCAGCTCGACACTCTTTGATATCATTCCTGTTGGTACCCTCATGAGCTTTGTCACAAAAGAAAGTTATGGTTCTTTATTATTAATGGAATAAAAAATATATTTGTGTTTCTTATCGTTAATGGTATTTTCACTGTTGTTTCCAACTATTTCAGTGTTCTCTAGTATTTAAATATACCCTAGGAAACTGTAAATACTGGTGGAAGAGGGTCTCCCTTTATGCATTTCAACTATTATGAAATCCAGGTAAAAAGCATATTATCCAGCAAATCGAGGATATTTTTTCCAAGCTGGAAAAGCACTTGCATTATTTCTTCTGCACTTATTAAAGTACCAAGTATGTCCACTTGTTTATGATTTATACACAATTTTAAATGTGCTGTTTGAGAATGGAGGCTTAGACTTTTATTCCTAGAAAAACTAAAGCAAAGCCAAGCAGAAGATGCTTTCAAACCAATTATCTAGCAATATCTGTCTGTTTTCTCTACTTTGGTATATACTGTCTGCTTTCTGGTGCTTCAAAATTTAATAAGAAATTGGCAACAAGGGACAATAAGGGGTGCATGTGAGCATCATTACTCGCAGAAGAATCTCACGGGAGTAAACTAGAGATATTAATGAAAAATAGCACAAGGATTTATTTAATCTTCGCTTCACTAAAAAAATCATATCTGCCACAGCCTGAGGGTTTGTATGTTATTGTGGATGTTTTTTGTTTGATGTTTATCTTTTATTTAAACAGCTTGTAACAAAGCATGCATGTTTTTGTCTTGCTTTTTTTCCCCTCTGTCATCCCTTGCTTATACAAATGCAGAAGGAGATGAAGAAAACAAGCGTACTGGAGTTCAGGAGACAGAGGTCGAGGCAGGTCTGTCTGACCACAAGTGCCTATCTCCTCTAGATATGTTTTCCCCTGAGCATATAGGGAAGCTTTGCTCGCCAGCTTAGAACTATACTAAAAGAAAAAATCCAGTGAATATTTATATCATATTATGAAAGAAAAACACAAGCAAACTCATTGTAGCATAGTTTATTTACCAGTTGTGAATGCTTAAAATAATACAATCAAAAAAAAAATCACCTAACTTTTTAACTTTTTTTTATCCCTCTTTATGAAAGTACTCTGTCACTATGCTCAAGTGATGCACTTGGCAGAGATGGGTGGACACCTTTTAGATGTGGTGCTCTCTGCTTTGTGTTGATAATTTTTTACAAGCAGGGAAGTAAATGTTATTCTATCATAACATCTTTTCTTTCCCTTCATTTGTATAAACAGACTGATTATGCTGAACAAAAATAGTAGAAAACTGCATTAAATGGAAATCCTTAGACTCTTTTGTATCATGTCGCTCATCCTGCTTGGAAGACAGTTGAGTTGGTTGTGGGATGAAAACTGATAGTTGATGATCTTATCAAACACATAAAGTATTTTTTTCAGCTCAAATGCCATGTGATTAAAACATAAAAATGTAACTTCTAATTTCAGAAAACACCCTGTACAGGTGTATCAAATATATGCAGAGATCCAAAGATTTTTTTTTCAATCATTTTTCTGTTCTTATATTTATTTCTCAAAGGAAGAATCATAAATGCATAAATTTACTTTTACATGCATTGTTAATTGGTTACATTCTGTTATCCATGTCAATAATTGTCAAAAGTGGTGGAAGTGTGGTGTGAAAAAATGACAAACTGAACAAGAAACACATTTAGGTAGCTGGTAGGAAAAATTGCTAGCATACATATTGTATGCCTAAAATGCTAAAAAGTGTGAGTGCCTGAATCCTGTGCCCTGAACCCTAGTCCCACTGTTATTTAAGAGAAGCAAATATGGATTGCTCTTTCCTTCTACAAAAGAAAGTCAGGAATATTTAGTGTGAAGGACTCATTACTTGTTCAAAATTCTGGATCCTAGAATAATTTCAAGATTTGGGAAGTGGAAAGCAGGTTCGGTTTGTTTTTTTAAATTGTAGTTCTCACTTAAGCATCCAAAGTGTCCTTTGAGATCTTTGCCTTCCCATTTTTCATTGTAGTATAATTTACCTTTTTCTTGCTTTTGTTCTGGTTCGTCTCTGTGGTGTTCAGTGGTGTGTGTACTGTGTGCTCTTCACTCTCTTTTGTGATAACTCAAGCATAGTGCATGGAGTTGTGCTCACGTAGCTTACAACACATCTGTTGTGTGCTTATAGTTGCATTGCTCATCATAGTAGCTGTTCCAATTGTTAATCATCGTCTGTTTTTAATGTTGTAAAGATTATGAGGAAAAACATCAACCCCCACCTGTTAATGGGCGAAAAGGCAAGTTAATTACGATATTGCTTTTGAATTGTGGGTGCTTGAGAAATTTTAGCTACCTTTTGCTGCATGCTTGTGTGTTGCTTAGTTCTACTAGCTCAAAATCAGTAAGTTCATTCATGTTCAATTTCAGTGTGTTGTTTTACTTCTTGGATGTAATTATTTTCTGCTGTGGTTTTAAAATGTTTCTTGATATCAAAAACTCCAGATTTTTTATATTTTTACAGCTCACTCTATTACTGAAGATATAGCTTACACTACATAGATATGTGATCATATTGGCTATTTAGAACTAGGGGGATAGTTTCTATATTTCTTCTCATTATGGAATTCCCAGTCTGCCTTGCCCTAAGAGGCCAAGTAGTTTAGAGACATCTGCAAAATTACTTGAATTGTCTTCCACTTTTTGCCAGATCTGTATCTTTTTACATTCTTTAGGTATATGTTTTACAAGTTTTGCACATTTTAACATGACTAGCAAATATGGACCATTTCAATTATCATATACTGCTAGAGAAAGGCTTATGTTATTAGCAATAATTTCTTTTGTCAAGTTCATATTGTGTTTGATATTCTCTTTTAAATGCTGTGAATTAAGTGCTTTGAATTAAGCTTAATTCAAAGCATTGAAATGTTAACATGGAGTTTTAGGTTTCTTATCTAAAAAATAGAACAAGAAAGTTGCAATGAACAACAAGAGCTTACTTTGAAGTTTTATTTGAGTTCATACTTCTAAGTTGCTTTGTTAATTCTGAAGAAATGTTAGTATTTTTCCACATACTTCCATATTACACTTAGACTTTGTCTCATCAATATCTTCTTCCAACAAATGAAATACACCCTAGTGTCTTGGATTTATTAAAATTTGGGTATTTACTCTTACATTTTCATCTCTATCAGAAGCCCACATGGGGTATAGACCCTGCTACACTATTATTGGCCCGTTCCTGGCCATCTATTCCCTAGAACAAGTTAGCAGAGGGAATACAGATGTCCGAAGAGCAGGGATTAAGTTTTGCCTGTGCTAGTTCATTGTGTGAGAAAGAAAACACACCATTTTTGATACGTCCCTTTTTGTCGAGTGTAGACGAGATGGACTGGGGTAACGTCAGAGAAGGTGCTGTGTCACCAGCCCATCAGAGCAATGCACGGGGGTCACCTCGCTTATTCTGGTGGCTGTGCCAGCATAGTCCTGAATGAATTAAAATGCTGAGTCTGCTGCTGTAATTGTAATGCATGGTAATTACCAGATAGTTCAGTGTCACACTTTTAAGATCTAAATTCCAGTCGTAGTGATGTTGAAGGCTTTTGCCACTGACTTGACAAGGCTAACAAACCAATAAACAGTGATTTAATCAGGCCAAAGCTGTTTGTGTTCTCAGTTTATCTTCCACTCCTTTAACACAACCAATATCTTATATACTTCATTATAGAGCCTGAAAGATGTATGTTGAACAATAAAATAAACAGTACTAACCTGTATTTAAGATAGTGTCTTTTAATATTTTTATTAATTTCCCTAAGATGTCCATTTGATATTTTAAAAATGTCTTTGGAAGAGCTTTTATTCTACAAGAGAATAATCAGTGCCTGATATTCAATTTCAAATATTTATTGCCAAAACCGCTATCCCTTTTCAGTTTTCCTCAGGTCTTTTGCATTTCTCTTGCATGTATTTTGTATGACATCTTTTGATCATTCGGGTTTGTGAATCAGGGATCCAGGTAATTCTGTCCTTTACTGTCTTCATGTAGAGTGCACAGAAGATGATGTAGTTACCAAAGCAGAATTTTAAGCCTTTCAGGTTTTCATTTCCCTCACTCTTTACAATATTTCAAAGGATTACATTACAGCTTTGTTCATATTATGGGAATCAAGAATGTTTTCCAGTTCTCATGTCCCAGACTGAGAAGTGTCTGGAGCCTATTTGTGTCTTGAGTCTATAGCAAGACCCAAGTCACTGAGTCCTGCCCTTTCTATGCACTCTGGTTTCCATATGCATGGGAGCTCCACCACTGTGAGCAGCCTGGACGCCTGGAAGAGTAGAATTGGAAGTGTGCTATATTCCAGACTGGTTGAACAGTTTAGACCCGATTTAAAGAATTTAGTGACTCAAGGGCAAATTAGGCAGAATAAAGGGACCCCAGTCAAAGAAGTGATGAGAGATGGACCTACTTATCTGACTTGCAGAAGTAGTGTTCAAACACCCTTTTTGAAAAACAAGCATGTGGCTCTCATGCCAGAGGGCACTCTCATCCTGATAGCTGACCTGAGCATCTTCTTCTGTCTAAGACCATTTGGATTCCTGGAAATGAGACCTACACTTTGCCTGAACTACTAAACATGACTGCCGTGAGTCTCGTGTGCTTTCTGTTCCTCTGGCCCTCTGACTCTTACTTCAGTAAGAGACCACAACAGCCTCTGAATTTTGCATGAGAATTGATACTGGATGTGTTTTATGTGTGCTGTGAGAATACTTAACATATTTGTACGTGTTATGGGTACCTAGAGAAATACTACATTTTAATTAAATTCTAGTTCAAGTAAAATAAGGTTTAAATAAATAGACCTGTTCAGGCTGCGGTAGTTGTAGGCAGGCACATAACTGCAATCTACAGGCTGGGAAAACAGTGAAATTAAAAAAAACAAACACAACAACACAAAGCAGTAAAGTACCCATAAGATGCTCCAGACTGAAGAACCCACATTCTGTTGAAATTCCTTATGATATCAGTGGCTATTTTACCAATTTAGGTCTAAAACTATCTGGGATATATGACAGATGATAATGAGTCTAACTACTAACTTGTCAATAAATTGAAATTGAAATTTAACTTATTTATAAAAAATGTGTGGTTGCATCTTTTAAAACTACGTTACAATACCAAGTAGCATTTCTATGACTGGTACATCACAGTGGGATGTAATTTTGTCTGCTAGTCAAACACACTTTGTCTGATTTCTAATCTAATGCTTTATAAGTAATGCAGAAAAATAAAACAGGTGTTTTGGTGCAGAGAGTATTTGCATGTAAAGATGCATGTAAAATTTGCATGTAAATTTGCATGTAAATTTGAGCAATTAAAAAAGTTATTAATTATTAGTTAATGTTATTAATTAGTTAATAACATTAGTTAATGTTATTAGTTAATGTTAAATGTTATTAATTATTATTATTAATTATTAATTATATTGATATTCAGAAGAATCTAGAGATTTCTGAAGAAGCAAATCTATATTTTTCATATTTGTGTAAGCCATTTATTGTATTTGCTGTATTTGTTGGTATTAGTTTTTAATACTACTGGCTTAGTTTCAGAACCATTTTTTGAACTGAACATTTTTTTAACATTTTAGAATTGTGGCATAAGCTTCAATCTTAACTGCACTGAAAAAGGGTAGAACACCTGTGATTGCTTGCAGAGCTTTTTTTTTCATGTGTGTGTGTGCATGAGAGACATGGCTGATCATATAGTAAACTACTATCTTTCTGCATAGAAAAATGTTTGAAGCCTTGCTGTAAGATTGCACCCTTTTAAGTAAATATTAAAATAACATGAAAAAGGGATCCCAAACCATACACCAAGCTATACCTCACTTTCTGCATTCTGCAGAGTGGATTTGTAGGCTGTTCACATTTCCTTGTGTGCACACCTTGCTGCCACCCAGGGAATGGGAATGCAAACTGAGGAGAGATTATGGAAGAGAGATGTAGAGCAGAAACTTGTATTTTGCTCCACATTTACTTTGGCCATTACTTGTAATTCTCCTTGTTTGGATTCATTATTCATTGAATTCTGGAGATATTTTGACTTTCTTTGTGTTTACCTTTTGCAGCAGTATGAGGATAGGGTTAGGATAGGGATACCAGCACTGACTAAAAATCCATCCAGCCCAGTGTCTGGTCTTCAGCAGAGCGGGCATGGATGCTGAGGGAGAGTGATATAAGCAGGACAAGTGTTTAATAATGCTTATTCAGGATACTGGATCCCCAGTCTACTGTGTGCCTCAGGAATCTTCCTAAACAGCAGTGGTCTCTTTAGCACATCTCTCTCACAGGTTTTCCCTTAAATCAGTCCTGCCAACATAAACCCGAAGTGCCTGTCTAAACAGGTGACTCAGTAGAGCTCTTCTTCTGATGTGTTCCAAATAAGGGGCCAGCTGCATCACATCCGCGTCTAGCGTGTTTCAGGCATATAACCAGAAGAGGGAGCAAAACTGCCATATTTTAAAAACATGAAAAAAGATATGAAACAAACAAACAAATACTCCCCATGCCCAAAATGGCCCTGGGGAAAAAAAAAAAGCCTTGATGGTGGCTTAAAAATAATATCTTTGTGTTGTGTTATTTAAATATACTTTACTAAACACTAATGTACACATGTTTAATGTACCATTAACTGACTGTATCTTTTCTTCTAAGTAATCTCAATTATTAATGTTTTTCTGGTGTTTCTTCATTTTACAACTCTATTATATTTATAAAATCTGATTTTTAGCTAAAGGTAGACTATGACCTTACTGAGTGCTGTTGCAAGAGGTGCTCTCTAGGACTTTGCTTGGATATATCTACAATTTTATTAAAAATAAGCAATGGAAGATTCAAATCAATTTATTTGCCATACAGAGGAATCCATTTGTAAAACATTTAAAATATAAATTTAGAACAGAATTGACTGGATTTGCAGGTAGGGAATATGAAGAGACTGCTACAGGACTAGGCTTAAATGATTTATAGCTACAAATAATTAATGTAGCCTTGAAATCTGTTTGAAGGAAACATTTCTGGAGTAAGGAATAACCTACAGTGCACTGTCATCTTCTTTACGCTAATAACAGAAATATGAATCATTGCAGTACTTTATAATGTTTATCCAATGACTTCCATTAAAGTTCTTCCATTTAAGTATTCCAGCAGCAGCTGCAGGAAATGAAGTTCACCGTTTAGGGTTTTTTGTTGTTCTTTTAGGGTTTTTTTGCAGAATGTGTAGTTCAGTAAGGAAGATGTAATCAAAACAATAAATATTTAAGATATGTCGAGATTTTATTGGAACACTATTTGTTAAAACAATTATGTAAGTGATGCTTACATAGCCATTTGTGAGCAATAATTTATTTAAGGTCTTACAAAGTTTCCTTACAAAATTTGTTGATTTGGCATTAATTTGCATTCTATTTTCATGTGAAGGGTTTGTGTGTGTATGTCTGTGTGCACATGAATGCACATGCAAGGTGCTGTCTCTGCCTTTATATTGTCTGTGCTTTACCAGCATTCAGGACAATCTTCTAAGAAGCATTTCAGATTTTGAAAGAAAGGCAGATCATCATGTCTCAGATAAATGGCTTGATCTCTAATGTGCAGGATCATTGTGTGAAATATTCTTACAGCGTATGGAGAAAAAAAAGTAGATTGTTACTGTGTGAAAAGAGGAGGCTGAAAGATTATGTCATCAGGTTGGCTGTGGAATGTTACTGAGAGATCTTACTCTGTATTGGTCAGGAAAAGACTATGAGTGTTGTTACTTGTTTTCAGATATTGGGTGAGTCCAGTTCCTGTTACATCAGGGTAGAGGAGTATCAATACTGTTTTACTTCGGCACCTGAAGGTTTCTCTGATGTAGGAACGGCAGCATTTTGGCATAAAGTCTTCATTGCTGACTTTGTGTCATTTGGAGTTGGCCTTGATGCCATTAGCAGCATGCTGGTGGTGCAAGGTGGGACCGGATTCATTCCAGATATAATTTAGTACATTTGGGATGATTCATACATCATGATTTGAAGCCTTTTGCCTTCCCCTAGTAGAGGTTTGACATAGCTGAGAGTATTTCTCTGTGTAAACTCTAGAGACTGATGGCTCTTTTTAATTTTCTTAGGGACTTTGTTTTGTAAAGTAAAAGTCGTATGCACTGAATTTAGCCTTAACTAATTCTTATTCTTCTATTCTTAATGCATGAAGTAAATATCTTGAGTATCTACTTCAAAACAGTTTCTTGATTTTTGATAGATTACCTCATAGTTTTAATGACTTCTTGTTGTGCTGCTTTGTGTTTAAGAAGCACTAGCCAAATCCACTTTTGACTTATTTTTACAGTAGTTGTCACCATACATTACTAATAACGTAATTTCTTTCTGAACATTCATCATATAAAATTAAAAATAGAAAGAAGTTCTGAGGACTTTTCATTTGCAGAAAAGGATTACTAAATTAAGTATGTCTTAATGAAAAAGTGAACACTTTATGATAACCTAATTAAAAGTCTAAAACGAGAAGTGCACTGATAAAAATTGGTTACAGAAATTTTAGGTGCTGAAAATGAGATAAAAGCTGTGAGTGGATTTAATAAAAAAGGACAGATTCCAGAAAAAAAGGAAAATATATATAAATATTTCAAGTAAAGGGTAGTTGTGAAAGAGGCTATTACTGTTTGTAGTATCAAGAAAAGAAGGGAGGAGGGAAGCATTTGCATAAGAAAATTCATCATCATTAGCATCTGGTATTTTGCTGCATCATCTTGTACTCCTGTGGTTTGCTGCATCATTCCAGTTCAAAGCCTGAGCAACCTACAGTTTCTAGGTTCTGAACTGAATCAGGAGTTCTGAAAAGAACTCTGACTGAGATTAAGAGAGAGGGTCTTTTAAAATCTGCATAAAGCTGGCATGGAAATCACTGGGCTTCCTGATATTCTTCAGTATTTAGATTATTTATTATATATCCTGAAAAAATCCTGTGTTGTAATTTACTGTGTGCCTACTTTTTATCTTAGTCTAAGTACCACCTCCACTGTTTGACCTAAGTTATAGTCCTTTTTTTTTTCCCCCTAGAAGTGACTACTCCTTAAAGTCAAAGGTAGTTTTATGAAAATCATTGAATTTTTCTGTCTGTTAATTAAGAAGGCACTTCTGGACTCATTCAAGAAAAAGAAACCATAAATGACATCAGTACATATTTTATTGCTAACTGTGTATTTTCTTAGAGGAAAAAGGAAGACTCACATTTTTCCTAGGAAGAAACATAATAGGAATTTATTTCCATAGTTTTGTAGCAGAATGTTCCCTTTGAAATTTTTCAATTAGTACTTACTACGCAGGGTGCTTCAAAGGTGATAGTTTCTGTTTCAGTGTGCCTGTTTCATGTAGAGTCATGAAATCATTATAGTGGCAATTTTATTGATGCATTACTTAAAGCCTACATCTCCATCAATTTCAAGAATCAAAGCATCCTTTTATAGGAGAGCAGCCTGTCAGAGGCCAACAACAGCCACAGATAAGAAGGCTGCAGGATGCCTACAGATAACATTTTTACATGCTTATATTTTCAATGCTAGATATTCATCAGTCTCCTTTAAAAATTAAAATAATAATAAAGAATAGTAGGCTAATATCACTTTATGTCAATTTATTTTGAATTTATAAGATGAAAAATGTTTTCTGTGTCTATCATTCTCAATCACTGGCTATTTGTGTGAATATAAAATTGATAACATTTGTGGCTAATAGTTGTGAGGAACTTCACTTTGAGGGATCAGCAAAACAAGCAGATTCTTAACAGCCCAAAGCAAAAATGGAGTTTAGAGTATTGAATCTGTCCTGTTAATTGATCTAGATTTGGTTTTGGCATGAGATACCAAAAGGTTTAAAACCAATAATATTATGTTAACCATCAAGTTTGTCGGAAGATAGAGAATTAAAGTGCAGAAACTGACAACCTCAGAAAAACTAACATCTTTCAGGCCTAGAGAATGTCATCTCTCCAGAGCAGTGTACGTGCTTCTACCCATAGCTTTTTTCCTGACCAGTTAGATCAGAAATGCCAATTTCAGGTACAGTATCCATAATTAGAGATTTTTTATTCAGTAATTTAATCTGCTTAAATTAAAAACTGACTTTAAATCAAATCAAATTCTAGATTTAGAAAGTAAAACTGACTTAGTTTTGGCTTAAAAATTAATTGTTGAAAATACTTTGTCAACTTAAAGTAGACATGCATGGTTGCTTGTTCAGGTGGGGTTTTTTATTCCTTTGTTTTGGTTGGTTGGGTGGTTTTTTTTACATTTGCAATGACATTTTTACCAAAATATTTTTAACTTCCTTTATAATTTACGGAAATGCAAAGATAATGTAAGAAGCTATAAATGTAGAGTAATAACTTTTAAAAATGGATCAAAATATTGTGTAAACAAGCCTCTTTTTTATATCAATTGTTAAATATCAAAGAGAGCAGAATATTTGACAGGTTACATAGGTACTAATTTTTGTATAAAATATTCTGTTCCAGAGTGTTTATGATGGTTACTAATTCTCCTCACCACAGAGCTTTAAGAATTTAAATTTTTGACACATTAATGACAATACCTTTGTTTAGATCAATCCCAAATGATATTAGGTGTCTTATAATGTAAGTTACATAATATTTCTGATTTTTTTTTTGTTTTGGTTTATGCTAGAAGTAACATGGGAAGACCAGCAGAAAAAGGTGAATGGTACAATAACTGATGACAAACCATTGCCGAAAAAGAAACAGCATTCTGAGACAGGTTTGTCAGGGTTTGGAAAACCACAAGAAAGCATGAGACTATAAAAATACATTTCATGCTTTTGTAATGTGTGTGTGCTTGATGTACCTATTTTTTCACTTTGGTGTGAAATTTTTAGTATGTAGAGACCATTTAGATTACATAGTTCTGCTTTAGAATAGCCAAAATAGATCTGCTTTTGTAAAAAGAATTGTGTTAGAATGCACATGCATTAGACAAGAAGTGTTCTGGCACAATATTAGACTTAGCCTGCTTTTTAGTTTTGAATTTTTTAATGACTTATGTGTTTGTGCAAGCCTCAGGAATCCAAGTATGGGTTATGCTGATTCTTATTTAGTTGACCAAACCAAGGTATCTCCTGCATGTATAGTGGGAAAGTCCTCTTCTAAAGACCTGAATCTGAAACCTTCTTGCACCATCACACGTGGCAGAACTAATGTTTTGATGTAATTTTTTATAGAAGCTGCATTTTATATCTCCATACAGATGGAGTTCTCAAATCTAACAGAACTCTTCTTTCCTCCATTTTGTATGTGAATGGATCTCTTTGGATACTAAAAACTGTCACAAACTTTCTTTCACCCCAAACGATGAGTTCAATTATTTCAACTATCTTTGTTCCTACAAATGCATAACAATAAAAAAGTAAACCTAGTCATAAAAATGGTGATGATAATAGTATTGTTCGGTCTCCTGCATGAGACAATAAAAGCTTCTAGTCACATTAACTTACGTACTTGCAAAAGGCAAGCACACTGTAAGTAAAGAAGGAAGGGGGTGGAAGGGAAAGAAAACAGGAAAAGGAAAGGGATCTTTATATAGCAGGTTTCATCTTATATTTAAATATTGATCCACATCTACTCAAGTGGATGGGAATTTTTCTGCTCCTAGAATACCTGTATTCAGTTTTGGGGTGCAAATGTCTCTCTACTGGGCATATTAGTTGTCTCATTCTAATAACAACAAAAAATTTAAAGTTTACAAGCTTGGCTAACTGTGTCACCTCCTAAAGCAATGCTGTAATCTCAGTTTTAGATTCACCTACATACGGATAATTTCCAGGTTTTTTGTTGAAGATCAACTACTGCGCAGATAAAAGTACAGGAACTGCAGAACGGAAGAAATGTAGCAAAATCTGGCTTAACTCTAACCTAGGAATTAGGGAGCCGAGCTGTAAAAGGCCAGACGTGCACTTGCATTTCCTGTTGCTTGACTTTTTGATGCATCAGAGGAAGCTAAAGGATAAAACAAGTACTATTCATAAGAGTAAGGATCAGAATTTGATATATCTTCTTTTCCAGATATTTTAGGTATTGGATGACAGATTCAAAATACAATGCCTACATATCTTCACTGTTGCCTTTCCAGGTAGAGTTCTGCAGAATAATTTCTCTACCCAGACTTTTCCCTTACCTAGTAGCTAATTGAGAACATCATCTCCCAGCTGAGGTGGGCTTAAAACTGTGATCTAGGCAGATGATGTATTCATAGTTATTAGCAACAGCTGTTTAGAGCCACTTTCTCATTTTTTAGAAACAGGAGACATATTTTGTTAGATGTCTGCTTTGGGGCATTCTAGATTTTGAACATGACTGGAATAACTGTAATACAAAAAAAAAAAACCAAAAAAAAAACCAAAA
>VWZF01006093.1:1699060-1790901 GCA_013396755.1 Sclerurus mexicanus | reverse complement strand
AGAAAAAAAAAAAAAAACAAAACCAAAAACCCCAAAACCAAAAAACAAACCAACCAGAAGAATAGAAATCAGAATCAAATATGGACATTCAAAAGTTCTCACTTTTGTATATTTATATACAAATATACAAATATATTATATATATTCTCATTTTGTATATTAAAACCACATTTACCTGATTTTTATCTATTTTCCCCTCTGGAACAGTAGCACTGATCTCCAGTGCTGCAAGGCATACATTGGTTCAAAAAGTCACAGTCTCAATTGCAGAATTCTAGAATAGATACAAAGTTTATAAAAAATTGCATTCTTCACTCTACAGTCCTAGATCTTTCTCTCATGCCTGATAAGAGCATAAATTATACTCTGGTTTACATTATCAGTAATGTGTTCCATGGCATGTTTGCATGGGACAACACATGGGACAGAAACATCTGAGGTGGTTCTGCACACTCTGCAGTGGGCACCAAACAGCACATTCCTGCCTTCCTCAGACTCTCTGTCAAAAAGCTTTATGTACCTAAGTGTTAGAGTGAAGGAGTACCAGTGTAACTAATCAGTGCCTCCAAGGTAGATATTATCTGCTATGTGTTGCACTCTACAGTTCCCTGTAGACTTCTCAATATCAGTAAAACCCAGTAATTTTAAAGGTATAGTAGTCAGGACATCTGGAAGGAGGTGCCATAACGCTATACTCACATCTGACTGTTGAGATATATAGTATCCATGACCATGATCTAATGGTCATGCAGAATCTACCTAAGGAAGCTTCTAATTCCTTGAACCATTCCAATATAGGATTTAACCTCAGAACCGGACTGTGTTCTCTTTCATCTGGGAATGTTTTAAATGTTATGTTTGCACAGAAAACAGCAAAGTGATACTAATACCACTTAGTCCCTGGATGCAGTTGGCAGTCTGCAGAGCAAAGCAAGGAGGAATAGGGACACCTCATATTGCTGTTGCTCTGTTTTGATTGCCTTTCCATACAATGATTTTTCTACTATAACCTGTTATGAAAGTGCATCCTGTCTTTAAGTACAGTCTGTTAAGAATTTAAAATAACCAGTCACACAAGAAATAGCAGTATTATAACTAAGAAAATCTGTGAGAAAAAAGTAGATACCATAACATAAGTACCATGAATGAAGAATAGTAGACAAAAATATTAATAGATAATAAAAATAATTTCAAAACCCAGAAAAAAATAACAGTAATATGTATCAGGTGAAATATCAATGTTCAAGAAATATGCAAGACTGAAAAAGAGATTATCAAATTTCTTGGAAGATAATTTAAGGTCATTAAATAAAGTAGCAAAATGTTTCTTATGTTTCAAACTTTTCAGTAGAAAATGCTGATAAAATTCTTCTTCATGAATATCAGAAGTCAACATGTTTTCTTAAGAGTGCCTGTAGTCTCTAAGTTCTGATGCAATTTGCAGAATTAGTGTTCTGTATATTTCAAATTCAGTTGTTTTACGCAAAGATTTTGTAGGATTGGAAGGGTAAAAACGCAGAATTATAGGTAAGCATAGCATAAAAATTCAAGCTGTGTTTTGAATGTACGTGCCCTTCCTTTAGCCAACGTCAGCACTCTGTCAGAGAATACTGCATCCTCAGGACACCACTGAATCAAAAAGCCTGTGGAAAAGTTATTTGTTCATATCTAAGGTTATTAAGCATTTCTTCGTTCAGCACTCACCCCTGCCTCTGTATAGATGGCATATGAATAATATGCTGTAATAGATGGCATATGAAAGAAAGTGAATAAAGCTATAGTTCTTTAATCACATTTCCTCTATCAGTGAAAAGAAAAAAATAGCCAAAGCACAGCATGCAAACATTTTCACATGGTTTTGCATTTTTATATGTAAGAGGTGAAGAGAAGTTGAAAAAGAAGTAGGCTCTGCATAGAGAATGTGTCTTGTACTGATAGAGATAACATTAGGAAGGCTGCTGCTTTTTTTAAAAAAGCTGTTATTTTCATCTAGTATCATCACTGGTCTCTCTTGAACATGTCAAGGTAATTTAAAGGGGAAACGCCACATATTTTAGGGTACCATGGTAGAGATACGCATTTCTGTTCCCTGTCAATTGTTTTTGAAGTGTTCAGTTGATCATCTCACTATCCAAAGTTTTGGATGCTGAATGCAGTCCAGGAAACTGTGTCTCCATCCACAGATAACAAAGGTAGCGCAGAAACTGCCTTTATAAGACAGCAAAGGAAACACTATAGGTTTTCCTCTGTTTTTCCTACACAGAGACAGTAGATTTGATAGTTATTATTCGGAAACCATTCTGTAATGGTTTCATTATCACTGGCTGTTGAGAAGATTGAAATGTCATCAAATATCCAACTTTGCCACAGACATTTTATTTCTTAGGAGCAGTTGAAGATCAGAACCATTGGAAAGTCCTGACATATTTTAATATGATTGAACAAAAGGAGACTAAATAGTTGAAATGGTTTTATACATCTCATAATGAAAAGAAGTAAAAATGGAGTGTCCTCGTAAATATTTTGGGGGGAAAGATATTTCTGAAATATGGAACTAAAGTTTTAGAGGAATCATAGCAATGGTAGGTTAAACATAAGAGAAAATACAAAGTTAATGTGTGCTTACAAGTCTTTGGGTGGGTAGAGTTGCTTTCAATTTAAAGGGGATCATGCACATTTTTCTCTCTGGGACATTTATGTCTCTCTCCTGGGTAGAAGTATTCCTTGACTGTACATAGATAAAGTCTCTCAAAAATAACTCTAATGTGACTATAATTTTTAATTTATCTATTACTATGAAGTCAGCTTTAGTATTAAAACAGTAATCAAAACTGATTCCAAATGAAGTGGTGTTTATTTTAAAAGAAGGTTGTAGTCAGAATTGACAGAAAGATAGACTGAAAATTATGAAAAGGGAGATATGGTTAGAAATGGGAAATGAAAGAGGCTGGGAAAGACACAGTAATGATGGCACAGAGATACAGAGAATTTTTCTTTTCAGGGTTCATAATATTTGCAATCTAATGTCTGACTATAGTGCATTAATATTTTGAAATATTACTATTTTGTCTTTTCTTTCCCTTATACAATTAAAATGTGAACTTTATTCAGAGAAACAAAATAAAAAAAACCCTCTCTCTGAATCCTTCATTTAGCTTATCTCTTGAGACATATGAAAAAGTAATGCGGTCTACATGGTTTCATTTGATTTAGAGAGTTTATGCTACTGAGAATATTCACAATTTCGTCTTGTGTATTATTTTCTACCTTCTTTTCTCTTATCTATATCCTTGGGTAGGAATAACACATTTTCCATATTTATTATCTTCAAGTATTTTATTTTTTATATAGCGTATATTACATACGGCCTGTATTATGTAACTGCAGGATTAAATATATTGGTTTAGTCTTTCCTATGTTTTCTTTACCCTCTGACTATATTTTTGAGCGAAAATGTCAGCATACATCCAGTACACAGCTATGGTTTTGGGTGTATGGATTTATGCTTTCACATAAAGAACTACTTTAACTAGTAGGAAATTTTCTCATTGAAAAAAATTCAAGAGTGTGGGACAGGCTCTGTATCTACAGGAAGGTAACTTGAAGTTGTGGCTGAATGCTATTAAAGAGTATTATATGTTCTATATACTTATTTTATTCACATTTCAATGTAGTAAAATAGTCTTTCACTCTAAATATTTTAATAAATATTCGTGCTCCTAACCATACTGCTATCTACTCTCTGTCTGTGTCCTTAGCGTTGAAGAGTTTGAATGGTGTCAGGGAACATCTTACCTGGGAGTTAAATGCATTATGTTGTTCTTCAGGTCTAATCACATCCAGTCTAATGACATGTATTTATGAAACACATAGACTCCATCAAGCATTTCTGTCTTAGAGTCTCCTCCGTGTTCTAAGATTATGACTATTTGATTGTGCTATTGCACATCTCATTTTGTGAAGAGCATCCAGAAATGAGGTTTTTCGAATCTGAAACCGTATTTGCAGTGAAAGATCTTTGCTTTTTAGGATAAGAATTAAATTAAGGAAAACCCTTGAGGGAAAAAGAAGAGAAATTAACTTACATCTCTTTGTCTTATGCCGCTTTAAGAATTTTAGATGGATGTGATTCCCATGTAAAGTTTTCTTGAACACTGAGTTCCTAAATACATCTCTTCAACATTACTTACAATGAACTGTTCTGTATCAAAGCATGATAAAAAAATGGTTTGGGGGGATTTTCAGACTTAGAGTTCAATACCTATTTTTCATTTACTTTATAAGTTTATTTATTGGGAGTTTCATTTGTGTCTACATCTGCAAATAATATCCTTGTACATACTAGTATCATTCATCAAGATGAACAACTGATCCAAATAAAAGCTAGTTCCACAACAAAGCAATAACTATGCAAATGAAGACTGCCTATTGACATGATGTAAATTTAATAGAATTTCTGCCACTGTTTTATTCCTGCATTTAAATGTATTTCTATCAACAAAGATCTGTTTTGTAGATTAAAAGCTACAGAGGCAGGTAATTCTCAAACTGCTATTTGGAATTTATGGCATGGCTTCTTAATCAGGAGAAAATTGATTCACATAATTGCTATTGTGTCTAAATTAGTTATTAGTACTTCCTTCTTATCATCATTTATTGAAAGAAGCTGGTGCATTACCATGCATTAGCAACTTCTACTAATTCATTAATATTTTTACCAATTAATACAAAAAGGTTCTAATCCATTTCTCACAAGAGATGAGATATCAGCTGATCAGGTATCCACAATGAGAAGGCACCTATTATCTTCCCCCACTCCACCCCTCGGCTTCTATTTGCATTATTCTTCTAATATGTTTGATGAGTAAAAACTTAAAATGAACAAATATTTGTAATTAAGAGTTAATTTTTTTTTCCCACTTTGATGTGTAAATATCTTTCCATAACAAATACTTTGCATGACGGCTTTTAAAAATGCAATTTTTAAAAGGTATTAGTATACGTGTCTGATATTCATGCAAATACTGGTCATTTCATTCTAAAATATTCAAAGGGAACTTGCCTGCTATTCAGTCATGTCCCAATGACATTTCTAGAATACCTTGCATTACCATACCAGACATATTCCAAATTTCAAAATAATATGAGTCCAGACTTGCTTTGAAAATGTATAGAGAAGAGTTTATCTTAATGCAGTATATGTCTCAAAGCTGCTCATTCCTATGGATATTAAAAATAATAAATGAAGTGTAAGGGGGTCATGATAGAGACTTTCTAATAACAGGTTTTGCTACAGTAGGAGTGCCACTTCAGAGCTATAGATACGTAATTTTTGGAACATTTTAAGTACTTTTAACTGTATTTGGGTGGTGAAAATGATGATTTATTTGTTTATTTAACAGTTATAGCAATTATAGCTACACTACATTAATATGAGCTATAACACACTACAGAGAAGTAGATCATTGTATTTGCTTATTTGTATTTAATCCAATGGATTCTTTGTACTTGCCCAGATAAAACGATATTTATTTGCCTCTTTTTTTTAACATACAAAGACATAGCAACGTTTGTCAAAACTGACAGCTGCTATGCTTTCATATTACATATCTCTTATGTAACACTTATGTGTGTTCGTCCTGTAAGCAAATTTAATTGCCTAGAATGCCTTCTAATTATGTATGTTTCAATCTGCTTGTTTTTGCAACAAAGTGTTGGTGTAGTCTTGGCATTTAATAGTAGATGAAAGCATAATCTACCAGCTATAGTATGAAATTGTTTAAGTATAGAACATAATGGTTATCAGATGAAATTTAGTGTTGTCTTTAATTTCATTGATTTATATTGATTATGCTAATTTTACATCTTGTCAATGGTATCTCGATGTTGACTCTAAAACGCTAAATTATAACTTTTTTTTTGTGCTGTATGAACTTACCTAGCGTCTGTAGTGTTAATGAATTATGAGCAGTGTTTTGTGACTCATTAACAAACTGCATGCTGATATTAGGTCAAATTTATATATATATATATATATTTCTGATGATTTTTGGAAGAAACCATTTGTTCTGCTAGCAACAGTAGCTTCACAGTTCTTTGTAATTGTTATTACTTTTCATAAGGAATTCTTCCCATTCTTTTGCTACAAATAGATTTTCAGTACAGAGCATGACACTGTCCCTCAGATGTTCTCCATGTCTGAAATGGCAGTGTGTTTTTGAATGTGAAGTAATAAAGTAAGTAATGAGATAGTTGCTTTGGCATTTAATTTGCATGCATTTGCAGTAACGTAGACTTCTGTGAGATGAGAGTAGCTTTTGGGTCTGAAAAAGTATCCTGAATTGACCATGAGAGTTAATAGCTATACAGTCTCTCTTCTCATGTTCTGTATTTTGGTCTTGATAATTTTGCCTTTGGCGGAGTGTTACAATAATGCAGTCCTTTCCAGAGTGTGTTATGTGGATTCTGAAATTTCTGAGCTTGTACATACTTTTGAAAAGAAAAAAAAAATCTGTTTTCTGTTTTGGGTATGTTCAGGATAAATTACAATAATTTAATAATTGAAAAATCTAATAATAGGCATCCCATTGATGCCATTAAAATGAGTGTTCAATACTTGAAAGAGAAAAATAATACTTGCATTCAAGTAGATAATATGCAAAAATGTTGAACAGTCATGAACAAAAGTATTTATACTAGTTAACAAACCTTTTACTATCCAGCTTTTTCCTCAGCTTCGTTGCAAGGATTGACTTTGCTGTCAGTTAAAACTTTTATTATTTCCTCAGCTCCTATACTAACTCTGTCTTTACTGTTCTTTTCCAACAACAGTAGTTTAACCACTTCTTCCTCAGCTTTCTTTTTTCTTCTAGTGTCTGTTATTTTTTTCCCCACTTACTAACTCTGCTCTGCAGACTTCTCTCTAAAACAATTTTTGGCCCTTTCCCTCAGTGTCAGTTCTAACCTTCTGAATACATCCTCTCACGCCCATCTCCTTTGTCTATGTCTGTACATTAAACGATGTGATCACAGAAGAAGAGGAAACATCAAGGAGAAGCAACTCAGGTCTGTCTCTTCTACTGCTTTTCTCTGTGCTATTTTTTTCATTTTACCTTTTCTATAGATTTTATCACAGCTCACCTCACATACTTTTCTCTCTCTTCCCCCTCAATAAATTGGCAAAATATTGGCAAATAGTAAGGATTTAAGACACTTATGTAATTTTTATCACCTCTAAACTATGTACTCTATAAAAAGTGATAAAAGGTAACTGATGACACATATGTCATACCTTAAGACTTTAAACTGATTTGATTTCTATCAGATCAGTTCTTATTTCCCAACTCAATTATCTTTAAATTAGCCTTTACACTTCCAACTAGCGTATGAAAACAATCTATAATTTGTTTTATCTTGGCATTAGCCTCTGCTACAAAGACTGCAGAAACTCTTATATAACTAGTTATTTTGGACCCTGGGGAGGATACAATTTCAAAACTGAATAATTTTAGTAAGTTAAATTTCATGCACTGAAATTTCATACTTAGTTTGAAATTAATTTCTTTGAATAAAACCTGTAGAGGATGTTAGTGATCAAAAGCTCTTTTCCCATGACAAAGATTGTTGTGAAACATAAGGTTATGAGAGCATGAGAGCAAGACAAAACATTGAAGGAGTTCTAACTTAGCTGTGTTGTTCATGAGGATTTTATTTCATGTTGTGCATTGCTTATGGTTTCTTCTATCATATCAGAATTCAACCTGCCATGTTATTACATTTTCCATGTACTTTATATTACTGGCAGAGAAGTAACATCTAGGAAGGCATCCTAGCTCTGAAAATGCAGTAGTTGTTCACAGTTTTGTGCTTGTTTGGTTGGGGTATATAGAACAACAATGAAATCCCCCATGTGTAAAAATCAAGTAAATTCATCTATAAAACTTAAATTTTGCTATTATTGTGTCAAAACTTTAATTTCCTGTGCCTCTGCCTACTGTTCTAAAAAATTAGAGAAGCCACTTGAGTACCATTTAGGTTTGAAAATCTGTACAGGTTTTGGGGTACATTGATTGGGCCATTAAACTTAGGTGACATTTAGGCAAACATTTTTGTTTTTTCTTTACTGTGACTGGCTCCTTCAGGACTCAGTTTTACCTTTCATACTACTCTTGTCCTAATCAGAGCCAGAGATCGTCTTAACAGAATTTTGCAGGTGTTATTTGCTGTAGTTTTCATATTAAATAAATCTCAGCATAGAAATTGCTTAAATCACAGGGTAAAATAATTAGGTATGGACAGAGAAACAAGTGGTAGTGTGTTCTGAATTCCCTTTTTTGTAAATCACCACTATTAGGAATTAATAAATCATGCTGTAGAAAAACTGAGCTGACTTATTTTGTGCTTATCATCCATTCCCAGTCCCCATGAGGGACTCTCAGTCTCTTTTATTCCAAAATTAAAATTAGATGATTGGGTGACCCATTTCACATTTGCTTATAATAAAAGAAAAGGAAAGTTGTGGGCTTTTTAGTCCAGAACATTTCTCTGAGTTATTGATTTAATCAAAATACAGAATCAGTGTTGGAAGAAATCAGACCTTATAATGATATCTAGCGCCTCAGAGGAAAACACATATTTTCATCACCATTGTTTCTTGAATACATATGAGTAGGCAATACCTGTGTATTATTAACTTTTTTTTTGTCATTGCAATTCAGACACTCTTCTGCAAAACAGTATTTAGCTCACGGTGTTAAGTAAATGTATTAGGCACTGATGAATTTAATTGTCTAGCACACAAATGCAAAAGCATGATCAGCACTGCAGTTGCAAAAGTTGTTATTACTGCCCTGAAACTCAGGAGAAAATAGTTTTGTGTATAGTGACATATTTTCAAATGTACATTTGAGATGGGCACTCTTCTGTGTTTTTCCTCAGCAACAAAATAGCTTACACATTTCAGTACAAGGCACTTTGAGCACAGCTAAAAAGCAAGGGTGACATTTCAAAGGCAAACCTTTAGAAGGAGGTGTTCCCATTCCTTTAGAATTTGCTTTAAGAAATGTTGAACTAAGATTATCCACTTACAGGTTGCATTAGGAAATCAGTTACACCTTATTTATCGTGCTACCAAACATTCATGTGAATTAAAGGATTTGATTTAAGGTGTTATTAGACTAAGAGAAGGATTAGCTATTGATTTTAGGTGTTATTGACCAAGAGATTTTGTGAAAGTTAAATATCTGAATATGTGACAATTGTATTAAAAAAAAATGTTGCTATTTCCTCTCTCTACATATTATGATCTTTAATTGCAAAAATGGGAAAATTTTATTCCTTCAAAAATATCTAGGTTCTTATTGAAAAGTTTTATGAAAGGACATGCAAAGCTTATGCTGTATATTTCAAGCACAAAAGCAAGTTCAGAAAGCTAAAAAGCAACATATTTTAATATAAATTTTTTTATCTGAGAGCAGTAGAGCTTGATAGCATCGTTAATGACACAACCCCTGTTTTTCTTGGGTGAAGGAGGAGCTTTGTGTTTTCACACTTTCTTTCTAAAAACATATTTTGGAAACTAACATGTTTCATAGGTGTAGATACTGTGAAAACTGCTGTTCACCTCCCCATGTATTCAGTATGAGAAATGGTAGTAAGCCCCTGCCTGCCAAAGATCCTTAGTGATGAAGAAGACATCTTTATTCTCATCAGTAAGATGGTTCAGAACTACCAGTTATCACTGGACCAAAAATTACTTGCAATTGCAATACTTATTGTGTTCTTCAAACATATTAAATACAGAAATCATTCTTCAGCATTGCAAAATTAATCTAGGCCTAGATGTGAGTTCACTCAAGTAAATGCCCAAAAATGGATCATCCAACTATGGAAAGGCTGATCCATGATGGCTTAAAGGCAGTCAGTGTACATGCAGCAGAAATAGTGTTGGTTAATTAATTCGAGGTTTATTCCAGGATGAAAAGAAGTGTAGTGATGCCCAGTCATTGCTGCTTTCTAAGGTGCATGGAAGTTAGAAGGTAGACCATTGGGGACAGTTGCATTTCCACATGGCCATGAAAGGCAGGGAAATAGAGATTAATGGTTTTTTCTGCAGTATCTGGAGCAAAACTGTCATGTTGAGAGCGCACAAAGGATTGATTAGAGTTTTCATTAACTTTCAGAATGAAATTCAAATAGACAAGGACTTTGAAGCATGGTTTTTTTCTGTGCTTTATTATGAAGTTTTTTTGTAATAACATGATTGCTGAAATGAAGCCTACAAACGCTAACAAAACCTATTGAAAATAGACCAAATTGGAAGAGCTCATAGCCTGGACAGCAGAGGGCCAAAGAGTGGAAGGGTCTGGTAAATAAAATGTTGGAGAAAGCAAGGACAAAGAAAAAAAGGTAGTTTAGAGGGTTTAAGAGGTACGATGAGTGGTTTTTCATGCCTTCCTAGATATACTGTGATATATTTATCCTTTACAAACAGAATATGACACCTCTCTGCTTTTGAGTTACTGCTATAATCAGTATTCATTGACATACTTTTCTTTATAGACTAGGGTAGTGCTTTGTTGTGTTTCCATCTTCCTTATGTTGAAAAAACATTTCTGGGTGGAATTTTAGCACAAATATGATTAAATTACTTGTGCTTCCCTGAACTCTTCTATGATATTTACTTTGACAGGCACGTTTAAATTATGATGCCTTAGACTGTGAAAGAGAAATTTAAATCATCTAAATCTGTAATTGGTCAGCAAAACCCAAAGGGTAAATTCCAAATTCAGTTTAATTTGATAAACTCCATATTCAATTTAAAGGTACTTAGCATGGTAATAGAGGTATCATACTGGATGGCTGGGAGGCTCTTTGTCCTTATTTTTTATTTTGTTTAGAATTAAAACCAGAAACCAAAGGCCTCTGAATCCAACCCTCAACCACATAAACTAAACCACATATGTACTAAACCACATAAATAAAGGCTGATCTTCAATCTGCTGAAGGCAAAATAGTAAAAATATTAGGTCACGTAAATTAAAATGACAGCATAATTCAGCAAAAGACAGAATAGTTCTACTTTTTTTGTTATTTTGATTTTTCAGGGGAGTTTTGGGGGGGTTTTTTATGTATCATAAAGGTAGTTTAATTTGTAATTCTCCTGAGTTCTAAATGCAGGTGCATACACCACTGTTGGTTTTGTGTTCTTTGGTGAAAGCTTAGATCATCTTTCCAGTTACTGAGAAGTTCATGAAGATGGCTGAAGAATCTCTATTTATACCTGTTTGCTTTCCTGAAAGCAGAGGCATAGTTATCATCAAGAGTTTGTGCTTATGTTTGGAAGTGGCTGTATCAGAATATGAAGTATTCTCTGGTTTTGCTGTGGAGTATACCAGTGGTGGGAACTCTGAGGAGCTTGCATGCTTGGCAAGCAGGATGTTGGAAAGCCTAACAATAAGACTGTGCTCAGGCTTTCCTGAAGACAATGCAGAGTTTATGGCGTGACTGATCAGAATGAATTTTTATGAGTACAGGATGTAAGCATATACTCATAAATGGCCTATTGACCACTCAGGTATTTTTCTTTTACACTTTCAAAACCCTATTGTATATCATTCATATAAGGAGGATGCACCAGAATTCTTGGGAGAAGTAAAATGGGATATTTTAGTTAACATTTGACTTACTGCTTCTTTCTTCCCTCTTTCTTCCATGTGGGGCTCATTTTTTTGCAAAGGCCACCAAAATGTATGTGCACCTTTTTGGGAGGCAACATGGAAAAACATCAAAAACTTCCCTCCGAAAGTCATTTTGGAAAAGGATCTATGCACCATTAAAAAGAAGAGCTGATCATACTTTAATAAATGTGCAAAATAGAACTTCCCAGCTTTCTTCAAAAGATCTTTGTCCTTTAACATCTGCACTGATTTATCCCTAGTGATGAAGACCTGAGCTGACCCTGGCAATTTATGAACTCATGATTCTAGAGATTCTTTAACTTCTCAGCTGAGATCACCACACCATTTTATTCAATTCTTTTACTAAACAGTGCCACTTATTCTGCAAATAATCCAAAGCAACATTGTTAACATGCTTTGACCATTGTGATAAAAATTTGTTTAAGTGGTGAGAAATGTCCCTCCGGGTTTCAGTCTTTGTTTAATGTGTCAAGCTTGAAGCCAACAAATAAAAAGCCAAAACAAAAAAGCCATTGAGCCAATCTCAAACAGAAAACATGAATGCAAAGGCATGCTCCCCGCTAGGACACTGGCTGACTGCAGTGGTCTGCCTTTGAGCGTGCCCTTTTGAGGACACTAATTGACACTTCGCTCAAATTTAAACAGTAATATAAAAACACTTCAACAACCTTTAATTACTTTTTTTCTTGTTCCACATTTCTGTGGGTGTCAGCTGTCTTCCTTCAAACTGTGATGGGGATCGCAGACTTTGAAAGGCCTTACTTGCTGCCACATTAATCTTTTATGTTTTTCACAGATTGCACATAAAGCCTTGGGGTGAAGTTCAGTAACTGTTTATATCACACGTCACTTGATATTTTGCTAGACCTGTAGATTTTAGGCAGTTATATTTTTCACACTGTTGATGGCCAGAATGACAAAATTTAGAGCTAATTTCTTAGAGGTAGAATTGCAACTGAATGGCTCTGAAACAGGAGGAAGTGTAATCCTTTGAGTACAAGACCTTCAATTGGCAAGATGTGATGTTCAAAGTGAATACTTCTACATTTTACATATTACTTTTAGGAGACAATCTTCTTTCCTTTGCCTGATTTGATAATAGGGCAACAAAAATGGTGAAAGGCCTTGAGGGGAAGCTGTATGAGAAGCAGCTGAGGGCACTTGGTATGTTCAGCCTGGAGAAGAGGAGACTGAGGGGAGACCTCATTGCAGTCACAACTTCCTTGTGAGTGGAAGAGGAGCAGGGGCAGGCACTGATCTCTTCTCTGTGGTGACCACTGACAGAACCCGAGGGAATGGCCTGAAGTTGTGTCAGGGAAGGTTTAGGTTGGATATTAGAAAAAGTTTCTTCCCCCAGAGGGTGGTTGGGCACTGGCACAGGCTCCCCAGGGCAGTGGCCACAGCACCAAGCCTGGCAGAGTTCAAGGAGTGTTTGGACGACACTCTCAGGCAGATGGTGTGACACTTGGGGCTGCCCTGGGCTGGGCCAGGAGTTGGACTTTGATGACCCTGCAGGTCCCTTCCAGCTCAGAGTATTCAGTGATATTGCTTCAGGGATTTTTTTTTTATTTTTTTTTTAGTATGAGATTGATTTTCCTATATTATCATAATAACATTTAAAGAGAAATCTCTAGTAAGAAATTTGATGAGCAATTTTAAAAGTACTTACCAGAAGTTAGGGTCCTATGTGTATGCTTGATTTTTAAAATAAAATTTTATTTAACAATTTGCACTACCTTGAAAAATCAGACTCACTCTTCCATACAGCACTTAAGTAAAGAAGCTAATTTATCCACTATATAAATAGAATTCCGTGTCACATTGCTGATATTAAGCTTTGCAAATATAAAAAATAGAAGGGTAAAACCTTTTATGTCATTGTCTCATATGCTTAAACTCAGAAACAAACAAGGAGTTCCACATCTGTCTGTTGTGATGACATGCACATCCTCCAGTGTGGGAGGCTGCAATTTCTTTCATTCAAAACAAGGAAGTCAAGATTTATTTTAGGCCTCAGTTCAACTGATGCAAATCTCATTTGTCTGGATCCCAGGTGAGAGAAGAGAGACAGTTCAAGAGAGAAGCAGGCTGTAACTTTAAGTTTGGGGCGGTCAGCTGTGAGAGAAGGAAGGAACCCTGGGAGGAAGACTATAAAGCCCAGAAGCTCCCGGTTGTAACCTTTAGGCTGCAGAGTCAGGCTCCCCCTCATCCTCACCAGGAAGTCAGCAATTTTTCATAAATTGTTTGATGCTGCCATTTTCTATCCTGCTTCTCCTGTGGAACTGTTTTTCTATTTGGTCACGTACAGAAATGGCCACTTTCTGTTCCTGCTCTGTGAGACTTCTCAGAATGAGGTGGATAAAGTCTGAGGAGGCCCTGGCACCTCCAGGTTCCCATCAGAACATCAAAGATAATTGAGTTAAGGCATTTCCAGGGAAATATAGCTTATCAAGGCCATTTCAAATCAGGTTTAGTTTTTGTTAAGTCTGCTCTTGAATGAGGGTCTTGATTAAAATACTTTTCTATTCATTTTATCTTCCAGTTATATGTTAGAAATCTATCAGATATATCAGAACCAGTTAGAAAGAACAGACCATTGCAAGAGCAGGAGAACACGGCTGTGTCTACTATTTTATAAACTGTCAGTGGTCATTATAATAGCGGTGTCTGATGGTGGAAGAAGGTTTAGATAGAAGGTGTTTCAGCATTTCACTCTCTCTATCCTTATAGTTCATCTTTATATTTCATCAGTATACTTAAATTTATCTGTATTCTGATTAAACTGAAAGCATATAGTTATTTTCTGTGATGTACAGAAATGTCTCCTTCATGAAAACATTGAATTTTTTTTCCCAAATTGTTTATCTCTGAAAAACTAGTTCTTAAATTGAGATCATTACACCACAGGATACAGTATATGCTTTTCACTTTGTAAACCAAGGTTAAATCAATAATGTAGAAAATTATTGACTAATGTGATGATACTGAAGACATCATGTAAATAAAAATAGATCAAGATTTTTTAGTAATGACTGGTGACTTTGTCATTCTATATTATTCCGTCTGAGAAATTTTAGAATCAACTCATAATGATTTATTTGTTTTCAGCAGTTACAAGCTCTCTAGAGCTTTTTCTATTTCGAACACATAATACCTAAAAGCATTAATTAATTTAATATCAACATCCTGAACCTGTTCTGAATTCTTTTAATAGGTGCTGATTAGGTCTGTAGCTGCAGTCATCTTTGCTGTTGAGAAGTATTGTTTTATTTGGTCAATAGACAATTCTGATATTGTTCGGTTCTGCTGCTTCCCACCCAAGTGAGATCTTTTTCAATTCCGTCTTCTTTCTCGTACTTCTTCCGACAACTCATCACAATACAACTGAAACCTCAGTTTGGAGAGTAGGATCCACTATGCTGACCTTTCTTGTGAAAATCTAAAGAATTTATTTATCGTAGAGATTTGTCACCGCACCACAATTACACTTTTAATTTCCACAATTCCATTTGGAAATATTTTTCTATATACATTTTAAACATGGAGTAAAAGTGAGTGAAAGTTGGACAGGTTTCAATCTTCTTTATTTTGACATATTTATTTAAAAACCCATGTTTGGAAAATCGTGCAGACATAAAGACAAATGGACTTCTAGGCATCTTAAAAAATTAATTATCCTATATAGTATAAGATTTCTGTATTAAGATATATTTAGGCAAAGTAGGGATTTCTCTTCGCTATGCATACGGAATAACTTAGAAATGTCATCATTCTCTCTGAGCTCAAAAGTGTTTTAATGACTTCGCTTTCATCTATTGTGCTTTATGTTCGATCAGTGATATTGCTTTCAAATTGCTTTCTGTTTTAGAAAGTAATGAGGCAGTAGAAGACACATTTGTAGATTTTATATTGGTGACAGAAATTTAAAAATAATAAATTGAATGGTTGAAAAGCCAAAAGTACTACTTTCTTTCTGCTATTTTCCTACAGCTATGCACAGCTCACATAGATAGTATAGGCCAGGCTGCCCAAACTGTGTAGAGTATGGGGCAGGAAAGGTCAGGGAATGGGAGAGGTTCCAAGAATTGATTTAATACCCACTGATTTACAAAAGTGTAGGTTTATGACTTACCATATCTGATTCCCATTAATTTTCCTAATAGTTCTACTAGAAATTTCCAGCAGAACAATAACCTTGATCCCACACATGATCCCAGCAAGATCTTGTCGGAGTGTAGTCCATTATTTATGCTCTCTGCAGGAACACATTTTTCTTTCTTGTACTTCTACCTTACTCCAGTATGATTTCTGACCGAGTATGACTTCATTCTCTGCTTCTATACCCATCTACAAAATGGTATTTCCTTAAAATATGACACCTCTGTTTCCCTCTTCAGTCTGTTTGCTGTAAATTAGATCATAATTTTGCGAGTAACCCTCAATAACCAATAATTCTGGAAAAATATTTAGTTCTAGTAATGCATGCTATTTTTGGTGTGTAGCTTGGGGGCTGTTGCTCCATATTCATGGGATTGTTTTAATTGAATTTAATACAATTTTGAAAAAGAAACAGCATCTATTTAAAAGTTAATGCATTTCTAATTAAAGCAAATTTCATTTGACTTAAAATTCTTTCACATTAATTACCAAACTTGGATTTCAGATTATTTATGGGCTGCCAAATTATTTAATAGGGATCCAATGTATTTTCATTTCTTTGTGACAAAGGAAAGCCCTGAGCCATTTACAACCTTTGATATGCATTCAGATTATTTGTTGGCATCGGTCAGCTGAATTTACGTTCATGAACTGGGTTCTGAGTATTGATGTTAGTATCTTTTGTTCTTCATAATTTTTAACTCAAAAACAAGCTATGGTAATATCATTATTAAACCTTTTAACCTGTAGAAGCTATGAGATTTGATTAAACCAATGAAGATTTAAATAATTACTGGAAACGATTCTGACACATTCCATTTTTTTTTTGCCTGAACCATTAGGCTGTATCTCGTGTGTACACTGCATAAAACATACTGCACAAGCAAATTTTCTATGTCTATTTTTGTGTCATCCCAATCAGGGAAACTGTAAAGTAGCTATATCTGCCACCTGCCTTGCTCTCTCTTTGTTGAGTGTGTTAAGGATTCTGGAAATGCACAAAGTACCCATGGGTTCCCTTCAGTAAATGTCCAGTAGGAGTGCACAAATGTATACACTAGCATGCAGTGAATATGCCTCTGGATGTAGAGCTCCATACTTGGTTGGTTGACTAAGCTCATCAAGTTAAATTAATTTGGTGGGTTTTATTATTTTTTCTTTTAATGCATGATTTATATTACTTTTATTATTATTTCTGCATTTTCTCTCTCCCCCTCTTTTTGTTTTACATATTGCTTTCATTTGTTTATAGAAGAAAAGAAAGCAGATCCAGAGAATGGGGATACAGGTAGGGTGACATTCAAAACTTGTTTGTGTTTTTGCCTAAAGTTCTTTGATCTATTATGTCTAAGCAAATGTGTAGCATAGAGTTGGATCACAGTTTTGATGTATTTGGAGGATTTCAAAATAGACATTGTGAAATGGAACTTTTCCCAAATATATTTTCTTTGCTTTTTTAAGGGAGTCAAAGTAGGGTGAGAAATGGGAAGACAGAAACCAGAATCAGCTAAAGAAGGCTGTCATACACTTTAAGACTTCTATTCTGTCCTTCCCTCTCCAGACACAGTGTGCTCAGCTGCACACCTCCTTTTTCTTCTCTCTTACAGGTTTCTCATTTCCAAAATGTCAATGTTTCTTTTGTCCCTTCCACACTAGGTTTTTCCTATGCCTGAGTAGCTGTGCCTCCCAAATTTTGTATGCCTTTGTATCCAAAAACTAATATGTATCCAAAACTAAATCTGTCCTAATACTATAGGAAAAACTCCACTCTACTGCCATACCCCAGTTTTCCTTTTACTCTCTGTGCCCCAGAAGCCTCATGGTACAGTAAACTCCTCCAAACACATCACCATCAACATCTATAGGAGCTAGAATGGTTCAGTAACTCCCACTGAAGAGGACAACAAAACAAAGAATGAAAGAACAGATGTCCCAGCTGTTTTTATTTTTAATTTTTAACTAGTAGGTTTGCCTTAGGCTAAGCCGGGTGATAAGGCCAATTTGTTGTCCCTTTTGTCTCTGGTGTGGATCACAGGCTATCAGCTGAAGGGTCTTACCTACCCTAGAGAGTAGCCAATATTTGATCTGAAGAGCAAATTTGGCTCTTTAGCTCCAGGCTGAATTAAATGACTACTTATCTCCTCATAAAACTGTGACTCCTTAAGTAGCTGAGGTCAGGAAAAGTTAGGTATTAACCAAATTACTGATTACATCCCTTTAAAATGAAACAAACATTTAGTTTTCAGTTATGAGGAAAGCTTTAATGGGAAAGTACAGAATCATAGAATCAGCCGGGTTGGAAGAGCCCTCTGAGATCATCAAGTCCAACCCTGCAAGCAACACCACTGTGATTACTAGGTCATGGCACTAAGTGCTGAATCTTACCTAATTTCAAGCTAGAACATGAAAATAATATTTTTTTATTTGAAGATGGAGCAGTGATTCCAGTGCCTGCCCTGACTCCTATTGTAGGAATGGAATTACAATCACCACCTAGACCATGGTAGGAATTACACTGTAGGAATTACAGTAGGGCTTGTCCCTAAGGTTCCACTTCAGTAAAAGAGTCAGAGTTCCTTCTTCTACTGTTTAATAGACAACAGTAGTTACAGCTTGAGCTGGGTGTTGCCTGTTGGTTGTTACTGAATTTTATAGTCTGAGTGTCTTGATTTCCTGATGGCACTTCAGCTCATCTAATCCTGCTTGCAGCATGTGAAGTCATTTATTCCTACAGGCTCCAAGGCACCCTTTTTGTCTGTGTCTTGAGATGATTTGTTACAGAATATCCTGTACAAAGCTAAAGCTGTAAGTCTTTGTCTACTGGTTACATTTCCATAGATAAAAACAAAGGTCAAAGTCAAATCCACATGGCCTAAGGTATACTTTGCTGTAGTCACTAGACCTGAGCTCTGGCACAACTGTGGATCTGGGAGCAGGTTACAGGGCTGCTGTGCACAGTACCTGGGTGTCATATTCTGGCATTTCAGGACTGTCTTTGCACTGTAGTGGCACTGCTTTCCATCAGCTCACTCTTCTGAAAAGGTGGAGAATGGCTGGTTATGAATCAGCAGCTGACTCTCTCAGCCAGGAATTTCCTTGTGCCCATGAAAACTCCACTGAACCAACCTTCAGGCCATGAATTTTAATGTTAGAGAGTTATTCAAAATAATCAAAACTTCAGCACATTGCCTTCAGTGCAATGATTATGTTTGGTGAGCAACACCAGGCTTTGTTCTTCCATTCAGTCTTTCTTTTTTTGTGTGTGTGTTTCTGTGGCTGAAATTTGAGTGTTTCATTGGATATGTTGGAGGAACAGCTACTGTTTAGAAGCAAAATTCTGGAAGGAAGTTAAAGCAGAAGTGGACCCATTTTCCCTGGCCAAAATTTGGTTGCATTTGCTTTGGTGCATTGTGGCATCAATATGTCAGAAATAGCTTTAATTTTTCTAGTGTCAGTCTCTGTAGTCCTGACATTGTGTTGTGCTGGGCTCTGGTTAAGGGCTCAGTCAGCCCTTGTGTTTATTCAGATGTATGCAAGCTTATGCTCCTACATTTTCACCACTGTTGATTCAGGTTAGTTCTGGTTTGTCTACACATACTCCATAAACAGCTCCTGACAACAGTAGAGTCCTTAGGATGGGATGGATATCCAGCCTTGGCTACCAAAGCTGAATGCACCCAGAAAGTTACTGAACTGTCTAGAAGAATTTTCTGCTCCTGCTAAACCCCCTCACATGGGTTCCAGCAGGTACAGACTTGCCAGCAGAAGTGGAGATAACGATAGCCGTGCCTTTCCACACCTAGTGCTATGTGCCTGTGCACTGGACCATGTGAATGGGAAGTACCATGACACTCTCTCAGCCTTTCCTGCTCCCTTCCTGATCATGGATGCATCTGGCTTAAGTTACAGTGAGATCAGCCCGTGGCAGCCAGGAGCCCAGCACACTCTTCCCACGTGTCAGTTCCTTGTACCAGAGCTGATCTGCTGCATTATGAACTTTCCACTGCCCTCAGGTTTTCCTCTTTTTGCACATAACTGAAGTAACTAACTTCAGTTAAAGACAGTTTCAAAAATACAAAGCAAGTCAGATTTTCCTTCAATAGGATTTTATGGGAATTGAATAATATTTTTTCAAAATTTTTCTGTCTTGTTTTTCTCTTGAGACAAAAACAAGCCACAAATCTTACTTGTTTTGCTGCAAAGGACTCACACCAAGGTCTTATATGTTATGCTCCCCTTTTGAATGGTATATTTTGGAGTGCTTAGTTTGCATATCATAGGCATTTGGATTTGTGAAAATCTAGCTTTCACTTTGCAAACTGATCATAGATAAGAATGGATATTTTCTCAAGTAATTGCGAAATTTCTGATTTATACTCAAGAAGTGTTATTTCATCACTTGTAATTTCCTGAAACTTGGCAGAATGTCTGGAGACAAAGAAAACATGTGCATGTGATGATTTCATAAGAAAACATAAGAAAAATTGACAATACTTTCCTTTTTGTGAAAAGTATCTCCTTTCTTACATTACTGAAAAATATCAAGTGGATTTGCAGAATGTTATGATTTCAGCAAAAGATGACTTCTTTCTTTGAATGGAGGTTAGAGTATTTTACTTCAAAAATAACTTATGTGACTTTTGTCATTGAAAAAAAAATATAATTTTCCAGTGTTAAGTTTTTGTTTTCAAGAGAAAAAAGATATCTTCTGAGCTTTTAAAACTCCATCCTAAAAAACTCACTTCATCTTAACGATAAATTGACAAATACTGCTATGGGGTCTATAACAGTTGAGGAAAATTGTGACAGGAAAAATTAGTTGTATTTTATTTTAGGAATTTTCATCCGCTGCTCTCTTTTTAATTTTATTTTCCCTATCAAACATAATTTCTTCTTTCTAATTAATTTTTATTAATTTTAATTTCTCTTATAATTTTTGATGAAGTCTTTTCATTTATGTTGTTGTGGGGAATAAAGATGGAGAGTTAGAATATAAAAATTAGAAGCCAGAATGTTTATAGAGAACAGTACAACTTAGTCTTTTTGCATTTCCACTTCCTTTCACCCTCTTCTCCTTTCAAATTTCTTATGAAGTGCCCCAGCACTGACCTTCCAGCTCACCTTTATTGTTCTCAAGAAAGAAAATACAAAGCTCAGAGGCTTTGCATAGGTCCTGTGCAGGGCCCTGCTTTACTTACAATAGGGGTTTAGAGTTTAAATCAGGTTTATGTAATACACTGGAATCTCAGGTCCATAAAACCAGTCCAGATTGTTCAATACATATAATACAGGGAAACTTCCATTTATGACTAATGGGATTATGAAATTTTAATCCTAGAAAACTTTGGAACATTAAATTATGGGAAGTTTAAGACAGTCAAAATGAATACTTTTTAGCATTCACGGGATAATAAATATTCTTGATTTACACCATGTTAAAGCGGAAAAGAATCAAAACTGTGTGTGAATAATAGCTAACTATATTTTGTTTGAAAATATTTTCTGAGCTGTTGTCTTCTTATTATTTTTCTATTTCTCAGTCTTCCACCTCAGCTTTGGCATTTACTTGTTTATTATTTTACAAAGTAAATTGTGGTGTTATGGTACCAGTTGGTTGAAACCAGCTGCTGCCTGATTCATGTCGTAAGAACCCATCCCTGACAGAAACTAACCACGTATTTGATCCAAGAAGAGTGAATACTGAAATTATTCTGGAAGTTGTGTGTCATTAGAATGTAATACAGTGATGCCACTGGGTGGCTCTTTAAGATTCCTTTAAACATCTTTAAATTGTTTTGAGCACACTAAGAATATGCTCCAGTAGTGTACAGAAGGTCTGCTAATCTGTGATTGTCACTTGACTAGTAATTTGGTATCACACTGTAGTAAATGCAGAACCAAAGCTGCACCCAAAATAAACAAGTTGTCTTTGCATTCCTTTCTATTATATGACTCAATTTCTCTTGAATATTTTTGAAATAGGAACATTATATTCTGTGGAAACATTGTGTTCCATTTATATTGAGGTTTCCAGGATGTTGGTTTCATTTGAATTGTGTAGATAATACAACATTTACTAAGATTCTGCTGAAATACTTAGCTGCTATTTTCTTCCTGTTACAACTTTTTAGTTTTCTGCAAAATTGTACTTCAGAAACTAAAACTATATACCCAGAATTTAAGTAAATCAAATTTCATCTCTTTCTGTTAAAACTTCCGTAAGCATAATTTTAACCTTGGAATTGAGGACTGCTTGTGTATTTATTTTCCTTTTTTTTTTTTTTCTTTCTTTAACTTAACAGGTGCAATGGATGTAGAAGAAAGGAATCGCCAAATGAAAATGAGCAAGTACAAACAGGTAGCAGGATCAGATTCCAGGCTGGAACAAGATTATCATTCTAAGGCAAGGGAGTTTTGTTTTGAAAAGCGACAAAATATGCTAAACTGAAATATCCAATATCCTATTTGAAAGTAATAGATGAGTGGCAGGGTTTTTCTTCAGTAAAAGTTTCTTGTGTGTCCATAATAAAATTTTTTGAAATGTGCAGCAAAACCCCTATGCACAGTGTTCTTGGTTATTAAAATTTAATAAGGATAAGTTAAAGCAAGGCAGTGTAATTATCCATTGGAGTGAACAATAGTTCCATGATTTAAAAACTCAAAGAGAAGTAAAAAAGTTGTTTATTGAGTGAAATGGAATGAAAGCTAGTGAAACTTGTTCATTGCTTTCATATAGTTGAACAGAGAGTTGTCTCGATCTATTGAAAACTGGAAGAGGCAGTGTGACTTAGTTTAATTAGCACTTGGAAAGGTATTTTATACACCAATGAAAGCTTTCACCCCAGCTGTGGCAGCTTGCCAAGAATCTGAATCTCCATGTAGTAGTATAACCTTAAATATACTATCCAAAATTTCCTGCTATCTGGAACAGGGTCATGTCATGTAGAGTGTGTTAATTAAAATAACCAAGATATTTTCAATTCAAACTTCTATTATGCAAAAATAATTTAGTGTCCTCTAAAAGACTTCATTAATTGAGGTCAGATTGTAAGTGGAAAACACGAGACTTCTGACCTATAAAAGACTTATTTCCAGGATGTAGTTCCTTGCTCCCAGAATTGGCAAAGCTGCTGTAAAATGAGACATTAAATATTTGAAGGCAAATAAATCATCAAATTTATTAAGTATTATTAGTTTTGCAGAAAATGTAGACTTATACACTTGCTATAATTACTTTCTAGAATATACATTTCAGTGTGGGAAAATAGAGGAAGAGCTTCAATAAAGCCCATTTCAAAACAGAAAACCCTGTTAACAAAAATAGAATTGACAAAACAAAAACAAAACTGTGAAAATGGCTTAAAATACTTTAAAACTCTGTAGATGTGCTGCATGATTATTTGAGGTTTGCAAATGTGATTTTTACTACAACAGGCACAGGAATGTTTATTAACATTATGTAGGAGGGACTTGGTATACTGTCATGTTTAGATGTTTCTTTTATTTTGACAACTATGGCAAAATTATTTTCACGTGTTTCTATATTGTGGGCTTTGAAAGGTGTTACCTTTTAAAGATGAGCATAATTCTGTGAGCAGACCTTATCGTAAGTGTTGTGATTGTATGTACCACAAAAATATGACTTTATGTATTGTATGTATAACCAGATTTAATCTGCTGATTTTCCTGCTCCCTTTATGCTTGACTGAAATTTGAGTCAGAAGTAGGACTGGTGTGGAGTAAATGAGTTCTCATGTGAAGGAGTTGGATAGAATATAACTACCTAAGGAAGTATTTTATTTACTATCCTTGTTCTTCCATTTCACCTACACCATATTAATGGGCCTTACTCTACATCTTTTATCTTTTTAATTAAAATTTTACCTTCAGTATTATTGGAATGTATTAAAGAGGAAAATTATAAATGGAATTATTTTATGAATATGGTGATTTATTTATTGCATACATCAAACAAAATGTCTCCAGAAATAAACACTTAATTTACTCTTCTGCTGAAGTGTAGTTTCAGTACTTGAAAATGAGTTATTTATTCCATCAATGAACTCGTGGAACTAGACACTGAGTATTCACATATATGTATTAATTCAAGATAGAGTCTTAAAATTGTGTAGTTTTAAAGCCATAGGAGAACCATAGCTCTCTTAAGCCATATGAGAGTTCTGTCTTCACTTTTTTTTGAAGCCACTGCTTCAATTCCTCCTAATTAAGTTCTTATCTAGAGACAGAAAATGAATAAGTACAATTTACCTACCTGCTTTCTACAAAAATTCTTATGGATAATGACCTGAAACACATATGTCAAATGCTGACTGAAATCCGATGTTCTGTGCAGTATGCATAACTTTGATTTTTAAACCTGTCAACTGGCACAAGCAGGCAGTCAAGAGTGCCACACCTGAGAAAAATGTCATTAAGTTGACATTAAGCCACATTCAGGAGAGGTAGTATGTGGAATTTTCTTTTACCTTTATGTTCTGCTTCTTTCTCTAAACGGACATCAACAGCAACTATAAGTCCCTCATGATTATTGTAAATAAAAAAATATTCTTCCTTGCTGCAGATGCAAAGGCTGTAAAAGTAGAAGTTGTATTAAATATTAAAAGAAGCATCCTCTATTATACCTCTCTAGCTTTGTTCTACCTCTGGAAGCTAGAGGCTTTAGAGGAAGCTTCATACTCCTCTGTGGTGCATAGTCATATATTAAGAAGCTTGTGGGAAAACTTACTTCCAGACCTCAGTATTCTTAGAAGCTGCTGAAATGTGAAATTGATTTTCCTCTCATATTTTTTCCCTGTGATTCATAAAATTGCAGATTGTATTTTTATTGTTCTTATACATGCCTCATTTTTTTTGGAACAATAATTATTCTTTTTCCATACTATTTTGTATACATTAGTTTGGCAGGTAATACATTGTGTAAAAGAGTTATTTTCCTCAATAACTTCTTTCAGAAGCTGCTGAAGTATGGTTACAGGACAGACATTGGGAAAGCAAGCAGTATATTTATTTTCATATAATATTTAAAACTAAGCAGACACGAGAGGAAAAACATTGTGGGCACTAAGGATTAGGTATAGTAATTTCTGGTATTGGAGCAACTATTTATTTCTGCTTATTGAGTACTATTAGACTTATACTAAATAAGATATATACTAAAGTCTGAATTGCAGTGCTGATAGAAGTTGACATGCAGGAAAACTCAAATTCTGGAAATACAGAAAAAAACACAGCAGCACAAGAGTATTCCACTAGAGGCAGAATTAGCCATTTACCATGCTGTGCCTCTGCAACTCTAGCCTGATTTGTGTAATTTTCTGCAAGAATCTTTCTACAACTGGCTTATTGTTTTGCATAAAAACTAAGCTTCCCAATTCTAAAGTGTTTAATCAAGATGCACTATGAAGAGAGAAGGGCCAAGATGGGAGCTGAGTGACTCCCGTGCTAAATTCACGCTGTTCACATTTGGTTGAACTGGCTTTTGAAGTTAGTTCCCAAACTTCCTCATCAAACATTTCTGAGCCTCTCTGTCTTGCTTCTTGCTTGGTACTCCTGCCATTGGCTCTTCTGGCAAACAAATTGACAGTACTGTATTTGGTGAGTAACTGCTTCCCCTGGCCTTTCCCACCACTACTCAGATTCAGGAATCCCTGCTGACAAACGAAGGATGAAGGGTGTGAGAAATCATGCCATTCCTCTCTCCTTGCCCCATGACTAGAACATGCTCAGGATCTGCTGAGGAGAGTTGAAAAGCTTTGTTGCTACGAGGAAAATGAGAGAAGGTACTGCTTATATATGGAGTCCTAGAAGTGTTTGCAATCAGTGTTAAATCAGTTTAGAATCCAGAGAGAGTTCCATCAGCTCAGGCTACATTAGCCACTACAAAAAGTCTGAGTAACTAAAAGCATAAAATGTCAAGCTAAAGGGGATTGAATTTATGTAAGAGTTAGAATAGTGATAAACTATGGCTTTCTTTAGGAACAAAGGTAGAACAGAGACTGGCAACTAACTGACACACATTTAAAATTCAAACTCTTTTAAGACTAATGTTATTTGGTTTTTTTTAGGAGAAAATAATGACCTACAAAAAGGCAGAGAACTCCAGTTACATAATATAGCAATTAGTAATAGTCAGTGATGTAGTAATTAGGAACATAGTATGTTAGAGCAACAAGGAATAAAGTTGGGATAAAAGAGGTAAAAGACCAGATAAAACCAAATTTTTGCTGAACAAGCTTATTTAGTCAAATAGAAGAGAGTACATCACATGCAGGATAATACCGAACATCAAAGAGGATTTCCCAACTCCATTCATATTGATGATAAGACTGAAACTTTCTGCATCATCAGATGTATGTAAAGCTGCAGTTCCTGATAATCAATAACCACAATTCAGGTTTTACATACAGCATAATTCTCTGTGTTTGGTGTAGAAGATTAGTAGTATTAGGCATATTAGCATATGACTTTGTGATCTTCTAAACTGGTAACAAGACCAAGACAAATTAAACTTGGAAAAGAAGAGTCAAGCATATGCTCAGTTTATTTGAGTAGTGTAGATACAGCTGAAATGCTCTTGGAGCATGCAAACACTGAACAGCTGCAGTTCTTCAGACTGAGACACTTTGATTCAGCAATGAATCAAGTACCACCTTGTGGGTTACCTGTGTGAGAGAATGTGCAAAAGGTAAGAGCTGTAACACTGGAGGTGGGAGAGCTTGAATTCGAATATCTCAGAGCAGATCTTAATTCTCAGTCTTGTTGCAACATGCAAAAGTGTCCAAGAGCTGCCTTTTCCCTCTGAAACCTGCAGTAAGTAGTTGTGCCATTGTTACAGCTACATGTGGTACCCTCTGATCTGTGCTGTTGATTGAAATCTTTGATTTGATGGTGTTACCGGAATGCCGTTGTCTCCTCCTTAGAAATCAAAGCAGAGCAGTACACAGAGCAGCACAGATTGCTAGCAGAAGCACTTATCTGTTTTCTTCTTGAAACTCTTGTGGAGTTGAACAAACATCCAAGCTAAAGTGATGTTGAGATCTTTGATAATTTACTGCATATAAGCTGTATTTGATTTATATTTGATTTATATTGGCAATTGTTTTAGAGTTTGGGAGTTCTGTGAAGACCTTGATATAACCAGTAATAATCAGATAATTTATAGTAATTATGAATATACCTCTTTGATCCGATAATTGTTTCTTACAATGTCTGTTGTTAAGGTGGTAATTAGAAATATTCAAAACATTGAGTACAAAATGGAGGCCACATTAGATATCCATATTCCCTCAAAACAGTGCAAAAATTGTTTGTGTGGATTTCTATTTAACATACCAGTTTAAATTTTAAATTTTTAAATATCTGGATAAAACTTACAAAGACAAAATAATTAGAATGTAGCTGTGCCAAAAAATAGCAAAAGGCAAAAACTAACACGGATAAGACCATGCACAAATATTCAATGTAATAAATTTCTATAGAATATTTGTACAACTAAGGACCTAACCAGTAGAATTTGACAGACTTTCAAATGGGAATATCTTTGTGTAGTTTTATGGGTTCCCTTCATCTTCCCCTTGCCTACCTTCACCCTGATAAGCTTTTTGCTTCAGGAAATAAACCAAACACCAATTGGACTAACAAAGAATTTCCCAGATGAGGAAACGTTTTAGTCATTGCCTGTTCTATGGCTTCTGTGCTCTCCTATGGGCTAATCAGTATTTGTACTTTTGAGCCAGAAACTCGGTGGCTCAGCCAGCTCTCTGGTCTGGAATGACAAGTCCTGTCTCTCCCAACAGCCTGGGAGTGTTCAGGTTATCTAATCAGTCATGCTTATGTGTGGAATGCAAGGAATTTTACTACTCAATGCAGAGAGTCTCTCTGGTCCATAGTGCTGAGAGCATTTATATTTTCAATCAAGTATTTTATTGTATTCTTAATATAAATAGGTTGTGGAATAAATTGCTGAAGTTCTGGTTCCTCTAAGTACAGGATTAAAAGTTCAATTATAAGACTTGAAAATATAGCTAGATAAAATAAATTCAGAATTCTAGAACTGAGCTCTATACATATGATAATGTAGAAAATATATTTTCTTTAATTTCGGTTTTTATCAGACTGCATTTTACTGATGTGTTAGAAGACATGTAGTGACTTTGAATATAGATATATATATAGATATAGCTGTGATTTCTAGTATTTTCTTCTTTAGTCAAAGGTGCAAATTCTCAGAAAATATTTCTGTTGCTATAATTCTGCTTTTTTATTTAATTTAAGCTCAATTTTGGCTTTGGTAATTTTCTTTTTTTTTAATTTAAATCTTGAGTATCCTTGTCTCTATTAGAAATCTAGGGTGTTTTAAAATGTAATGCTGTGATTAACAAAAATACTGCACTCACATACGATGATTTGGCTGAAATATAAACATCTGAAAGTAGACTGACACTGGTTGTCTTTACCTGTCAACAGGAACCTTCTGTTGTCACCCATTTCCTTAGTTTTTGTGCAAGCTTCTATTGCTAATGATGAGAAAGCAGAGGTTAAACACATTATAGAAGGTTGATAAAGTACCTTATAATTTTATAACAAATCTACAAAGAGAAAAAAAATTACTCCTGAGAATAAAAAAATAAAACCATCAGTCTATTTTGGATCTGAATATTCATTTTTTTTGATTGGAATCTGTTGGAAAAGAGGGCTTTTCAATAACAGAAAATTATGTTTTTCCATTCCAAAAGCACAAAACCCCCTAGATGTTGCATAGTCTTGTGGCTTACTCTTAAAGCAATGAGTTAAATATTCTTTTGCAAAAAACAAGTATTTTCAAGAAAAAAAAATTGCCTTATCAAAGACATATATATAAAATATACAGCAAAATATATATAGAAAGATTTCTATCAAAGCCAGATTCAACCGAGTATTGTAACCATTTCATTAACAATCACATTTTAAAATCACCTGGGTGATCAATACCAGAGCAATCACTGAAATTTATCTTAAATCCTTTTATCCTTTTAAAAATAGAAAATATTTTTCTTTCAGAACTTTTTTGTGTAGAGAAGTGAATTGCTAAATGGTTAGTCTTTTGGTCTTTTCATAGTAAACTCAATTATTTCCATTTACAGTTTTTATCTGTGTTTAAGCTGTAAAATTCCAAGGTGCTACTGAACTGAGTAACACTCAATGAGTAACAAACACTGACTATGCTTGAATTAATTGTCTAAATTGTTCTGAGACTGATGTTATGCTGATAATAAATGAGAAAATCCATGGAAAACAAGTAAAAAAAAAAAAATTAACTGGGAAATGTGTACCAAATATCTTGGTGCCAAAGCGTGACATTTAAAAATGGAGAATATATATGAAGTTCTTTGAATTGCTGTAACAATCAGGGAGCTCTAAGAAATAAGAACAATAATCTATGAGAACATGTATCACACCAAACTACAGTTTGTGCTACTTAATTCTGTTCCAGGCAGAATAGATGCAAAACGAATATTATCCATATTTGAAATACAACGAGGGTAGAGCAGCGGCTCTGTGAGGGAAACATGTTTGCTAGATCAATTTGCTAGGCTATTGACCTTGAAACATCAAAGCAAGCGTGGCACACGCTTAGAAAGGATGAAGTCTCAGTGCAGGGCTTGCACGGAGGCTGCTTAAATGTGTAGGATTCTAAATGATTCATAGAATCATAGAACCAGAGAATTGTTTGGGTTGGAAGGGACCTTAAAGCTCATCTACTTCCAAACCCTCTGCCATGGGAGTCCACTAGATCCGATTGCTCCAAGCACCGTCACACCTGGCTTTGAACATTCCCAGGGATGGGGCATCCACAACTTCTCTGGGCAATTTGTTCCAGTGCCTCACCACCCTTACAGTAAAGAATTTCTTCCTTATATCTAAATCTCCACTGTTTCAGGCAAAAGCCATTACTCTTTGACCCATCACTACATGCCCTTGTGAAAAAATCCTTCTCCAGCTTCCTTGTAGGCCCCCTTTAGGTACTAAGGTTGCTGTAAGGTCTCCCTGGAGCCTTCATTTCTTCAGGCTGAGGAAGCAGAACCTCTGCCTGTCTGCTTCAGAGGGAATGGTTCAGAAAGCACTGCCAGACTTGGAGGCAGGGGAGCTGTCTGGCCCCTCACCTCACACACCTTCTGGCCTGCCCAGCTCTCCTGTACTGCAGCAGCTTCAGGAGCTGCTCCCCATGGTTCAGCTGGGCATACCTTAGATAAGGATTTGTGCAGAGATTACTGTTATTATTTGTATTTTGGACTATAGTGATAAGACTAGTGAAGTGGTTTTAGCAGTGTGGATGTTTTCTTCACCTCTGGGAGCACTTCTCTTTATTCAATTGGCTTGATTTTCTTTGATAGCAACCCCAAAATTATCAGTGAAAATTTTGCCAGTTTACAACCTTTTTTCAAACAACAGGTTTGTGGGTTTGAGAAATTTTTGCCAGCTGTTATACAAGAAAAAAAGTTATGTATGTCTATCATATTTCTTCGAGGCATTGTGAGTTGTTTTTGGGTATTTTTAAGTATCTGAATTACATGGTCTCTTACAGTTAATTTTCATGAATATAACAGTGGATTCAAGTATTTGTACAGCAAGTAGTTCATATGAAGGATTTGGGAACATGTAGCACACCACCATTACACTGAAAAAGGTGTTCTGCGCAGTGGAGCTAATTAAAGTAGGGTCGGGACTTGGGAGTCTCAGCACAGAGAGGTTTTTTGTAAAGCCTTAATGTCTTCAGCAACACTTCTAGGGAGACTAAAACATGAAAAACTAGGTTACTAAAACATGAAATTACCTCTGTGTCCTTTCTAACCTGTGGTATTTTTTACTGTCACTTATGGAAAGTAAAGTCTTTGCTTAGAAGAACTAGTATTGCTTAGTGTTAGGCAACGGAATGTTTTCTTTAGTAAGATATCAGAAGGAATGTTATCCTCCTTCTGCAGATGGAAATCGTGGTTTTACCAGAGATTTCACTGATAGCCAGGAATAGTAATGGGAAATAACAAGAAAAAAAAAAAAGCAGTTATGAAATTTTAATCCTTGGTTCTCAACAGAGTAATGATGTATCCAAAAAGTGTTCATTTTTGTTACACAAAGACTAGTTATTACAAGCAGCTTATTCTATATTATTTCTAGAGTAGATGTAATTTTAATGACATTTTCAACAATTTACATTAAACAAAATCTCTATTCTTTTTTTATTTCACTAAAAGAACATCTTTTCCTAAATCTTTGGCTTAAATATATATATATCTGTCTCTGTCTCTCTCTCTCTCTATATATATATTTCATCTAATGACCTCAACTATCATGATGAAAAGAAGTTTGCAAATTGTGTTCCTTTCAGGGTCCAATTAAGTTGAGCAAAAGAAATTACTCTATCATACAGGCAAACATGGAATTTTGTCCTGAAGTTCAGCTCGTTTTATCACTGTAAAATTTATCTGATATATCCTTTTTCTTCAAACTGTGTAAAATCTTTAAAGGATGTTATATTTGTTGCATCATAGAGAATATCTTTGATGCATTAATTTCAGAGAACTAGGATGTGTAATTCTATTTCTGTTCTTGAGTGGCATGTGCAGCCACATAAATAAACAATTCTGGTGGTTTGCATACTTCTGCAGGTTAGGCTAGCTAATTAGTAATATCTACATTTTACTTAGAAGGTGGTTTTCTAAAAACAAAATTCAAAACACTATGACATAGTGTTCTATATCTAAGAGGCGACAATGTAAATTCAGTTCTGACTAACAGTTTCAAGAATTGTAAAGTAACTTGGGTGATATTTAGAAGGCAGTATAAAATGTTTCCCTCATCTCAGCTAATTTCCAGTCACACTAATTTGGAAAGTGCTTTGCTAATGCTATGCTAACGAAACATCTGTAAATGAAATTAACTTCAAGGACCAAAGTTATTCTAATCATTCATAGACATTAAAGATCTTCAAAACTGTTTACAGACATTTTTGATCCCAGAATAATTACAATATAGGTACCTGTCTTGCAAAATTATCTATATTTCTTATACAGTTTTGATTGAATTTTTTTTCTTTTCAGCAAATGCTACATATTATTATCCTACTGTTAAAGTGGCTTATGTGATCAAGTTGTAAGTATTGTTAATAGATATTGCATATTTTCTGTAAAGATGAATACAAATTAACCCTACAAATAAGCAAAGAGGTAAATTGTTATAGTATTTACAATGAGGGATGAGACATAAGTAATACTTATTTTCTAATTATTCCCTCTTTGAGAACCGAAGCACAATGACTGAAGAGAAAAAGAGAGTTCAGTTTTTCTGATCTGTAGAAGCAGTTTGTATTGTCTCTCCCTATAGTCTTTTTTTCTGCTAGTTGCAATATAATGAGGGTAAAGCTGCTGAGGAAATATGTTTTAGAGAAAATGTTTTCTAAGCGGTTTAACTTGTCTATGGAGGGATGAAAAATGATGGTATCTATATCTTGCAGATTTGTTTCTCTTTTACCTAGACATGAATCAGCAGCAAATTTGCAGAAGTTATCAGCTGAGCTCCTATATTTCTTATTGTACAGGGATTTTCCAAGATATATCCTAATAATCAGTGAAAACAAGAGATTAAGAAAAAAGGTTATGTGATATCCCCTCAAATCATGCTTGATTTTGGAGACTATCCTTTAATATCTATGGATTTAAGGGCTTAAAAAATAGAATCATAAATATATAAAGATATATTTATATCCTATTCTTGAGCAATTGTGTCCTTAGGCACTTCTGCTTACAGAACTCACCAGATGGCTGAGTGTCAATCCAGCTGTTCTCTTCAGCATGAATTCCTTTGAAGGTGCTGTGTATCAGGACAAATTTGGTGAAAGGCATATTTAAATGTTACATAGCAAAAGTAGGAGTAAGGGTAAAGTTCATATCTCTGTTCTCAAGCTATCAGGTATGCTGAAATACCTAACAGGCTTTTGGGACGAAATGATGTGTAATGAAAGTTCTGTGATAAGATGGTTGCCTTACCATCTGGTTTTTGGTGGTTTTTTTTGGTTTTTTTTTAATTTGTTTTTGTTTTCATAAGACCTAAGGACTAAAAACAAATTATGTGCAGTTTTAAATCCATGTTAATGCCTAAAAATATGCATAAAATGCATATTGTTTGATTTCCTAGCTTGTATTTGTAAAGGAACATCTCAAAGAAGTGCAAATTATGTAGAACAATCAGAAACAAAAGAGGATTTTTTAAAACATAAATCCTGTCTTGCTACTCTTTAATAAATAAGGTGTTGACTGGATGGAAGGAGTGTATGAAGTGCAAGATATTTTAAGTGCAGTGGTGACAGAAAGGGCACGTGAACCACTTGAGGAACATAAGTACAGGAAGCATGCTTTGAGCCATTATCCAATGTAAGTAGGGTGTACTAGAGTTAGAAGACCAAAAAAGGAGCAGAAAAAGAGAGTTCTCACTGAAACTGAACCCCTGAACTAGTGAGTTAACTGTCGGCTCAGGAGTTTTTCTGACAAACAATGCTGAAGTTCCTGAGGAAATAAAGCACTGGAGATACCATTAAAAGCAATTGCACAGTAAATTGTGAAGCCCTGCATACTTGTGTTTTTATAATCACTGTGACTTGAACAGCTCAAACTTTTGACATGAACATTGTCCATGATGATGCATCTTCAGGAGAGTTGACAGAGTATTGGTAAAGGATTGCTGATCTCTATTTTAAATAGATTTTCTCCCTTCTGTATAAGACAGTCAAAAAGTTAATGTGAGGCAGTCAAAAATAAGCTTAGGAGTTTGAGATGTACTTCATAGTTTATTACCCACCATTACATAGGCAGACTGTGGACCCGTTTCTCTAAAGTGAAAATTGGTGACCGACTTTGCCCTGTTTTAAATAGCAGTTAAAATTCAGGAGCAGATCAGCAGGTATGAAGGGGAATTTGGATAGCACCTTAGAAAGAGCTTTGTTTTATTTTCCATTTTGTATGCTTCTCTAAATTACTTTAATGTCAGAAAAGGAGGACTGTTTTTTGGATATCCTTCTACCCTTAATTCTCATTAAAGGGTTTTTCTTTTGAAGTTCTCATTTGTCATCGTATTATGTAGACATATTTCTCCAAGATCTTTCCTTTTTTCAAACACTTTTGGGAATATTCTGGCTACAGGAAAGCATTCTGTGGTTCACCTACAACTTGTTAAGGCATGTTGGAATAATCAGATCTTGTAACAAGGTGAGGTCCATCCACAGGACACATAAGATTTTCTATTCCTTCCAATTTATATAGTTAATTACAGTTGTTTCGCCCTAGTTGTAGGCTAGACCTGGATCTCTGTTTTGCCTCATTTAATCTGTCAGAATCAACTTAAACCATGGAAAAGATCATCTTACTTTACTGTTTGAGCTGTGAAAACTCCTCTTAAAAATCTCAGTTACTTACCTTGATAGATAACAGAAAATAGTTATCTTCACTTTTAAAGAAGATGTCTAGTTATGAGGCATACCACTCATGAAATGCCATGTCCCGGTATCCTCTTTCAATTGTGTGATGATTTCATGTAGAAGTTCTCTCTATGAGTAGTGACTTCAGGGTGGCTTTTGATGAGATATTATGAGACACCTGCTTGGGCAGTATAAACTGTATGTTTTCACTGCAATGTGTAACACATCTTGGATTGCCCTTTAAGAATTTTTTGAGGCGATGCTTGTAATTGCTCCTCTATTGGTTTACTTGTCTTTTACTTTATCTTATACAACAGTTTTTCACCCACTGTGTTTTTCATAGGAGAGATGGGGTTTTAAACCATGTCAATGTGATCTTGAACAGTCTTAGGAATAACATGGTAAATTTACATATCTCAGCAGAAAGTTTGCAGTGCTCTCTCCTTTCAAAATTTTTAAAATTTGGTCCTGACTTTGAGTAAGATTAAATAATAACACTTATTTCTCTAGACTAGATGGAGTTATCTTTGTGATTTAACCTTGCATTAATAATAGCTTGATTTCAGTGCACATTGAAATTAGAAATTTCAGTGCAGTTGAAATTAGAGGTTGCCTTGATCTTTCAAAAGTCATAGAATATGAAAAAGAACATCAGAGTAAAAAGCGACCTGGTGACATGTTATGGTTTTGAAACTGACTGCAGGAACATTATTTTTTTTTAAGAAGACAAACTTGTTGACAAGCTAATTCTCAAGCTCACTAAAAGACCCAAATATTTAAGAGCTGCCTGACTGTTTCCTACTTTATCAAATATTTACATGTTCTGTAAGTTCTCTTGATGTAATGCCAGAATATTTTCTAGTGCTATTGTACACTTTGAGAGTTCCTAAAAAATTGCACCATGTGCCAACTTGGGTGAAGCACATGATAATTTTGCCTTTTTATTTGTCTTGCCTCCAGACCACTTCCCTCTAGATTTCCAGTTGACCTTAGATAGGATACATTGGTGGCTTCTGCATTACTGCTTCACTTGCAGTTTCTTCTTCAGCTCCTGGCTCACCCTGATCCATAGGATGACAGAGTAATTTGGGTTGGAGGGGACCTCAGGAACTGTATGGTACAAGCCCTAGCAGGGGTCCAAAGCAAGCTCAGCTTGTTGAGGGCTTTACCTGGCCAGGTCTTGAACATATTCAAAGAAACTGCACAAATTTTATGGGCAACTCGATCCATTGCTTCACTGTACCTGTTGTAAAAATGTGCCTACTTAAACCAGTCAGAGCAGCTGTGAATTGCTTGGCTCTGTCTTTTTGACATTCTCCCTTGTATGATCTGATAAACTGCTGTAAGGTACTCCCATAGCCATCAATCACTTCTCCAGGCAGAACAAGCCCAGCTCCCTCAGCCATCTTGGCTTTCAAATAAACTCAGTCTAGTTTATTGATGATTTAGAAGGTGGGTTTTGCAAATCAGGTTACAGTCAGTTATTTTTATTTCAGGTAGAAGTGGATTAGAATGTTTGGAATGATGAGGAAAAAATTATGTTGGATAAAAAATGGAAGTGAGGGATGGACGTACAGAGAGCCACTGTACATGCAGTTAGATTCTGGTCCAGGCACTGTACTGCTCGTTAGCAAAAACACCGTATGTAGCTCTCTCCTTTATGTTAATGCAAGACAAGAATGTTTAGAGGGGTGCAATAGGGCCAGGAGATCAAAGGATGTTTAATACAAAGCAAGAACTGGCCGAGAATTGGAACATTTCTGGAGAGCAGAATTGGAACAGTGCCAATGGAACATCAGAAGCAAAATACAGGGTTAAAAAAGCAGGATCTAAGAACTAGAAATAAAAAGAAGGAAGATAGGATAGAATCCAGGATTACAAAGCAGAAGCCAGGATCAGCAGTCAGGAATGAGTTTAAGGTAGAACTGGCTGCAACTCCGTATTGAGAAGCTCTTGGCAACTGCAGAGCTCATTATATGCCTAATACAAGAGCAGTTCAAGAATTGTCTCCTCGTGGACAGTCCTTAAATCCCTCAAGGGACACCTATATGCCATGTGATAGGTAGAGCAGGGCTGGCAGAGGCAGACCTGGCTAGCTGTACCTCAATTGCCTTGATGGATCTTGACAGCAGTGACAAATGTAAGCACAGGTTTTTGAGTTGCCTAAGTATGAATTAAATGCAAGGGCAGATTCATCACAGTCCGTCTTGGAGTTTTGTGTATGCAAGCTGCAGCTGAACACATATTCTCTCTGTGTATTCATTTGTATATGGTATTTTGGAAAAATGTCTCTGATTTTTTTTACTTTATGTAAATATAATGTTATTGTTGTAATTACTACTAAGTATTTAGTTTTATTTTTACTGGAAGGCTTCATTAGGGAGCCATTAACAAAGATTTTGGAAAGAATCAAACAATCAAACAACATTCTTTCAAATGATGTGTGGTAACTAAAATTTGCAATGCCTTTAGAGGCTGTGAACTTGCACCAAAAGCTACATTTGAAATTATAGAACATTTCATACAATTACTGTGCTTTGGCTGCCCAAGAGCTTTTGTCAGTGAGGCAAAGAACTATGGAAATAATCCAGAATGTTTTTTTAATCTTCTGGTAGCAGGACAATGGACAATTGTCTAAAACATCTTCACAACATTTTGAGCAGTAAAAACATTGACCCGATTTGTATGTCCCTGTGTAAATGCTAGCAAATAAAAGCTGATGACTAGGCTACAAAAAAAGAAAAGAAAGATAAGAAAATGGAAAGATGGTGAGAAATCAACGATAATTTCAGTTGCCTGGACAACTGCATGACTGTATAGTCCAAGACGGAAGACTGGTAACAATAAATTAAAGCAATACAAAACACTTTGAAACTCCCTTTGAATTAGAAGTTCCAAACCAGTTTTCTTTGCAGAAATAAGAGCATCGGTATCAGAGGAGTTGTAACTCTATGTGGTCTGTCAGCCACATAGACATACTGATAGTTCACAAAGAGATCAAAATTTTTGCAGAGGTTGTTGTATTAGGAAGCAAAGCAGGTATTTGTTTTTCAGCTCTAATAATCATTAATTCATCTCTACAGAACAGTAATCTGTTGCAGTTAAAAGCCATAGGCGCTAACACCTAACTTGCCTTTTGTTAAGGTCTCCAGCTGATGATTTTACTAATGGAGAGGAAAATGATCTTAGAAACTTCAGTACTTGTTTGATAGAATCTGTAATAATGCATTTTTTTCTCATTCTTCAACAAGACAAAGTAGGACAAAATAATTTTACTATTAAAAACAGAAAAACAACTTTTAATCAACCCCTCTGCTTGCAGCAGACTTCCTATTGTTGAAAGAGCTTGAAGACTCTGAGTTTTATTACTGCTTTATGGGTCATAAAGTCCAGAATGCTGCCTATATTGTATGAGTCTTGATTGTGTTGGAAATGAAAATTTTAACCTTATTCCAACAAAAGAGGCATATATTTCCAGCATGGGGAAAGTCAGGAGATAATTTTCCTGCTGTGGCTGGTATTTAAAAAATAAACAAAAAAAAAGAATTTGAAAGAAACTTTTTAATTAGCTTGCGTAGTGGGCAGGTACATGTCACCACAGCCTGGATCTTCTGATTGTCCATACCAGGGGAACTGTGAGGCTCCCTTATTGTCCTTGTACCCATGTTTTCTGCCGAGGGACATGGGAGCACACGGGGTAACTGCTGCAGTTGATGATCCAAACCTGTGGCTATGCTACAACCTGGTTCCAACCATGGAAGCTGCAGTTCTGTGGCTGTGTGCATTCAGATGGTGTAAATCCTACATCATGATCCATAGGGATGGCAGTGGACAGGGATGTGAAATGGCATCAGTGTTTCGGATATAATGGGTGGATGGCACTTGGTTAAAAATTACATTTTCAGTCCAATAGTTGATCTTGTCATGCAGTTGGTGACAGTCAGAAAACAAAGAAAGTGAAATTTGGAGAAAGAAAGCAAGGAAGTATGTGCAAAATATGAAAAGTTGCCTTGGGGCAACTTTAGCCACACAAATACTGAAAAAGCAATAGCCAAAATCTGAAAAAAGTGTTGCATTTTACACTCAGAGTATATAACATGAAAGAACTGAATGCTTTTTAAAAATCAATATTTGCACAATGGAAGTGCCACTTTACTTTTGAGGTAAGCAGCAAAGGAGCACTTCAGAAACTGCCTTATGTAGAATTGCAGTTTAAGAAACAAATGCAAAACTGAAATGCCAGTGTGGCTTCTGTCAGACAAGCGCTATGGTACCTTTAGTCTTTGTGCTGCAGTTGCTGAAACACTCGCATGCAATACACTGCTGTAATCCATTGCCTAAACAAAATTAAGTCAGACATAAGGTCAAGAGTAGACCTTATCAGCAGAATAAAGAGGGATTTGGAGCAGAGTTAACAAATGAATGTGAGATCTCTGAGCTTTTTCTAGCAAGAAAGACAATTTAATTTCAATTTAATTTCACTCTACTAGATGTTACTGTGGTAGGCAGCTAGCAGATGCTTTAATTCAGACCATGTATAAATAAAAACTTTTTTAAAATATTGTATATTCAGACATTCAGATTTAATGAAAGGATCAATTAACTTTGCCAATTTTCAATCTAAAATATCCTGAAGCTGTATTGGTCAAATAATATTTCTTTGCCATCTGATCCAATTAACACATTTCATGGGAAGTATCTCTACATACAACTGAAAAAAAAAAAAAAGGCAAGGTAATGATTTGATGATCTTTTTTTCACATTATATTTCTGAAATTATTTACTTTTAAGTTGCTTTTCTTGCTGAGGCAATTCTCAATCTTCACTATATATTACCAGATTATTACTATTACATTGGCTTTAAAAAACCCCCAACACAATAAGGTTGTTTTATTTATGGGAAAGCCTGATTTGTTAGATACAGCACATGGCTATGAAAAATGTATTTTAAGAACTGACTTTCTCCAGGTGTGGAAATGAAATGGAGAAAATCAAAACCATAGGTTTTTGAAACTTTGTGTGCTGCAGAAGGACTCTTTAGAATAACTGTGCAATGCTGATACTATTTGCCGTTTCATGTTGCTTTCATGTATTTAATTCAGAAGAGCTCATTTCCATGGACTGCTGGGCAAGCTCAGTGTGGGATCTGCAGGCTAAGGTCTATTATTCTATGAATCATCACAAGTAATTATCTCTCCCCTAATTGCAGTGTTATTAACAATTCCATCAATGATTTACACCTAACACTGTGGTTCATCTCACTTCCCCAAAGGAGAGCCAGGTTAGGTCTGCCATGCTGGAGATGTGCATGGCCCAGGGTCAGTAGCCACTGTCAATACAATAGATATTCATATAGGCATTTACATCTTGGCTGTATATTAGCTTGGTGGGAGCCAATGGCAGTGTATCCTTGGGCTTGGGATGGCAATTACATCTGCCTGTGAGCCTCAGCCAGTGCTGAAGGCCTGAGGGCAGCTCTGTGCTGCCTTTCCATAGTGGAGGGATAGTAGCCCAGTACATCAGACTGTACTTCCCAACCCTGGTAGCTATAGGCTAAATCAACACAAACTGAACTCAGGACTTTGTCTTCAATGCAGGAAGATCATGGGGAAGGTTAGGTGCTGGGAATGGAATAGCTACAATTCAGTACATACCCATTTCACTAGGCATAATGATGTTTTTCTTCTCTAAAGGGCTGAGTAGTTTTCTTTTAAAGGACTTGTTGAGAAAGAGCACTGCTTTTATTCTGGTATTCCATTAACCCTGATGGTCAGGACAGCTGTTTAAACTTTGTTTTTATATTCCCAAGTGAATATATCAGTTATGATATGTACTGTCTTCTTTATCAAGCAAAACCACTAATGGCATCTATCAAACCAGTCAGAACCTATTAAAACTTTCAAACATTATAATCACAGAGACATTCCATGAGTTCATGGATGGCTAAATGCACTTCCACACTTAAAGGCTGGGGAGAGCTCAAGGGGTTGTCGATGAACACAAATACTGTAAATTAGTACAGATCAGGAATCCATCTGCATCATGTGCAATCAGTTTTGTAAGTGTGGAGTTCAGGCTGTGCTTGCTCTGCAGCAGGGGTACAGTCTAACATGCGTGAGCATTTTTTCTTGTTTTTATTTCATTTCCCCGTCTTGAAATGAGCAAAATAACTTACTAGTTCTAAGTGTAAAAATAATTTATGATGAATAGGCACTGAAATGCTATTCTGAAATGCTACGTAGATACTGCACAATCTTTCAGACTATTTCCCATTTTAACATCCCTTGTAATTGAACAAAAACAAATTATCTGTGTGCATAATAAAAGACAGTTCTTTTAAAACTATAAAAAAGCATCAAATTTTTTAGCCAAACCTTCTCTTAGGAGTACTACATAGGTCTGCCACTTTACATTATGAATTATTTTCTCCAGGTGGCTGAGGATGATGTTGCTAACGCCAAAAGTTCAACAAGCCACTGATGTTATAGGCAGATTATTTTCTCCTCTTTTCTTTCAGTCCTGTCTGTGCTGCTCTTCATATCTTTCCATACTGTCTTATTTCTAAACAATTACCTGGTGTTCATTGACAATTCATTTTGCAGTACTGTTTTCCTGAAAAGCTTATGAGCAGTAGCCCATCAGATTTCTGTACACACAGAAATGTCTGCATACAAAGGGGGGAGGGAAAAATATCTTTCTGCTATTTATTATATTTGTATATAGTGCAATGCAGAGTGGCACAGACATAGCATTAATTTGGAGATAATGAGTAACAAGAACAAATAGCCATCATATTCTGTTCAGATCTAACCTGAATATCACTGCACAATACTGTACGTTGTGTGGGCTTACTGCCTGTCACCAGTCACCTGCCAGTTCCATGTTTGGTATGTACTATTAACAAGCTCAAATACCTTTGTAATCCCTTAGTTTCTGAGGCACACGTACATTTTCCACACACATTATCTCCCATCCTTTCAGACTTCCCAGCCCAGCAGTTCAGTTTGCACAGCTACAGCATCGCTTTGCCTTTTGATTTGATAATCTCATCTACCTATTTGCTTGAGGAAAAAAAAAAAATTAACATTTGTCAATTAGAAGTTCTTGTAAACAGGCTAGGCCCCAAAAGAGACACATACTCCTTAGATTGCATGCAGCACATTCTGTCTTGTGTTTAATCTTTCATGAGCTCAGTAATCACAAGCAACTCACTAATCTCTCTACTTTCCTTTCTGCACTGGTGAAGCAGATGGGGTAAGAATATTCTGTAATGGTTTAGATGTCTTTGCTAAGCTTTGTGAAACTTTTGAATGTGCTGAAAATTTTGTACAAGTCACTCTGTCATTGAAGCTGAGGAGCCAGAAACTTGAACGGGATAGCAAAGCAACGTAAAATTAATAGAAACCAAGACATAACATATTCTGCATCAATTAAAAACTTCATTATAGAAGTTCAGGCAATGTAGTGACCAAGGCAATTTAGGTAGCATCAGGGACCAGCTCCATAGCTGATTTGTGTTAGCATGTCGCTGACAACATCTGTATCTTTGTCCCTTCCCTCTTGCAGTATCGGTCAGGGCGGGATCCTCATCGAGGCTCAGACAATGTTTCCAATAAGTCTTCGGACAGCGATGTCAGCGATGTCTCTGCTGTGTCACGGACAAGCAGCGCTTCACGTTTCAGCAGCACAAGCTACATGTCTGTCCAGTCAGAGCGTCCAAGAGGAACCAAGAAGATAAGGTGAGCACAATGAGCTATAGTGACAGCTGCAGCTGCGTAATTTGAGTAACCAAACACTTATCAATATGTGTATTTCAAGTTAGTATTTTGCCTAGAATTAAATATGCAGGGAATTTCCAAAATACTGGTTTAAATGTTTTTTGCAGCTCATGCTTTTTGAAGTCTTCATGGTATTTGTTTTCAGCCAAGTTTTGTCATCTTGGGTCATCTTACAACAAACATATGCTGTCAGCAAGTATTAGACATGATTTGCACTTTTTGAAAACCATTTTTTAAAATACTAAATATGGCTGAAAAGACAGTTTAACTAGAAAGTGTGTGCCAGCAGAGGTATCTTATTTTCATTTTAAATAGAGCTGCTGAATTTTTATAGATGTATTATTTAATATGTACACAGACCAGTTCAATTTATTTAATACTTGCTCTAGTCTGATTTAGGTGTACACTGTAGGTGTACTACCATTGAACTGCTCTTCAACAAGACTTACATCGTGTATCTGTGTTCAAAACACAGCATTTTCTTTGCCTGCACCCTGTGTGCACTCACAGGAGCTTTTGCTTTCATTTGGTGCACAAATTAAAGATAATTTTTCTTGAAGGTGTAACCCATATCCATCACTATTATTCATTCTCAGAAAATTGTCCTCTTGAGAGAAATGGCATGTTTGAAAACTTATTTAAGCATGGGCCTATATGAGCATTGTTAGGACTACATTGTTTCTTTCAAACTGTTCTGTATACATTTCTAAATGTGATATATTGTCATACAAGTTTTATTTGAAGAAGGACTGACATAGGAATGTTCCAGGAAAACATTCCAAGGCTCTCTAGTGTCGGCTGGACTCTTAGCCAGTATGATTTACCTTATGACCGCTTCCATGCTTTAGTTTTTATTTAATTTCGTTTGCATTTCCTTTTTCATGCATGCTCTTCTCCATGACCTTAACTTTAATTTATTGTTTTCTTTTTTTTTCTTTTTTGCATGCCTTTTTCAATTTTTGTTGACTTCAGAAGGACAAGGGAAATAGAGGGAAAAAAAGAGGGAGGGCTGGAAGGGGATGAACAAGATGAAGTATTTCCTGAGGAGGAAGAAAAAGAGGAGGAGGAGGAAAAAGCAAAGGAGCAAGAAATTAATGAAAAAGGGGAAGGGCAAGAGGTGACAGAGAACTGTGATAAGGAGGAGATCAAAGAATCAGGGCACGATGAAAAAGCTCATGAAGACCAAGCTGAGGAAGGGAAAGAGGATGACAGGTAAAACATACTTCTGTTTCTATAGACCTATTTTTCTTCCTCCAGTACCCTACTTGTCTTCCCTTTTTAATCCTTTTGCTTGTTTATTGCCTATGCTCTCTGCACCATTTTTTTTTCTTGCTTTCTGTCATGATGCTTTCATATTTAATCAAGTTTCACTCTCAGCTTCAATGAACTTGTTCTGCATACCAAAAGATGTAGCATACAAACTTGACTCATTAATATGCATGCAACTACAGCATGCTATTTTTTGAATTGGTGTAGAATAAAGTTTGGGTTTGACTATAATAAACAGTAGAAAGATTCCTTATTATATTCCATGGTTGAATTATTATATCAGGTAAAAATTGTTTGTTGAGTTTGATATCAATTTAGATTTCTTATTTTTTTTAATCATCTTTGCACAGGTCAATAAATTACACAGAGTGATTGACAATCAATTTGGATGAGCAAAGTCTTCCTTTTTTCTTTTGTTTGTTCCATGTGAATAACTGTCAGGGATTGCTGTATCATGGAGGGCTCATGCACCTCTGCTGTTGTATTGTATCCAGCAACATTTCAGCACAGCTGGCTCTGGTTTTATCGGATAATATTCTAGAATTATACATTTTACCACAAATCCTTAAAACCATGTAAATTTCTGTCATTTTGTATTGTAAAAATACATGTGGATTGCATTGAGAGAAATACAATATTCTTCATTAGCAAAAAATGAGTTTCAGATTTGATGAATATTCTTGAACCCCTTCTCACTCCCATAAGAATGCCCGAAAATCTCAGAAAAATGTACCTTATTTTATCCTGCCAATTCTGCACTACCTCTAGATAACTTATGCCTGTAAAACTGTGCTCATATACATTAGGGTAAGCACAGAGCACTCTATGGAAATCCAATTTCTTTCATTGCTGCAAACTTAGATGTGTATATGCCTGTACATACACATATAACTTGCTCAAAATTATGGTAAGACAAAGAGAAAATCAAAATGCCTAGTATTTAGTCTGGGGTGGTATGGGCCAATATAGCCATACTACTGCTTTTATACAATACGTGCTATCATTCCTTCATTCGTGTCTGTGCATTTTAGAATTTACCAAAAGCAGTTATTTAGAAACAGCTGTCTCCAAGAGTGCTTTAGCATACATGTTCCAGGGACTGCTGTAAGGTTTGTATAAAGTCCTGCCTTTCGAAAGCATGACTCTGTTCCTGGTTTCTAGATTTCACTCAAGTTATCCAATGTACTGTCCCTCATATAAGGTAAAGTCCTCTTTGAGAAACAACTTCTTGTTCCCTGTGCCAGCTTATTCCTCTTGTTAGCTGCTCTCTGCCTTCAGGAAGAAGTGACACAAGTCAGGAGCCCCTACTCAGTAGCGAAACAAGATTTTACTAAATGACTGCTGTGCAGTGACTCTTGCTTGTGTTAGATTGTGGCTTCCTGCATGGAAATCAGTCTCTAGTATTATTTGTCCCTTGTCCATTTTGACTACTTTTAGTAAGTTGTGAATAAAAAGTTTCTCTATATCTACCTTCCTTTCCCATGGCAGAGTAAGGTCTCATTTGCTAGTATTGTCTGAACATTTTTCTAGGGTAAGAACCCAACAGAAAAGCACAGGTTGATTCCTGTATAGATAGAAGCATGTATACACATTTGTATACACACGTAGTTGTGTATCATTAACATACTGTATTATCACAACTTGTGTATTCAGTGGACAAGCCTGGAGGCTGGATCTATTCTCAGCATTGTTGTAAATTCAGTGCCTTCTGCTGTTTCTTTGGCAATTTATAAGATAAGTTGATGACTTCAACTTTCAAAAAAACCTGTTTTCAGACACACCACGAGTATTAAACAATCGGCAATCAATAGGTATTTGAGAGACCCAGTGGAAACAAGGCAGCCAGTTGATCTATGATAGAATAGCAGTAAATTATTACCTAGTTCTTGAAATTCTGGGCATCAAGAAAAGCTATATTGCACACAGAAATTTTCAACATATATTTTTACTTCAGAGCTGCATCTTTAGTTGAACAGCAGTCATCTTTTCTCTTGGCACTCAAATGCAAGGGCTGCTCACAATCACTCCATCAATCTGCTGAGATCATAGGTGGGTTCAATGTAACTTAAATGACCATAAAGACAGATATCCATCACGCATTCATCCCATACCTATTTTAAAGATTACCTCAGCACAATAAGGTGCATTAGCTTTTGGAGCACTGGAACACAGTAAATCAATTAATCTTTTTTTTGGCAGAAATAGCTGCAGCATCAGATTTTTCCTTCATTAAACCTTGTAAAACTAAACCTTGGCATAGAGTTGACCTATAGGGTAATCATAATTGTGTTCCTTCTTGGCAATACATGGTAGTAAACAAAACATGTTGCTCAAGCTTTGCTGTTGAGTATTCATTATATACAGTTCCCTGACATTATTTTTTATTCCAGCTCCCTGATGATCTCAGGGACAAAAATAAAATCTAAAAAAAAAAAAAAAGAGAGAAAAATAAAAGAATGAAAAAGCTCTCTTAGATCTAATCTGTAAGCATTAATAACTCTTATTGCAGGTAATCTGTTTAAGACTTTCCTAAATGTTACTCTTACTTTTTCAAAATATCAATCCTAAACATTAACTCTGATAGTCACAATTGTTTTATTTTATCATGTGCATACACAGCAATTGTAATCACAGAGCACAATTTCACTGTTGAAATGCTGTAGAAAAACACAAGCTCTGTTCCAAGCACACAGAGTCTGTATCATGAAATAACCTATGAGTTCAGAGAGTACAGAAGAACAAACAGATGTTCCACATGACAAAAGATAGTTACCACACTGGGTTGGGGACATCTTGACACCAGAGAATGCTAAGGGGAAATTTAAACAAAGAACACAAGACAGCTTTGTGAATATTTCTGGAGAGCTCTTTTCAAGCATTGCAGGCAATAAGGAGAAAACATGAGGTGCTTTCTGAAAATATACCAAGTGGACGATGGGGCAAGTCTGATGAGCAGCAGGAGTTGATCTTTCAGTCTTGAATGAGAGAAAATAAATATGAAAAGGAACAAATGCTAAAATACTGGGAAATAAAGATGAATTATGTAGAACTGGATAAAAGAGAGTATAACTTTTTACTGATGTATGGAGAAAGATGACACAGCCAAACAGAAAGGCTATGAAATTTAATCTTTTCTTTTGTATCCTAGAAGGGGTTATTGGGTAAATTGCTAGGGCTGGAGAAAAGCACTGCAAAAGCACTTGAAATGGTGAGAGTGGACAACGCAGTTATCTGCGTGGGTGGGCAGAAAGAGTAGAGATGTGAAAGTAAGTCACAAAGTTTTGTTATGTATTGGAAGGAACCAGTGACATCCCATGGGAAGAAAGGAAATGAACTCTTGAGGACAGTAGAAGGAATAGAGCTGATTAAGTAGGAAGATGACATAACCAAGAAAGGAGAATTTGTAGTGGAATAAGTAATCTGGATTGTAATTTTTTGCAGAGTCACTAAAAGACTCAAGAAACAGAGTGCAGGATATAGTTTTAAGTGGTATATTTCTTTAGACACAAAACCTTTTCTCTTCCTAATCCTTCATGCTCTTTGTTCCCCTTCCCTTGTTAGGTACAGAGAATCATTTCAAATTCACTATTTAGTTCTTTTTTGTATTCAGTCAGTTAAAAAAAAAAATCTTTGAAGAATTTAATTTGTAGGGTTTAAAACTGATTCCTGATGCATATTTCTTACTTAGTTTTTCATTAAATTTTAATTTCAGTATTTCAGGCTTTATGAACCTTCCACTGTGATTGCAGATATTATCAGCTAAATGCAATGTTTTGGAAAGATGAAGAAAAAGGATGTAAATTCAGTTTGTGTAAGCTCCTTCACAGGGGTGGAAACTATATTCTGGTAAAAATATCAAAAACTATGCAAAAGACAATATCAAGAACCCATTTTCAACATGTATGTGCTCTTTGGTTTCTTAAAGCTATTTCAGAATGAATCCAACGATTGCTTCAACTGCACTACTGCATGAAAGAAGTTAATTGTGCCTAACCTTTGCAGCCAAAAAAGCCATATGTTTGGAAGAGGAAACTGCAGCCTGAGATTCTTTCCCCAATGCAGGATGAGTCTTTTAGCAAAGTTGCAGTACAGGTAGTCTGTGTTCCCAATAGCTACAGATTAAAATATTGATAAATAGATAAATACATAAGGTCCACCCAGTGTCATTTCTGCCATGGAGGGAGAGAGAACTTGGGCCCAGTTATGTCAATGTTCATGTAATTTTTCAGGGAAAACATGTCAGCAAGCAGTTTCCTGCAGCTCTCAACTGTTGATTTAACAATTTTTTAAACATTACAACAAACTGACCTTGTCATTTCCTGGGATGAGAATGGCAGATTGGAGTACAATGCTCACCAGCTCTTTTTAGCTGCAAAATGTTTCATTATTCAGGCAGTTTGGGGCAGGTATCAGGCACTGGGTCCTTGAAATAAAAACAGCAACTTTATTTTGTGTCTCTCTAATGTAACTCTTCTGCATACTTATGAACATACTAGATAAGCAGAGCTGCTTAAGTATTGCCAGTCTGTGTATCTAAAATCAAAGGAACTAAAATAAACATTTTTTCAGAAAGATTTTGTTAGTATTATTGTACTGAGTAGAGTCTGTTAAAAGTTTATGAAAAAGTCTTGCCCCACTTGAAGCATAGATTCAAAGCCACTACTTTTTACACAAACTTTTTTACTTTAGTATTCTACAGCAAGGCAAATCTTCAAAAGTTATAAATTCATATAGCTACTGGGTCTGCACCAGCACACATGGTCAATAATTTGGCCATTTGTTTTTCCATTTTCATAGATGACATGCAGAAGAAAATGATGTGTAACTTCTGGAAAAATATTATAGAAAAGTATGCAAAAGATCAATGGTTCAGAAAGGAATTACATAAATTCATATATTTATAGTGAAATCTGTACAGAGCATAGAAGACAAATAATTTAAGACATCTAGCAAAGTCACCTGTTTCTAAGTTATTTATCACCATCTATCAAACCCTTGGAGACTTGTTTTTTTCCTGTTACTTTGGAGTAAGTACAAAACATATATAGGCTCCTTTACAGCTAGTAAACTCATTTTGATCCCTTGGGAAATAATAAAGTAATGAATTCAGAAGTACACATTATTAACAGGTGAACAGTAAAACTAGCTCATTTGAAACAGTCTGCAGCTTTGATATACGGTGCCCAGCAGGGAACTCAGACATTTTTTCTTTGTCAGCAATGCAATATCACTGAGACTGCTTGCCCCTTCATGAAATGCAGCCTGAACTTTAACCGCTGTTGAGCCAGCTCTGACCTGTGATCCATAAAGCACTGAAGCATTCCTGATTTTAAAGGCAATTTAAAAACAGTGCATCAGTTGTCAAAAAAAAAATAAAACCACAAGAGATGCAGGGGAAAGCCCTGTAGACATGCAGGGAAGGAAGGATGAAGGGAAAACATAAAATGAGGCTTTGAAGCAAATATTAGTTTTTGCACTTTTGAATGTGTTAAAAAGATTCATTTTTCGAAGATACTTTAAAACTACATTGAGTCATAAGTTATTCAATAGATTTTTTTACCTTGAATTGTACAGGATTGAGCACAACAGGTCTGTGGACAAGAATAGCAACAGCAAAAGTCAGGTAGAAACTTAAAAAACCGAGGAACTGGATGTTGAAGCTCATAAGGCTTTTCTTTCTTTGGTATTATGATTCTAGTGTTCTGACTCAGTGATGTGTGTTTTCACTCTTTTTACTTGAGTATTATTTTATTAGAAAAGTTACAAAATTCTGTAAAATTAATACATATTCCTCTGCATGTACTTTATTAAAAATAATTAATAAGCTTATCACTTAGCCTTCTAAGAAACAAACATAAACTCCTTCATGTTACTTCATAGAGTATGTCTAAAATGTAGTCACTGGTTTTGTGCCATTGCCTTGGAAATACATTGCCAGACCCATCTGGCAAATATTGTATTTGGTACTCTTGCTATTGTGTACTTACTAGATATGGTAAGATGATTCTCTAATGGTTTGCCATTGCCCATATATCTGATTTTAATGTTTCTTGATCAAGCACCTGAGCATTCTCAGTAATAACACTGTGCCTGTGTGGTGTTCGTATTCCTCTTCAAGTCCATAAGGCACTATATAAGCAAGCTGGGAGATGTGTCATCAGAGGACCCCCAGTAGGAAACAAAATTTCCTTACAAATACCACTGGGAGCCATAACATAAGCACAATTCCTATGGAGGAGAGTTGCTCCAAACGTGTATGGTTTGCGAAGTACACACTTGCCTCAGCAGGGGGATCGGGTCATAGACCTCCCTTCCCCAGCTCAGAAAAACAAAGTCTGCAGGCTCTTGTTCAGAAAGATGTAAGACACATTTCCTCACAACGTTTTCTTTTTATGATGGTCTTAAGTTTTCTGTATGCTTTTATAATTTCCCCAAGAGACCAAAGTGACTCAAAGTCATTTTGTCAAACTGACAGAAACCAGCCAGGCAAGATCATGATGTCCCAGATAATGTCTCTTTGGTTGAGGTAATTATGGTTTCAGATCTCTTGCTCATGTCCGTTTAGTTCTCAGTCCCAGAAGATCAATTCAGAGATATGCTATGGGTTTAGGAGATGTTAGCAGTGCCTATTCTGACCCTGATTTTTCAGAGACCTCAAGCAACCTGAATTTACAAGGAATGAAGGAAATGTCAGAGTTATTTTATTCTTTAAACAGCCACGACCACACATGCACATAATCATCAAAACAATCAGGAGCGTATTCATTTTGGGCAGTACTAGTCAAAGCATTAGTCTTTCATCAGTGAAGTACAGATGGAGCTATAGTGAAATCCGTATTGCTTGCCGCAATTTGTTTAGATAAAGCCCTTTCTTGATTTCTCAGGTGATTTTCAGGTCTGGGACACACAGTGGATTTAAAGTTACTTACTTTTCATTTCATAGGGCTCTAGTCAGCCCTTCAAGAAACCCGAGCAGCACTAGGCAAGTTTGCAGTACAGACTTAGCAGTGTTAATACAGAAAACTGACTCCTCTCTTTCATCCTTGTTGGAAGACTGTAATTCAACAGTATGTTGGAACACGCACTCAACATTTCACTTTCAGATTAACTACATTTCTGTAAGACACACTCTCAATTAAATCAGGTTGCTCATAATCAGTTTTAATTTGGCAAGTTAGTTTTACAAACAAAACTGCTTCTTTGCCAGGCCGGGTTAAAGAAGATGCTTTCTAAACTCAAAGAATGTGGATGTTATTCAAAACTCACTCTGTCTTTGAGTGCAGTGTACTTTCTATTTCGCCGAGCCTTCAGAGCTCTGATGGACTGCTTGTATTTACCAATGAACATGACAGCTGACTAATGCAAGACTTCTGGAACTCAACTAATCTTCTCGCTAGACTTATTTTGCATCCACGCAGGGTAAATGGCTAGTTTAGTTCACTGTATCAAAGGAAGAGATTTCATCAAAGATTCACTACTGTTAGCAGGGTAATAAAGCTTTTGTGTAAGGAAAACTTGAAAATTTATCAACAGTAGATGAATATTAATACAATAATTTTTATTATAACTTTAAATTTTAAAAATTGTTATCAATTGTATTTCTATATGAAAAAAATAGAGCCAAATATTCTATCAGAGATGGTGAAAACTTACCTAAAACCTCTGAAGCCCTGTGTATGGAAACAGCTGTTCCAGTGTTTTTGCTGCATTGCTTATCCATTGTGGCAATGTTTGTTAAACAGTCCACCCTCTGACACAAAAATTTGTTCCTGTTTAAAAAACAGCATGCTAGAGATGATATGGAAAAAGCTATACATTAATTGATAATAATAAAGCAGTGTGAAGAGCTTTATACCTAACAGAGAGGGGCTGAGCCAGTTCAAGTCAACCTATACACTGTAGCAGGTGAGGTATTTCTGATTTGTAATGAAAGAGATCTGTGAAAAAGAAACTTCATTTAAAAATATTGTTACCCTTATTTTGAGATATGGCCACAAGTTTTCTTTGAATAGTAAGGTACATAATGAAATAGATTATAATCAGTGCTTTATTCCCCACCTCCTCAGCTTTCTTGTTATAATTTCAATAAAATAAACCTAATAATTAAGTCAGACCAGGAGCTATTAGAAATTTATGTGAGTAATAGGTTAATAGAATAATTTTTGACCAAGTGGATCTCTAGAGACTAAGTCATTATAATTTTGAACCTGCAGTGTCTCTCTTTGATGTGAATTGGCAGATGAGTACATGCATTGGCCAGAAGCATTGTTCCCATGGAAATGATTTTCCCTACATCACAGCTGTCCCCATAATGCTGTTTTTGTTAAACTTCTTCAGTGAATTAATGAAATGAGAGCCTCTCTGATTGAGTTAAAAGGTCTATTAAAAATGGCATTAAAATTCATCTCCTAGTAAAAAAGCTGTAAACAGACTCTTCAGTGGGTCTTCCAGTCTCACAAGGGACATATATTAGAAAACATCTATTACAACAATTGAAAAATGGTTAAAATCCTATCCCTAGGATATCACAGCACACTTGTATGGCACACTTGTATGGCAAAGTGGATTTTTGCTACTGTGGATGTCTTATGTTCATTAGGGATCATTCCCAGAGAGCTAAGCTGGAAAGCAGTAATATTGACTTTGCTTTGGGAAACAAAGACACCTGCAAGGTCCACCAAGTGACTTAAGTGTAAATCTGATTCTCTGATACATACATTTTTGGCAGAGCAATGAGATTACAAGTTTTCATTGCCAATATTGCTGTAAAGACAATTGCAAAAATACAAACAGAATCCTCCAAAATCCTACCACCAATACACAGTACAATAGATTATATTGATATAATTTCCTTCACATTTAAAAGAATAATATTGCAGGTTGGGAAAATGCATGTGCTTCATAATACTGGTTTTTGGTAAAGTGTATTCATTGATAAGTGAAAAAAAATCAAGTTTTTCATAATAACTTTGGTCTATCAGTCATTGAAACAGCTAGAATAACATTTTTATTTATTCTTTTTAGGGTAGGTGATATTCTTTGTAATTTGTTAGTGATTACAAAGTCACTGGGTGTAAGTATCCTGTATTGCTCCCTGTGCTGCTTTCTGCCATAAACTCCTATGGTTCAGGGCCAGGGCCTGATTTAAAAGTCAGTTTTATATAACTTTAGTGGTACTTTACTACAGCAGAACTTACCAGCTTAGTGAAGAGAGAAGAGGAAGCAAAGCTTCAGAGCTGGGATTTCTGTCGTTGGGACTTATTTTGAGCTTATTTTGATTGTGATATTATCTAACAAGTGAGGAAAGAGAGGTGTTCACCTTACAAGAGTCTAATTGTTGTTTTGATAAGGAGAGAAAAATTAGATTGTGGCAAAGGGTATCTGAAAGGATACGATCTGCGTTTTTTGAATGACCATGGTGGCCTAAGATTTGGGTTTAAGTTGTCATTTGTATTTCTTGTCTATGGAAAAAGACTAATTCCGTGTATTTTCCTAGTTTAGCCTTTCTCGTTCCTGCCTGTTGATTTGATCCATGTACAGAAAGCATGGGCAGTACTGCTCTGCAATGGCATAGGATACCTGCAAAAATCTTAATGAGGTTCTTTAACCTGTGGGACTTCATAATTGCTTTTTATAGCACAAGAGCTTCCAGAAGAGTAATTGTCTTATAGCTACGCCATCCCCATTTTGGTTAGTTTGCCACATATTTTAAGTCTCAAAAGGCATGATAAAGCATAAGGACTCCTGGGTGTCAGTGCGGTTTTTTAGTTTGTGTTTTGGTTTTTATTTTTGTTTTTCTGGCCTAAACAAAAGATTTCTGAGGAAATTTGTCACTTACTCTACTAATCAGCCAGTTTCTATAAAAAACTTCTGTTTCTATAGACAAGAATCTGACCAAGATGCCTTCTAACTTTGCAACTGATTCAAAAGCTGCAGCCAAACACTGCAGGTTTTTAACTATGGCAGCTGGACTTTATCACGTGGTACACATGAAGCAATGAGGATTTATTGTGTCTGCACCTGCTTCACTGAAAATATAACAGCCAACAAAATTATCAAGTAGTTATTTGAATTTTAGTAGTAATTAGAATTTTCTTGTAAGATTATTAAACACTTTCACATCCATCAGAAACTGCGAGAGGTTGGATGAAGTTTCTGACTTGTTTTTCACTACCTAACATCACAAAATGTTGACTAAACCAAATTTTTATCTGGAACCTGTTTATCTAGGATCTGGAGCATTTTCCCATAGTGCAGTTCATCTTACCCAGTGCAAGAGTTACAAGCCATATACTGTCACATATAAAATGGCTTCAAATCAGTTTCTCTGCCTTTGGGGACCTGTTAAATTTTCCCTCTCCTTAACCCAAACCTCACAACCAGTTCCTTTCCTTCTTAGTCTGATATCAAGGGAATGACCTGCCTAAAGCAGACCAAAGACTAAATCAAAGGTCTCGTGAGATCTACTCTGCTTTTCTTCTATGAGGTTTTTCCAGGTGCTTTACAGTGTTCCCCTCTATCCGGCAACTCCAGAAAGGATTGTTTTCCAAGTAGCCAGTTCTAGGCATTGTTTTTGGGGAGTTCTCTACCAATGTTTTGGATTCTTTCTGTAAATCACTAAAATAGGGACGAACTGGGATAAAAAACATGATTCTTTCTGATTATCTGCTGTGGTAGTAGTCTGGAAAACTTTGAAAGCACATTTTTTTCCAGAGAGTAATTGACTGTTTTGAAAACAGCTGAGTTTCTGAAAAAAAGATCTTGAAGATTAATGCCTTTAAGAAGTCCAGAAACTTAACATTGCCTTTTCAGAAGGCCATGTAGGAATAGCAGTTCTGTAGTTGTTTACTGTTTTTCTTTAAAAGCATTTGGAACAAGCTTATTGGCCCATTGAGTAGCAGAATTTGAAAACAATCTGATTTTTAGCATCATCAAGGAATTTAAGCTTAAGTTAAAGTTATGGTTAAGTCTATACCAGTGAGCTACTCAGGGCCAGGACATACTGTTTAAACAGCTTGTGTTCTCTTTGGCATAGCTTTGTGCTGGACACATCGATAAGGTGCCCCTGGTTCAGCTCAGGGGCAATTCATGAGATAGCAAGGGTCAGGGTCAGTTTCCTTCTGTCAGGATGCCTGTGAAAACACTGTTTGGGGAAGGATGTAAGCTAGCTGCACGTATGCAGCTGTCAAGGTCAGAGAATGGGCCTGAGCCATTTTATTAACTGTTATAGGTGAGGCACAGGACTCCTCAATGACTACAAGGACCATATTAAATTTCACAGAATCGCAGAATTTTCTGACTTAGAAGGGACCCACAAGGATCATCAAAGACCAACTCCTGGCCCTGCCCAGGACACCCCCAAGAGTCACACCATGTGCTGAGAGCATTGTCCAGATGCTTCTTGAACTCTCTCAGGCTTGGTGCTGTAATCATTTCCCTGGGGAGCCTGTTGCAGTGCCCAACAACCCTCTGGGTAAAGAACATTTTCCTGATATCCAACTTAAACCTCCCCTGACAAAACTTCAGGCCATTCCCTCACATCCTGTTGCTGGTCACTACAGAGAAGAGATCAGTGCCTGTCCCTCCATTTCCCCTCCATAGGAAGCTGTAGACCACTATGAGGTTTCCCCTCAGTCACCTCTTCTCCAGGCTGAGCAAGCCATTTGGCCTCAACTGCTCCTCATATGACTTCCCCTCTAGACCCTTCACCATCTTCACCATCTGCTCCTTTGGACACTTTCTAATAACTTTAGATCTGTTTTATATTGTGGCACCCAGAACTGCACACAATATCCAAGGTGAGGCCACCCCAGTGCAGAGCAGAGCGGGACAATCCCCTCCCTTGAGTGGCTGGTGATGCCCCCCAGGACAGGGTTGGCCCTCCTGACTGCCAGGGCACTGCTGACTCACATTCAACTGGCCAGTGACCTGCAGGTCCCTTTCTGCAGCACTGCTCTCATTGCCCACTCTCTACCTACATCCCCCATCCCAGGTGCAGAATCAGGCACTTATCTTTGCTAAACTCCATGTGGTTGGTGATCGTCCAGCCCTCTAATTTTAAGGAGCTTTCTCTGCAGGGCCTCTCTGCCTCTGAGGGAGTCAACAGCTCCTTCCAATTTACTATCATCAGCAAACTCAGAATACCTTCAAATGTCATAGGTTAGTCTGACTCCCCTCAGTTTTCTATCATCTTTTAAATAATATTATCTAGTCATTAGGGCTATCATTGGCTTTAAATTACAAATTTATATAGATATCTTACTGTAATTTGCTTTCTAATGTATTATTTTTCTCTTTTTTTTAAAAGAACTTTCTGCTTTAGCTTCGAGAATGTATTCCCCTAGAACTTATTCATAGTGTAGGTGACCACAAAGAATTATATGAAAACGTACTGTAAAATACGTAGGAAGCTGACATGCCCAACTGAGCACTGACTATCTGGAGTAATTATCACTTGGGAAAATATAAAAATACTTAACACCTGCGTTAAGTTTGTTTTAAATAGACTATTCTAATTGCTGATCACATTTCAGGGTTTATGTTACACTTCTCTGTTATTAGTCATTTAACTTGTATTTGAGTCCTCCCCCTGCTTCTTTGTGGAGAGACTACATTGGAATGTTGTGGCAGGGTGTGAAAAGTTACTTCTCGCACTAAGAAAAACTAGAAAAGAAAGTGATTGGAGTGGAAAACTGAGCAGAGTAATCCTTCCTTTTTCTCTGTTCACTGGAAAGTTGAAGCAACTGACTAGATACTTAAACAGAGACCTGTCTGCAGCTCTTGGTATCCTCAGATGCTTTCCTGGACTTAGGGATAATGCAGGAAGCAGTGTTCCTGTGTGAGTTTTCCCCATCACCTTACCCCTCTCTTGTAGATTGGTTTGTCCTCTTAAACCAAAATCAATAGCCTGGCTGCCATCTTCACTCTGCTATTGCTATGGGCTGTGGGCTGCCACACAGCTAGGGCTGTGTGATGATTTTATTCTTGTTTTGGTTCTAGTAATGGTATTATTATGCCACTCTGCACATATTATTTGAACTAAGATAGTTAATTATTTAATTCCCTCCTCCCTCTCATCTGACTGCATATTCTCTTTGCTGAAGATATTTTTAAGATTAATATCTTGTAAGGCACCATGACAACCCTGTTTTTAGTGCACATCTATTTATTGACTCATACAATCTCATAAATTACTTTTACTTAATGTCAGTTTTAAAATGTTTAACTGGATGTGTGTGTGATTATGTTTATATATATGTACATGTAAGAAAAACCAGTAATTTCTGGTTATATGATTTACTCTCTAAATTTTACTCTGAAGTCCAACTTTCTGTTACTGCAGAAAGAAACCAAATCTGACATACAACACTGAGTTTTTCTAAGAATGATCCATTTCTGGCACTGTCAAAAAGCAGCCCGTGTAGAAGGATGGCTTCTACTGGTGAAACTATCAAGCATCCACCAACTACTGAATGAGAGTTTGGATGGCCAGTGAGGCTGCAGAGTGATGATCAAGGAAGTGCTCATGAGCACTGTAGGTTTATTATGAGGCTCCATAAACCACTCAGAACTCTCCTAGTACTTATTTCTCAAAGTTTTTTTGGTTGAGAGGAATTGAAAAAAAATTAAGCCACTGATACATGATGGCTTTCTCCAGGAACTCTTTGCTAGCTGGGACTGTAAAAAAGATGTCTTCTCTGCTGCTTTTAGATAAGGGGGGAAAAAAACCCCAACCCTTCAATTAATGCAAATAGTTTTAGAACTCTACTGGGAAAAAAAATTAGAAGTTTGTGCAAGAATTTTCAGTATTAGCCATTTATACTAGTATTTGGTATATCCACATAAATCTAAATCTAAATCCCTTTTTCCTCACTTTAATTCCCTTTCCTACTTTTCTCAGTTGGTCGAAAGAATGTCTGAATGAAGTCTACATCATTGTTTGCAGGTCACACAGCAAAACTTCATCTTTTGATACAGAAGACTTTAGATAGCAGTGAGGGGGCAAATTTCTGTAATGCATAGTACTTTCATAGCTAACAGCATAGTGATATAGCAACTTTGCACGCCAGCCTCTTTAAACACATTGATTTCTTAAATAAGGGCAATTATTGTAATCCATTCCACTTAAATAAAATTACACATCTTCAAAAGGGCACACAAAGCACATCAAAGGCACATTGCATTCAGGAAATGGCAACTTTCTCCTCAGTGTAGCTTTTACATGAGAAAGTATAATATTTCTGTTTCCGCTGCTATAAGACCTTTCTGAATGTTAATATCACTTACAAAACAATGCATTAATTACTATTTTCCATATGACAGGAACCCACTGATTTTCTGGGTATTATTTTCGAAAATTGGATCATTGAAATGGGCTGTTCTGTAGCAATAAAAAAGTTACTTCCCCCACCAGTCTTTGTATGTGAATGTGCTGCTACATGAAATAACAGTGATTCAATAATAACTTATACTGCAATCTTTCCCCAAAGAGGCATTTATAAGATCTCTCTCCAGGGAACTGTTTTCAAAACAGTTTTAGAAACTAAATGGCTCTTGTTTTCTACTGCTCTAATTTGAAATGATTTTTAAAAATATTGAAAAGAGAGAGACATGACTGAAAACACAGTCATATTAATCATATTTTCTTTGAAAACTTAGATTAAAAATAGTATTTCCGGATAAGGGGCTCTAATTTTCTGATTCTTAGTAAAATTTTGCTTAAGATAAAGTTGAAGATATGGCCCTTCCCCACAATGTTCTCGCTAGACCTCTACTATTTTTTATAAAGGTAGTGTTGAAACTGAGAACTAGTTTCTGTCATCTCTTTTCTGTGAATCAATCTCTAAAGATGTTAATTTGATAACAAGTACAGCATGTGATGTCAGTATGTACAAAGTAAGTTATCATAGTGCTAAAAAGACACAGAAATACAAATCCTCTTTTATTGTCTTCCCTGTCTTCCTCTTTAGCCATATCCTATCCCACTCCTTACTTGGTGATAAATGAGAGTCAGTGTGTACTAACAAAACAACAAAGAGAGCTAAAAAAGCATAAGAAAGATAAGAAACTTTTAAGTTACCACTGTGTTCCAGTCTTTTGCTATTGTCTGTCCAGTCAAGGCCATTATGGACCTCTCTCAGCTGTGTTTTGTGCTTCTCTGTTGATCCAAACTCTCATTTATATTTTCCCTTTTAACTCCCCTGAGAAGCATGCTCAGTGTTTTTTCACTTCATGTTAGAGGTCTACTTTACCTATGAACTAGCTTTTAGCTTCCCCTCTGGGTTGTAGCTAAACTACATTTTGTGCCTTCATGCAGCTGTCAACCAAAGAGCAGAGGAGCACTTTATGGCTACCTCTCAGATATATTAAATAGTTGCCTCATCCCAATTTCCCTTGAATCCGTAGGAAGAGACCCAGTGATCCATTTCCTTTTGAGGGCACAGCATTAATTCCATAGATTAGTTATTCACAGAATATGTATTGCAAAAACTTTATAAAGAAGCAATAAACCCCTCATTTTTAGAAAGAGATTCAGGCCATTATAGGTAAGGGAAAAAGGAGTGAGGTTATACCCACTAAAATTTACTATAGAGCCATTTTCTGGGCAGTAAAGCTCTAGGAACAGACTCTGCATGTATTTGAAAATCTGTTGAAAAAGCAAAAATATTTTCTTCTGGCCTTTACATACCGGTGATTTAACAAAAAAAATAATTTTCTCTGGTTTCCAGAAGTATTCCACTGTTTTGTGGATTGTTTAAAACTGCATCTCATGGGGACTTTTTAGTGAGATGCACTATAGTGAAAAGAATAAAAAAGGTCTAAGTTCTGTGCAAGAACTTCATCGAAATAGAAAATTCTCTATATATTCTCAGGTCCCTGTGCACTCCAGAGTTTTCAGTTCTGGATATTTGTCCCAATACCTACCAGTTAGATGTCAGGGCAAAATCTGGGTAAGTATTAATACAGTGTAGATTGCCATTTCTGGGGAAAGGAAAGGTCCCCTAGCCTGGGCCACTGGTAGATCAGGGCCCTGTGGGACATGTGAAATGCTGCCACAGGTAATTTAGGTGCAGCCACACAGAGCATGTAAAAACAGTCTGTAAATGAGTACAAAAGGTATGTTAGAATTAAATTCCATTTTATCAGTAATGATGATCTATGTCACATAGCAGCCAAATGCTGTATGAAATACATATCTAATAGTTGTATTTCTTGATAAAGAGAGTGAACAAAAAACCTATGGGTGTTCATTACTGTATGATGACTGAGCTAAACCAGATTACTGAAAATATCCTTGAAATGTCTGAATGTTTAGAAATCAAAACTAGGCTTCAGACTGACATCCTTTTCTACTTAGTAATGAATCAAGTGTCTGTTTCCCGGAGGAATATAGGTTATTTTTGTGTATATATGTGAGAAGAAGAGGGGCAGAGACTGCAGAACTTAAACTTCCCAAACAAAAAGTGATTATATGATAAATGGATACATTAATTCTTTGATATGCTTTTGCTGGTAAAATGTTTAAAATCATCAGTAAATAAGAGCTTGTTGTTTTAAAAAAAATTTGATGAGTCAAGTATTTTTACAGTAGACTAAATGAGAACCTAGAATTAAAGTTGCTCCTTTTTACCTCCTAAAACCAAACCCCCCCTGTGTGATTAGCTGCTTTTACCCTCTAGTCTCCCAAAACCTTCCATCTGAAACCTGTCCTTTTCTGTCTTCCCCTTTTTACTCTTTGTCTGCACTGTTTATCCGTCTACTGGCTGACAGTGTCTTTACATCCAAAATGCAAAGCAGACAGATGGGCGTCTCAGGAAAGAACATGACTAAGAGCACCAGCATCAGCGGGGAGATGTACACACTAGAGAAGAATGATGGCAGCCAGTCGGACACAGCAGTGGGCACTGTTGGTGGGGGCAGCAAGAAGAGACGGTCCAGCATCGGTGCAAAGATGGTCGCCATCGTGGGTCTCTCAAGAAAAAGCCGTAGCACGTCACAACTCAGCCAGACTGGTAGGAACTAGATTTATTTTCTCTCTCACGTTACCATTGAAACGTACATACTGTTTATGTATTACAGTTTAAACATTTGGAGATCCTGTTGAAGTTGCCTAATCATCAGTATTCTGTGGAATGAAGAAAATGGTCGAAAATCTTTTTTTCTCTGGACACTTACTAAACATATTTTATTTTTTTTTAGCAAAGATCCTTTTCAGGTTGGACTGAAGCTTTTCCTTTCTGTTTGCTGGAACCTACTTAATGCACTAATTCCTTGCTTCTCAGGAATCAATATGAGCTGTACTTCTGTTTGGGGGGAGTTCTTGTTGCAGTTTGTGAAGGGTCACTGAAATGTTGCAAAATGCCTTTGCTTTTGCCACAAATAGTGTTTGTATATTTCAACAGGAGATTTTTTCACATTTAAATATACAACTTTATTTTTAAACTAAACAATTTTCCTGAGCAAAATGATGTTATATTTTATGCTTTTTAATCAATTTCCTTTCAGCCTACAAGTATGTTCACCATCAGTATAAATTGTCCTCGTTCCTGTTTATCTCAATTCAAATTTGACATTGAAATATTCTGCCTAGGAAAATGGAGATGCCTAAAGCATTTAATACCTTACACTTTTTTCCTATTTTTTCCTATTTTGAGGAAAATCCATATAATACACTCTGAAAAGCTCTCATTGTCAATTAAGGAAGCTGTATAGCATAAGTGTATTCTACATGAAAAAGGTTACTTGTAATTGAATAATATGAATATAAAGTATTTGAGCAATTTATATATTTATACATTTTGTATATTCAGTATTTAAGAAAACTGTTGCAATGTTGTCATATGGTTCAACATAAGTTTATAGTGTCCAGCTGTCTGAGGTCCCATCTGAAGGTCTCCACTGTGCTAAACACCATTCAAATATAGACAGATAGATTTTTCAGTTCTCTCCAAAGTTTGCAGTTTGTATTGTGAAACCAAAGTGATGAGTTTTAATGTACAACTAAATAGAGCGAAACAATGATTTGTACTGTCAGCAACTGTGGTAAATTTTTTAAGTAAACTTTTGTAGGAGGGGGATTTAAAGTACCTGGAAAGACTAGAACTAAAAAAGAAGGGAAAGGAAGAGGGGTTACAGGGCAAAAGAGGGAGGAGTACTGAAAGAGAGCAGGGAGCTTGAGTGTGTGACTGGAATGAGACAGGAGGGGATGAAGAAGAAGGGAAAGAACGTATATAATGAAAGCTCTGAATATCATGCAGACACTGATGACCCCATCAGTAGGCAAGTCTTTGCAGCAGTCTTGTGTTTCACCAGCTCTCCTGTAGACTATGGAAATGGCAGTTTCATGTACATTTCTATTTTCTCTGAGTTCATATGAACAGTGGACAAAAGATAAGTCACCTTTAGACAAATCTGGGAAGTGTCTGGTTGGGCAAGGAAAAAAAATTAACCACTTGCTCACCTAGAAATCTAAATTTTACTCTTGTGATAGTACATAACTATGTAACTGTATTGGTGTATGTGAATATCAAGTCAAATACAATGTACTACATTACTATTTCTGATCTAATCTGGTCTCCACTGTAAGACCTATTAAATGAAGGATGTCAGCTCTTTGTATAGTGTTCAAGTACGTCTCAGCACAAGAGAGAATCTATATTGTGTAGTTGGCCTAGATTTGATTTAAATATCATGCTGTCTTAGTTATTTGGTAACTTCAGTCTGAAGTTTTTCTCTCTGTTATATCTAATCAGTTGCCCAAGAACTGGTTAGATGCTCGTCAGGCTCAAATGTGAAACACGACTCTTTCAAAAGTACTCAAGGTCTTTTGACCCACTGACTGTGAATAGAGTGTTCTGAAAAGCTGTTGAATAAGGAGCTGCATTTTAGTGCTGTTAGAAGAGCAGCAGAAAGCAGGGGAGCCTGCTTGGCTCCGGCTGGCAGTCCCTCTCCCTTGGCTGCTCCCTGGCAGAGGGCTGTGCGCAGGGCTGACCTGTGCCAGGCCCCAGTGAGAGCAGCCAGTGCACCTTCTGCTAGTATCTTCTGGAAATGCCCCTTGCCTGCTGGTTGGATATGGGGATGCGAGTTGTTTTGTAGAGTTGTTACTGCACACCAGCCCCTGCTGCCCTATTTGACAGCACCTCTGAGGGGTCACACGTGGCTGCACCTAACTGGAAAAGGCACAGGCATCCTTTAAAGAGCTGGGTCATGCAAGCACACTGGTCATGTGGTGAACAAGCCTGTGGCCACATGTCAACCCCTGGATGAGGTGTGTGTATAGTGCTGTGGTTCTGGTGACACAAGGTGATGGCCTTTTGGGTGGGTGGTTGAGGTTACATCAGGTAGAAATATGCATGTCTTAAGTTTCCTTCAAAATGAGAATGGTGAGACACCGGAACAGGCTGCCCAGAGAAGACTTCCCCATCCCTGGAAGTGTTCAAGGTCGGGTGGGATGGGGTTTTGAGCAAACTGGTCTGGGGAAGGTGTCCCTGCCTCTGGCAGGCGGGTTGGAACTAGATGGTCTTTAAGGTCCCTTCCAACCCAAACCATTCTGTTTCTACCCATTGGTACATCTTAAAGAAAATGTGGGCACCGGTGCTGTACACTAACGCCAGAGGATTAAAACTTGCAATTAATGTGTTTAATGAATTTATAAATTTCTCTGGTCTGTCTCATCATGTTCCTGTTTTCAGATGGTAAGTGCCTGCACAAGGAATCAGGTATTGGTACAAGCTGGGATCAAAACACTAATGTGCTGTAGACATCCTGTAAGTACAGTTTTCTGGTACTGAGAAGCAGGGGATATTCAGGTGGCAGAGCAGTGGTACCATGTAGAAATTGGGTCAAATGGCTCTTAGGTAGTTTCTGAAGACTGAAGAAATTACATCATTCTATGGATCGGCTAACTATCTGCTTACATATCAGGTTTGAAAAAGCAGACTGATATCAGAGAAGATAATACTACTTCTGTAGAAAGGTGTGATCATATTTATAGCAATTAGGCTTTTAGAAACTGTGTGCTCACATGGAAGTCAGTGGTGAAATGCCTGTTTCTATGTCTGAAACTTTTTTTCCAAGTGTTTTGTAAAGCATAATTTTATTTCAGTGGTTTTCTTCATTCATATTTTATAACTAAATCTATGCCAGAAGTTTTTTTTTGAAAGTAGGTCATCATAACTCTTTTCAGGACTGTGTATCAGACTTACAAAACATGCCTTAAAAGGTCCATATGTAATGTCCTTTCAAGTTATTTTTAGACTATTTCTTGTTATTTGTCATAGAAACTGACACTCAAAATACATACAACAATGTATTTTTTATTCTGGTTTATATTTTTCTAGTATATTCAGGTAGGAACAGTTGCTTTATGGGTAAAGAGTATGTTGATTTGTTGTTATAGGTGGGAGCAAAATGAATAATTGTAAAATAATGCTAATCACAGAATCATCATCATAATATTTGTTCCCAACTACAGGTTTTAGATTTCCTTCAACTATGGCTAGTGTATATTCTCCCAAACATATGTAGTGTATGTTCTATCCAGAGAGCGAACTGACTACACAGGAAATGTGACAAAAACCTGAATAAACAATGCTCTTTTCTCTTCAAACATACATACAATTTTAAATACCTAGAAATTGCTTATCTGGTAACTCTGCCAGCCCAACAAGGGTAACAGAGATTAAAAAAAAAAAAAAAAGAAAAAAAAAGTGAAATAGCACTGCAAGAAGTTGAAAATATCTGATCTCATTAACATGGGCACTAGGAATTGATCTTTTCAAATTATCGTAGCAAGAAAATCCAAGTGTGCTTTCATATTCATTACATGAGAAGAGCTTCAGTGGTGCTCTTTGGATAACTTGTTATGGGATAAGAAAGAGCAAGAAAAATGTCAGTCTTAAGAGCACTGGAATGCAGAAAATATGAATAAAAATAGATGAGATTCATTCTCTGGTTTCCATTTGGGCTTAAGAGAGAGTTGCAGTTTATTTTTTAAAAGTTCATGCTCCTTTTAAGAAAGTGTATCATTGCTGTTCTCATTCATATTATTTGATTTAATGAAAATTTTTAAGTGTAAGAATACACAAGATCTGTATTTTTTTAACTGATTTGGCTTATTTCAAAGCAATTTAAAAAAGAGAATATAGAAATTCTTTAACCTTGGAATCAAAGTAATGGTTGGATGGCACAAAAAGAGTTTTACTTAAGACTTTAGTAAAAGACAAGATACTGCAGATCAGAGTAGCAAGATAAATTAGAATTTACTTCTGGTTCTTGTACCTTTTCAGTCCTACAAAAAGTAGCTAAAGGGTTATATTCCCTATTCTTGAGACAAGCAATCATTCCTAGAAGCCAGCATTTGGTGGGTTAGAAGGAGTTTATGCTGTAACCTTCAGGTCCTAATTCCACAGACATTCTTCCTAGTGGAAAAGATGGCTTTCTTTACAGAGGAAAATAGAAATCTTAATAGTGTTGCCTTAGCTATTCATATCTGGAATGCAATCATTTTCCTGCTGGACAGCCCTGAGGGAACTGATGATCAGGCTTCCATACAGGTGCAGATCTGTAATTCTCAGTTGTATTTCATTAATAAGTAAAATCTTTGCCCTCTTCTGATTATACAGTCTTAGATATCCCTTTCAACTTACATGTGATGTCTCTGGCAGGTATCTGGCAGAGATATCTGAGTGTCTTGACATCCTTTATTTAGCTGGCATTTCTCCTTTAGCTGGGAAAATATTTTGTCTTTTCTTTAGTTAGTCAAGACCCATTGTGTCTGTAGGCTGATTACATCCAAAAGCCTAAGCAGTTTAATTTATGTTTTCAGAATCTGGAGCACTCCATGGATTATACATAGTAAAACATTTCCTGTGTGTACATATATTCAGTCATAGGTACGAGGTCCAAAGTACTCTTGGAGACTGAGCCCATGATGTCTTTGGGTATACAACCACAATAGATGAAACCTATTGAAAGAGCTGACAAAAAGCACGCAGTGCAGTGCAACACCAGTGCAGTAGTGCCTGCAGAGAGGTGTAACCATGTGCTTGGACAGAAATAAATGCCCTGGTGTGTATCTGTAGAATGCTGTGCTCTGGAGGACCCTGCACACCTACATGTACCAGATGGTGCTGGGGGGCACGGGACGCTGCCTGAGCTGCAGTTTCTCTGTGTTGCTCCATGTAAGCTCAGTACTCTTTCTAAGATGCCTTATGTGGCATGAATTTATAGGGCTGTAAAAATGGAATTTTGAGACAGTGTTATGAGCTCCCCTGACATCCTTTGTAAGTTTGCTGGGGTTAAGTTACAGAGTATATTCTTGAAGTTATAGTTCTCTGTAGAAAAAAGTACAAAAATCGGTTGATTCAGTGTCAGCAAAATGATGATTGTCCTTGAGACAATTAAATAGTGTTCATCAGAAAGAGGCACCTCCATTTTAACAAATCCTGGAGAGGTCCAAAGGGTGACCCCAGTGGAACAAGGTTAAAGTATTTTGAAATTTTGATATTTCATGGCTACATCTTTTCTTAGAAGAAATGTAAGAGAAGTAGGTCTCTTGGGGCAAAAAGCTTGATATTTTATTTTCTCTCTGTTAAAAGCCAAGTTTTGGATTCTTTATGGTTTGTAGGGTGTTGAAACTGCAGCCTGAAGTGCTGTATTCATAAGTAGAACAGTCTCAGTTATGTCTGTCATGAACCAATGATGTAGCCTGTAGAGCAATCTCTTCAATTTATGGAATAATTGAAGGGCATCCATTGGGAACATTGGTCTCGGTCTGGGAGGGACACTTCTCAATTCCAAATGTGATTTATATAAAAACAGTCTTCTACCATACACACAGTTAATATGCTTCCTATTAAAAAGAGAATGATTAGTGCCTTTGAATGGTGGTAACTAAAGGAGAAACTACATTGATTGCCGTTCATTGTCTAAAATGAGACAGAATATAGTAAACAATTTACTGAACTAAAAGTGTATTTGTTTAAATAAAAGGCATTGCTGTTTTCTATCCCTAGAATTAATTTATATGGACAATATGGCAACTGAAATTATCATTCACTAATTGTAATTTGGTCTGTATTTTAATATTTTTTTTAAAATCATATTTATAACTCACCATATAGATAAGGTGATTTGAAGCAAGCCATTTGTTTGGGGTTTTATTTCCTCTCCTATTTCAGAGACAGATTGTTAATGTTATTAAATTGATTTAATGTGTAGTATTATACTTCTTTCAGTATTCTTGATGTGTAATCTGATTTATTTTCAAAATCAACACATTGATAGAAATATAGGATTAGCAGTTGACAAGAGATTAAGGCAAATTTGTCCTACTCATTAGTTGAGAATTGTGACCTGAATACCAAACAGAAAGTACCATTACAGTAAACACATTACCAAGGCCATTAATCAGCTTTTACTAAATAAACTCTGGAGAGTATGCTAATAAATAAATAGACTCCAATTATGAACTAAAAAAATTGACTTTTAAATATACTTACATTCTGGTTTTAATTTTTTTTACTCCACATGTAGGAAAAAACTAGGGAAGAAGATAAGGCACAACAAAGTTTATGGAGTTCTCCTCAACAGATTTTCTTCAGAGGAACTAAGTGTATATTTGAGTCCTCACAGGTTCATAAAGCTTTTCTGAGAGATGGATGCAGTGAAAAGAAACATCCAGCTGAGGTGTCACAACAGAACTCCAGACAGTGCTAACTATGATCTTATAGAAGTCCTCTTGAAGACATTTCTCACACACAAAGTGTGGGTGACACTTTATGCCATATATAAGGAGAAATTCCAGGCAGGTGAGAAAGTGGTCCTGTGGTGAGACTAGAGAGTAAGAATAAAAGGCTTAATTTTGGGACAAAATGAGCAGATCATGTACACCAACTGTGCAATACTGGCCCAATCACAAATTATTCATCAAACTTCCTTTCTGTAGTACAGTTATCAACTCAGTGAGGTAAGATTTCCATCTGCCTGTGGTACAAGTAAATTAAACCCCATTGCTATAGGCATTTATAATATTAAAAATCTTTACTTACGTTTCAACAAATTATTTTCTTTCCTTAAAAAACAAGTTTCTTATATTACTACTTAATTCCATTAATAAGGGGGAAAAAAGGAAAAAGCTCTAAGTGATACCAGAACATGTAGCTTGACCTTCCAAAAGAATTTTTTTCTTTCCATAATTAGAAGTAAAAATAGAGAGAGAAATGTAGGGTGATCTTTCTTCGTAAGAATACTGCTAGTCCATCTTATTCAGAGCAGAAGAATTCTCATAAGATCCCTGCTAAAAAAAAATATACATCCCATAAAGAAACCAAAACCACAAACTTTAAAGATGTTTTATTTCTGTTTTCACAGTAAACAAGATTTGGGTTTTTGTGTTGTTACGTAAGGACAAAAATTAGGTTTTCCGTAAGAAAGTTTTCATTTGAAAACTCTTTTTGGGATTTTATAATCCCTTAGTTAATATGTGATATATGTGAATTTCTTGTTGATTATTCTTTGAAAGAGAGCTCTGATTTTATACTACGGAAAATTGAAAGTGAAAAAAAGAGAACTTTATAGAGGAATCTCATACTTTCATGCTGGCAATTATTCAGTTTTCACTTTGCCTGAAAAGTCTGGGGTGCTTACCCATAGCTACAGTTCTGTGTATATATGTAGTTTAGGGAAGAAAATTCAGTTGGGGTTTTTTTTCCAGTTTAAATAATTTTTAGTATTGTCAATTTCTTACATAGCCACCTCCATGATTACTTTTTGTATGGAAACAGAAGGATAAGACTTATCAACCCTCTGTGAACCTCCATCACTAAATAACAATGTGCCCTGAAGGGAGATTTACTTCAGATCTCCAAAGACCAGCAGGAAGAGTGCTGTAGAACTTTGCTGGTGAATAGTTATCAGAGGAATGGTTTTAGCATTAAAAAAAACACGAAAAACCACATTTATATTTACAGATTGATTAGAGCTGCATTGTTTTTTAATTTAACATTTCATAATAATACAGGATTTTTTCCCTTGTACTTGGAATGAAACATTGAACATCTTTTGGCAAGTTGTATCTCAATATTGAATCTAGGTCTTTAACACTACCCATGATATCAGTAATACTAATAATACCCCTTTGATAAACGAAATTATCTTTCTAAGGGTAGAAGGGAATTGATAAAACAATTGGCTGAAACTAAAAAAAATCATGGAAATTGCCCCTAAGGAGAAGTTGGTAATAGAGGCCTCCTGTGCAGACTAATTCAGAACAGCTCTCTGGCCTTGACTGGTTTGCCACTTACATGTATGTTGTGGTGTTAAAACATTCAGTTTTAGTGCACTCTCATTGCCCATTGCACTGGCTGCAATAAACACAAGCAATCTGTGCTCTCTGTATGACAAAATGTGGAGGTAAACGTTGCAGAACTTCAGTTTTTGAACATCACACAGGACACAGAGCTCATGGGAAATCACAGATACTGAGAATACAGTTGTGGGAGCTCTTCGTACTTCCAGACATTTTGTGCTGATGTCCTTCATAATGAACGGGGCTATGACTCCCAGTGCATCTCCAGACCATTGAGATTGCTCTTGTCTTCCATGGAAAAAGTGTGATGATTCTCTCAGCCCAAATTTGTATGGGCCACTAACAGAAAACTGTAACAGAAAACTCTTACAGGAGAAAATATATTAACAGAATAATATAAAACTAGGTAAGTGTTCTACTGATGACTCCCAGAAAATACACAAGTAACCACTGGATCAGGAAGCTGAACCCTCTGCTCACGATCAAATTGCCCTAACCATTAGCCCAGAGTCAGAGCTCTGTTTATCAGTGCTTTTATCACTCCTTTATTTGTCCTACTGGGTCTTCTTTTTAATTTTTTTAGGTGCTAGCAATAACTTCAGCTTGCAAAATAGTGCATGTCAGGTATGTGCCAGATGGTGTGTTCCAGGTACTCCGCAAGAAAGTGGGAAATATTTTACTTTTCTTCAGCAAGGGAAGGGCTCTGAACCCAGATCTCCCTCCATCACGGATATATCTTCTTCACTGGCTGCAATATAAGAGAGACAGTTGGTTTCTGCTTCTCCAGAGATGTAATTAAAGAAAGCAGTGGCCAAAACTACATTTCTTGAGCCGGGTTCTGCAGCTGCAGTTTGTAAATCTTACCAGATTTGTCCCTGAGGCAGAAAGTGCAGGACCTGTGTTATCTGAATGCTGAGGTAGGATAGATCCCTGCCATCTCCCTTTTGGCAAGTCAGTTGCTTCACAACATGAACAGAATCAAAATTAGTGGGAAAATTAGGATAAAAATGCTGAATTTGGGGAACTTAGGCGCCACTGGGACTATGAGCAGGATTTTTCAGGTTTATTACTTTGGAATGAGATGCCAAATTCCTGTGCATTTTAGGCACTTGTATCCAATTTAAAACCATTTTTCATTCATATGTGACTTTGTGGTCTGTATAAGTGAGACAAACACATGGAGCAATAAGCAAAGAACAGAATAGAGGCGTTACCTGAGACCAGCAGAAGTCAATGAAGAGCCAGAATATAAGCCCAAAATGTGTCAAGACTATTTTCTACTTTAGCACAATGAAAAGGAGTTTATGAAATTGTTCTTCCTGTCCTTCTGGATGTACATTGTGCGTCTTAACTTTGCTATTGGAGAACTTCGGGTTAAACTTTTATTTTTTTTTAGCTTCGATAAAGTAAAACACATCTTTATATTTTGCAATTACCAAATGCTTTGGCAATAGATAGTGAGGCCATAAATTGAAGACATCACAGGCGCAACTAAATTAAGTGGAAACATGAGAATCTAGCTCAATGAGTGCAGTGAACTGTGTATTTTTGCTACCATAGTTTGTATTTTAGTAGTTTACAACTGAGAAATTCTTCCAAGATTTTTCTTAAATATAAGTACAGGTTTTGTTATTGCCTTTTGAGTATTGATTGAACAAAGTGATCGGATTTTCTCTACTGCTGTTAGGCATACATGACTTCAATTAAACTCTCTCTTCCTGCTCAGGCAGTATACTAAAAAGCAAAAAAAATTCACTGAGAACATGTCGCAGAAGGAAGAAGACTTCCAAGTTGTTGTTCTCAACCACTTGTAATGGAGTGTATCTAGAAAAAGGTGAATTATGCCTTAACAAATGCAAAAAATAGTGTTTTCCCCATCACCTAAATACTTCGTGTATGGTTCTTTGTGTATCTGTATAAGACAAACATTCTTTTTTTTAGGTGTCCCTTTTTTTTTTTTTTTTTTTTTTTTTTTTTTTTAAAAAATTTTNTTTTTTTTTTTTTTTGTAAAGTCGTCAAAACATAGTTTCCTTAACCTTTATATCTACTCCTAGGAGTTTTTTCTGTGCTTGCAAGTACTTGCATAAATGAGATTGAATTTTTTTACTGTTATGATTGTTTCATTACAATATGAAATGTTAAACTATATATGTCACCTTACACTAATTAAATCTCTCTTCCAAAAGGTCCCTTCCGATTTTATTCAGTTTTGTAACTATAGTACTCTAATATTTTGGGTTTGCCCTTGTCTGGTTAGATTTTCGTGCCAGTAAAACTTATTTTTAGCTTGATCTATGAAATCACGTTGAGATTTAATTGAAAATATTCACAGTAATAAGTGCTGTTCTTGTTGCTATTTGCTGCAGTAAGACCTGTCAAGTACAAATTTGTACTATGAAGGAAAAATTACTTTCCTGTGATTAACTAAATCCATTAATAGTTATCAACATTGCTTATTTTTTTATAAACTGGCTATCTTAAATGTTTTTTTAAAGATAAAATTAATACAATTTTTCTTATAGCCTGCAGTGTTCAGACAGTGCCATATTTAACAACTATATTAAGTAGAAAAGATAACACAGCAACACCTCACAAAATAAAACTGATTTCTATAGAAACTCGGTATTGTAGATGTTCTAAAATCTATAAATTACGTTTAGGCAATACTCTAAGGGTTTTTTTTTTTTAATACAGCATATATTAACATCAGAAAAAATCAGACAAAATCAGAAAACATCAGAAAAATACCACTGAATTTGAAGGCCTAGTTAAAGCCTTGTCTGTGTTTCACCAAAAAGGTACTTTTTCTTGAGCAGCACAAAGAACCTCTTCTCCCTGCTACCAGCAATTTCCTTGTTCTGTCACTCTTTTTCAGTCAATATGTCCTCTTTGTTTCACGAGGAGAGGAGAAATAGAGAAACCCTTCAGCTGTGTCACTGGTGCCACTGCTACACTTTGTGTTTTCAGTTCACCATCTTATCAATGGCTAAAGTCACGTCTTCACCAGCAAGAGGACAGAAGTGCCAGAAAGCTTAGCAAATGACTTGCAGCTAAATACATGAAATACAGAAAAGTCTGGAGAGAACTGTTCACTGTGCTGAAGACCATACTGCCATAGGAGTTATCTTTAAAAGAACCATTTCTCAGCTAGCGGGCAGGCTGAGAGACTCCTCATGTTCTGTTGATGTACTCACAAAGCAGGGACCCATCAGAGGTCAGGCTGCATGGAAATACACAGATCAGTCAGTTCAGCAGCTTCCTTACCGAGAGGTCTGGAAGTGTTCAGTGCTCAGTAGAAGTCACTAACTTGCATGTCTTTTGCTATTCCATTTAAACAAGCGCTTTCATGCAGTGTGTTGGCAGATTATTGAAATTGTGGAACAGAACCCCACTGGGAAAGAGATTCTTTGCAATTTTGAAATGAATTTTCTCAGATGGTCCAAGCTGCATCTTGGCTTATACAGCCATACTTGTTTCCTCTCAGTGGGGACATGACTCTAACCATGTGCCAGTTTTGTCCATGTTGCATATTCTCAGGTTTTCAGGACTGAGAAAGAAAATTTTTAGCATTTGATTTGACCCTAGTGCCATGCTATACTCATCTGGCATTTGAAGATATGCAGTATACATGGAAAGGAATCTGAAGGTCTCCTTCTGGAAAGACCTCTAAAGCTCTCAAATTTTCAATCACTTAAGGTTATATTTCTAGAGATAAATAAAAAGACTGTGGTCTCTGGTACTTTGGTACTATAAGTATAGTCTAAGAAAATTAGTTTCATGCCATCACCCTCCATGATGGAGGATTTATTTGTCTGTGTAGACTGTAACTCCTTGTGTTTTATAATGCCTTGGCTAATTTCATCTGCATTTGAATGGGTAGATCACAAAGATAATTAAATTCAGGAGGACATGGTAGATAGCAGAGCAATGTGCTCATAATATTTAACCTGTATGTAAGTCCTACTGCAGCTTCTATCTCCACAATTGTTATTCTGAGTTTTAGTTTCGTGTTTCCTGATTATTTTCTTTTACATATATATATATATATATATGTGTAGATATAAGTGTAGACAGGATAGAAGTGGCTGAAATCACAGTCAGTGATCACACAGGTAAAACTCATTAAAATCCTCATTAAATTAATTTAAATTTTTGAAATATCACCAAGAATTCTGTTCTCATGTGCAAATACTTTGTAGGCAGCTAATTAGCCATTTTTAGCTGAGTTCCTTCCCTTATGTGGAGTTAACTGTGTTTTCCAGTTCCACTTTTAGCCCACCAATTCCTGGGGTTTTTTCCACCTCTCCTCCTGAATTATGGCATGTCTGTCTAGTGTCTAAATACCATAGATGTGAAGCCTTTTTGTTTTCAGCACAGAGAGAGTTTGGATGTCATTGAAATTAAGTATCCTTGATATGAAAGCAAATACGAAAACAGTGACCTCCTAGGAATTTTCTAGATTCGAGAAAAAAAAAAACAAAAAAACTTGATAATTAAAAATATTATGAAGAAACTGTTCTACCAACTGTTCTACGAAAACAGAGTTCTGTAAGACATGGGTCTTAAATCAGTAGGAAAGGAAGGTACTAACATCATAGGACAACATTGGTATGAAAGGAAGGTAGCAAAGTATATTTGACTACTAAAAATGTAGAGGTCCAGGATGAAGGGCTGGTCTGTGGCTGGTAGCAGGCAACCTGTTAAGAAGACTTTCAACAAATATGAACTGCAGCCTGAAAGCAGAAGTGATTGGTGAGGATGAACCACAGCAGGAGCTAGCAAGGCAGACTTTAATGTGAGAGAAAGAGTCAAGAGGTGAGGGAAGTGCAGTATGGAGAAATTCAACAATTATATCAGTAAAAGAAGGAGAAGTAGGCACACACAGGAGGGGACTAAATGACAGCATGAGTCTGGCTGCATGTTAGAGTGTGGGAATCAGGAACAAGTGAGTTAGAGGAAGACTAGCAGCTGAGGAAGAATATAGCAAAAGAGAAAAGCTTTTGTGAAGGAGAACGGTGTAGGACTTCTTGGAGTGACTAGGGCAATCCTTCTGAGATAGCAGAGCACATGAGCAACTCAGACAGCAATTCTTTGTTTTTCTGAAGTGTCATGCTTTCTTCTTCCCTACTCTTCATAAGACTTAATTAATTTTCTGCTACTGTTTTGGCTCAGTAATTATTTATTGTTAGTGTATTACCACTTTATTTTTAATATTAAGTATTCAATAATTAATACTAAAATAAATTTAATATTTAAAAACTGTTGTGGTTTCTAACAAGCAAAAATAGTAATTTAAAACCACTTCTTTGCTAGGGACAGGAAATGAGATTATAGTTTCACAGAGCCAGCCTCATCGCAATTAAAAAAAAAAAAAAGTAAGCCAGCTGTGTTAAATTCTCTTTTTCATTTGATTTAAAAGTTCATTTGGATTTTTATGCTGCCTTAAGATGCCTTTCTGAAGTATCTCTTTTAATTTTATAATGAAAAACAGAGAGAAAATATGGTGATTCCTTGAAAAAAATTTAGATTCATTAGTCTCAATGAAAGCAAGCATTATTTGAATGTGTTTGAGAAGTACACATAGCTGTCAAAGATATATGATTATAATATTGCCCATATATATGCATATATGTGCTTTCTAGATGTATATTTTAAGGCTTTCATTTCTTCGTAACTTCAGTTGTTCTACAACTATTAGAAATATTGGAGGCTACACCTCTCAAAAATAGTATCACATCTCTTAGTCAGCATACTGCATTTCCAGACCAAATCTCCTAAATCCCTGGAGCTCTCTTGTCTCCCTCCCAAATCCCCTCCTAGTGGGAGACAAGCTGTGCAAATGGTGACTGTCACAGTCCAGCCTAAGCTCAGGTTCCTTGTTTTCATTAAACCTGTAGGAAGTTAATACCTTTAAGATCTCTATCTACCAGGGAATGTAAATGAAAATGTTTCATAGGTTGAAAAGTCAGTAGGAGGAAAAGAATGTCCACATGGGCAGACAGCAGAGCCATGTAAGAAACTTTTACTTAGGGTATGCTTGGTAATTATACCCTTATCTGTCCTACTGGGCAGCTGCAGCCACCCTGCCTGGTTGTGGCACTGGCCATTGCTGGGTTCTTGGTGCATCACGACAGGATAATCAATACTGATGATAAACCTCAGTCCTGAAATGGAGCTTTTCTCATCTTCTCTTCTCAGCCTGGGCTGAGCACAGAATTACCAGCTGGATGCGTGAATTGGCTTGGATGCTTGGTCATGGAGTTTGTAATGCCTTTCTAAGGGACTATGCCATGAACTGAGTCTTCAGGCAAATTTAAAGCCAAGTCTATGTAAATGAAGCCAGTAATCTTAAAAATTAATAGTATATTGTAGACATGCTGAGTTATTTAGAAAAACATAATTTGAGCAACATACAGAAACTAATAGCTTCATGCTGATAACATTTTTGGTCCTTTCCTGAATGAGCTTCCTGAGAGTGAACACACTTGTTCTGGCATTGGCAATGGATAGCTGGATTAACAACTCTCTTTCTAATTTCTATAATTCTCTTTGTGAAAACTGATCTTTTGTATATACTATCCTAATTTAGATATCCTAATTTAACTCCTTCATTCCCATCTTCCAAATTGAGCCATTGTGAGAAAGTCAGTGCCTACACTGATATTTCTTTGGCAGCCAAGCAACATCTTGACTTCTGTGACTCTTCCATGGAAGTTCTGCACTGTTAGTTCTTCAGTTTATTTTGTAATAAATTTGCAGTAAAAGGGTATGAGATTTTTTTATTCTAATCTGTTGAGAGCTTCAGAAGTGATCTACAGATCCCTCTCCATATGCAGATCATGCATAAAATTTAGAACATTTCAGTCATGGCTGAAGAAGGCCATAGAAGTGCTCCAAGAAAGAAGGGTGAGATTCACATGCAGGCATGGAAAATGATTTCTTAATAATGACTATTACTGCCACCCACTCCTTACCAGATTGAAAACACACTAAAGCTTTGTTTTGCAAAAGCCTAAGCCCTAAGCAGAAAGAAGATCAATTGAAAGAATGAATGAAATTAAAGACTTCACCATTGATTATTCTTGGAGCTATTTTTTCCTGTTACTTTCTTCAGCACTTAATGGTAGACCCTTGCTTAGTAGGCACAGTGTATGTATATTTACTAGGCAGTAATATGACAGACACAGGAATGATGAGACTTGATATTGGACAAAAATAGATTAGTCTTGGCCTGTCTGTAGAGAAAATTGTAAACAATGAATTTTTTAAGGCAAACACTGTTTTACAGTAACACTCTTTCCCAAAAGTAGTCAAGTTCTATTCTTGGGCTGTACTTCTGTGCTGTATACACAGTTCTATCCCGCAGCCCAGCGTATCATGGTTTCCTCTGTATGTTGGCATGCCCTCATGTACTTAGTAGGTCATCATCATCATCACTGGAAAAATACTAGACATTTTCCTTGCCTACTGTTCTGACAGACTTTCTATCTCTCCTTTTATTCCTAAAAATTCCTAAAAACCTTGGTGTCCTGAACTTCAACATCCTTTATGATTCATCCTCTTATCCTTACTCACTTTTGTTTCTCATGAAGTTACTTCTGTTCCTTTCACTCTGACAGCAAAGGTAGATGCACAGATAGCATTTAGACTGAATAAAAACTAGCAAATTATGTTTGTTCACAACTGTGGGTAGACCAGTGCAAGGAGTGTATTATCAATACTTATTTATACTTCATTTTTGAGTAAATTCCTTTGCTTCATTACAAAATACACTCTTGCATGCATATAAACTAGGTAAGTGGTGTATCTTACAATTTTAGGCCCTCAGATTTGGGTTACATGGTTGTTCAGTGGCTAGAAAACCATGGAATGTGTGAATTAAGTGTTTTCTCCCCATGAAAGAAGAGAGGGGAAATGAAGAATGTTTATTATGCGACAAGAACAGGATCGTTCTCTCTCTCACTCTGTTTACATACACGTGTACACCACTATATTTTATGGAAAAAAATATTTAGATTATTATAGTTCAGCAAGGGAGGTAAGATGAGCATTCAGAAAAGAAATTTTGGGAGGATATTGTTCAGCAATGGAGAAATTAATATAAGCTGTCAGAGAATGTACAGCTCAGTGGAAGTAACTTTTATTAGAAGATTATTCCTGTGCATGGTTGATGTGCAAAGTGTACCAAGAGCCTAAAATTATTCTGCCCAGCCTGGACTTCTGTTATGTCATCAGCTCCTTGGCTGCTTTGACAGAAAGGTGGTTTTCTGCACACTTGGTGCTGTTCACACTTCCTGAATGTATGCTGAACCATCATTCATATCTTCTCATGAGCATTAACTCTGTGCCAGTAAACTTATTTTCCATATATCTGTGCACCTTCTTTTGTCTTATAGTACAAAAAAAAAGCCCCCTTTTTAGTTGCATCCTAGATGTTAACAGGTGATGCTTTGAAACCTTTTGGAACATGTTGTATTTTACTTCAGCTGGTCATATTAGATGCTCAAAATTAACAAGTTATATGGCCAGTAATTACCTAATATGATCTTAATAGCCTAGGTTAGGACTATTCTGTTTCCTCTTATTTTGTGAACAATACTGAATTGGTTCATAAAAGTGATAACTGGCAGTAATATAGACATACTGCTGGCAAATTGCATCAGTGTAGAAGCAGCCATAAGCAGAATGGAGCCATTTCACAGCACAAGTATTTATGCCAGTGAATGCCATGTATTCCTTTCAGAACATTTTTAATACAATGCCAAAACTGTTAGCATAAAAGGATAATTGCAATGTTACTTCTATTTGTTCTGAAAATAAATCTCCAGTACAGACAGGGAACCATAAAAGGAACAGGAATGCAGCTTCATTCCATTCTCAAATCTATCATTTAGATGTTCAGCGCACATACATTATCTTTTTATTTTGCAGAAGTATTTAATACAATGCTAAATAATAAATGTGTAGTCTTGAGCATGCAGTTTTTTAAAGAAAAGGTCACTAAAAGTATCTCAGTCACGAGGAAGAACAGCTGTGTTCCTTGCTATTGAACTTCAAAGCTCTTTTAGAAATCTATTAACCTGATTTTCATGTGACTATTTACCTAGATTCATCATATTCAGCACTTATGATGATAATATTATTTTGCATTGACATCATTATTTATCACCTCAGTTAATCTGCATTTAACTGGTTTCTCCCACCACCTTGATGACTGAAGAGAGTTGGATCCAGATATTCTCATTACAAGATTGTGGCAAAGAAACAGATCTTGAGTCTTAATGCACATTTATCTCTTCTGTAGAAGCACAAGAAAGTAGAGCAGGTGACAAAAAACATCGAATGGACCTTGATGAGAGACTGAAAATAAAGATGTTAGTATGGTCACCTGCAAATGCTGAGTGTTTTCAAACTATGGATTCCAAAGTCCTGCAGCAAGGGACCTGCAGTCTCAAGGACCCAGGAAGTCCCTTCCAGCCATGGTGCCCTTTTACTCCTTCACAGCGGCTGGAGGTCATGCTTTGCAGTGTAGTTGTTGGGTGTCTGTCCCACGAGTGCACTTCAGCTGGCAGGTAGAGTTGGTCAGAGGACACCATCTGGAAGGACCTGCTTCCCTGCACCTCGAGGAACATATAGAAGGGACTCAGGGCAGTAGAAAAGGCAATAACCACATTACTTGATGATTTAGGCAGTTGAAAACGAAGTCAAATTTCCTATAATGTCATCTGGTTAGGGGCCAGAATATAACCAAAGCCTCTGTGGTCTCTGAAACATATTTCTCTCTTAGTTTCACCCAATCCAAAAGGATAAAATCAGTCTGGTCTGAGCTCAACAGCGGCTCTTCAAATCTCATGAGATAACCCTCCCAGCACAATCTCCTTCAGCTGCCCCAGGCTGTGTCCTCAGTCTATTTTCCTTTCTCTGTTGCAGATTTCCATGTTCACAGTTTTCATGATTGCTGAAGTTCCCTTTCACAGCTAACTTTTTCTGGTTTAAATTTTTTTCTTCCATTTGACTCTGTCATTTGCGTGCCCTAAGAAGCAATGGCTTAGTTTATCATTCATTTATATATCATCTATCTTCACCCAACATTTAAGTTCTCTCTCTCTGTCTCTCTCATTATCTGTTTGCCAACATCTTGGCCACATAATTTTACTTATATTCAAAGACTTCCCTAGTTAGGAAGGCAAAAAAAGTTTCCCATTTTTCTTTATAGCTGCATTTTGTAAAATGGCCAAAGTTTATAATTTTCTGTCTGTGTCCATTATACATGAACCTGAAATGGGATTATGTGATACACCTCAGTCCCACTGGATGCAACAAAAAGCAAGCATAGGACCTGAGTCAAAATCTGTATACTGAAAGAGGCTTAAATCCCTGAGTTCAAGCAGAGTTGGTCACTGTCTGATACAGATTTTTATGTGTTGAGGCTTTCCAAAAGAGAAGAGAAATATTTTCATGACTCTTTACAGCTTAGAAGTTGTTCAAAAAATAAGAAAGTTTATTTCTTCTTAAGTCATCTCAAATTGAAGTTGTGGTTTAATGTTTTCTCCCCTCTGTTTTGACTCCACATTCAAATTCTTGTGTTTATTTTTTTCACCAAAATATGAAGCTACAATTGTTAGGAAAATAATATAACAAAGCAGAACAGAAAATACTATTATTGTATGGACCTCTGATGGCCCCACAGCCTCAGAGAGGACACAGAGCTAGAGCAAGTAGGAAGAGATGCAATTAGGGTGATGAAAAATATAGAATAGAATTTTTTCAGTTCAGAAAAAAAATTACTGAAGGAGATGATTGAGGGCTGTAAAATCAGGGATACTGTGAAAAAGGTGACTACAGAATGATTTATTCCAAGTTCTCACAATGCAAGAACTAGGGCATTGCAGTCAACTGCCAGGCAAAGAAGCAAGAAGTACTTCTTCACAGTACAAATTTAGGCTGAGGGACCCATTCTATAGGATGCTGAATGGACCTGATGTATGTACTGGCTTAAAAAGAGATTAGACCAAATGAGCTTGGTTTGACCTAGTTATGGCAATTAAACACAAAAGCCTCTAACTCACACATCCTCTAAACCAGTGATCAGCAAAACAGAGGTGTTCCTTTCTATATTTTTTTCTTGAATATGTTTCTTAGGCATTCGTATTTGCCATGGAGACAGAGGGGATACTGAACAATTGGGCATTTGTATTTTCCTGATGTGGCCATTTTTATTTTCTTGTTTTCTTCATATTTATCTCTTGTCAGGGAATTGAAAAAAGTCTGATAATTAGACTAAATAGATGTTGGAACCCAGAAGTTTGTGTGGCAGACTCAGGTCTTTAAAGTAACATCTCTTGTCTCCTCACTCTGAAGACTTCATCTGTTGTAAGTTTTGGTTGACTTTTTGCAAAAGTCTGAGTAGCTCATATCAAAGCTGGATGTCATTATCCCAGTTAAACAGCTTAACATTTTTTAAAGCTTTTTGTCTTTAGTCCTAATTAAAAATACTTATCTCTCTCCTAAGAACAATGTTCAAATCATGATCTTAGCTAATTGTAAAAGATTTTAAATCAAATAAGTGCATAGTTCAACTGATTTCTGTGCTTACCTGACATATTTCTATGAAACCTCAAATTTAATGATAATCTAGAGAAGTTAATGAAACTACATATTTGCAAATGTATAAGCAAAGACAAGATGTGACCCCATGCCTTTAGTAGACTTTGGCACCAATAGTTTAACTGTGCAGTCTGTACCTTTCTGCTATATATCACATTTCACAGAGTAAAATAAGGTTTAAATTAAAATTTAAAACATTCTCAAAATATTTACAGGGAAAAAAATGTTCTGCTATGCTCATTTGTCACATTCATTTTTAGAGAACATTTTTCCTCTCTTTTCATGTGTACAGAACTGAACTCATCTGTGTATTAAATGACCCTGAATCTAAAGATATTCTGCAAACTAAACACTAAGATATTAAGATTATTAAACATGGTGGGACTGAATAAGAGTAGCATATAGAGAAAATTAGAAGTTTATTAACTAAACTTTATTAAAACACTAACTGGAGGCCCACATTATAACATTTAGAAAAGAGTCAGCTATCTTTGATGTACTGCATAATAGGCAGATGTAAAAAAAATGTATTCAAATAACTCATTTGCTCAACTTAGTGGGTAGCTTCTATTCTAATTGAATTTTGTAGAGCTCTCTAAACAAAAATGCTGGTGCAGAATCCTGATGAAAGTCTAACATTTGTTAAATCCACAAAGGATTATTTTAGAAAGTAACAATAGCCAGTATTCATACACACACACACACACAAGGAATTTTAATTAACAAAATGTGTATCTGTTTTATTTTGTTTCTGAAACAAAAGAAACAGGGTACTGGGGTAAGAAATAAGCAAAGAATTATTGACTTGACTTTTAGGGTTCTGGGAACCCGGCATCCCTGAAACATCCCTCCAAAAGAAGCAGGAGGAAAAGTTTCTCAGCTCCGGTGCAAAATATCTTATGTGCTATTCAGCTGAAATTTATGAAGAAACACTTAACAAACATATTATTTTTTTAATAAAAACTTAGTTATGTTGATTATTTGGGGATTATTTTTAACTTATCATTTATATGTAAGAATATTTCAAATTAAATATACATTGTCTATGAGATATATCAAACAGATGGGCTGTTGTCCTGACGCCTTTTATCAGCCCATCATCAACTCCTACACTTTTTCCAGTATAAAATATGATATAGATACAAGTGGATGTGAATAAATACAATATAGCATTTTTGTGGGTATGAATACAACACATGTGCATGTAGACAGACACACAAGTGTGTAATACAGAGGAACAGTCACAATGTAGCTGGGCATCTCCATCTGGACTGGGGGCTGGGAGGTGACCTGCCTATTTGATTTATTTGCAGATTGGCCCTTGGGTTTCTGCATGGGTGAGCCAGAAGAACCTGTGTGCTGTAACACTGAGCACTCTCTTGAGTTCAAAACTTGATGTGCCTTGACTAGTCCAAAAAGGTTTGACAACCTCTTTTACACAGCTGACAGTCAGCAGCGGTACCAGTTCTTTTGGGATTCTGTCATCTTCTAGGTTTGGTTCTGTCATTTTTGTGGCTGTAAGTAGTTCCCAGTGGAGTCCATGCATTTTCTATTTTCAGTTATCATTGGCTGTTAAACTCCTCTGGGACTGAAAATTCATTCATTTGCCATAGTTGGTACTCTGGCACTGCACTGGCACTGCAAACAGATCGTTTTAAATGTTTGTCCATTGAGTACAGAGGGAGCCTAGGCAGCTGGTTTAAACCAGGCTCCTAGTTTTAATATGCAGGAGTGAAAGGAGATTACTCTTGATGCATTTCACTGTCACACAGCATAGCAGGGCTGCAAATACCTGAGGTGACTCCAGGCAAACAAGTGACATAATTTGCAAAACTATTTAGCCTGGCTAAATGCAGGACTGATTTAGTTTCCAGTCCCCAAGCTAGGGGTACAGGACCAGCTCCATTGTGCTCTGTAAGTAAACACATTATGTCACACAGCATGAACCATTCAGACTTTTTACCCTTCTCTTCTTTAACCCAGAGAAACACCTTCGCACTTAGATGAGTCACTTACCACTAGCTATGGGGAATTCTGTGACCCTTGAAGGATAGCCTTACTGACTTTTATACTGTTAAATAGACTGATCTTTATTAGAATTATGCTGGTGCTGCTTTTCATTTAAAATAGCTAATACAAGGAGATAAAGAAAGAGGTGCACATTTCACTTTCCCTTCCACTGAGGAAATCATAGTCCTCACTTCAGTAAGCCAGTCTGAATTCGCACTAGTAAAAATTACACTAGTAAAAAGAAAACTGATACAAACCACCTCTTAATATATATATGTAGGCAAATATTGGTAGCGTGTTATTTGATAATACATTTGAAATATTGTATGCTGATGGAGACTATCCAGATGGGAGGAAGTTTTTGCAGCTGACTTACTGGGGATAGTGTAAATTTGGTGCCATGTCTTTTTATTCTGCTACCTGAGGTTTTTATTTGCTGTGCTGCTCAGATTGCAAACTCTTTTGAGCAAAAAACTCAAACTATGAGTTCATACAGTGTTTTCTATACTCAGGTCCAAAAAACTGATCAAAATTGTGAACATTATTCACAGACCTATGCTCATAGGTGGTTCTGAAGATGAATAAAGTTATCTTGAGGTTGGCATCAATGATATATCTCTTACCCTTTAATTTCCAGTCATGTACACTTTAGGTGATAGGCTAAATTATACCTGAAAGATACTGAACCACATATCTGAGGGATCTTTAGAAAGTACGATATATTTAGATCATCTTGGATGGGACACCTTACTAACTGGAGAAGTAAAATTTTTCTTAAAGGTCAATGGAGGTAAAGAAGCTAAAGTCATTCAGTATTTTGCAGGATCCAACACATGCACGGAGTCAAATTCATAGTGGCATATCTAATCTGTAATCTATATTAGCTAGTGCTACTAGTAATAGTAACAGTAATAATAGTAATAGAATACTAGTCAATGGAATTTTACTGCTCTTTGTTTGTTATTCTCAGTCCTTAAATACAAAATTGTGAAATGATGTCCAGAATGCTTTTACATGTAATTCTATGTGAGCAAAAGGTTTCTAAGAGTTCCAGGTTATACACACCCATTAAAGCTTCATATATGGTGTTTCAAATCACATTCAAACTCATTAAAATAGTGATAGCATGGCTAACTGGCTTTCAAACATGAAATGTTATTTGCAGCATAGGGATTTAGATCTGTAGAGAAGGTTATGCTGCATTACAGCATTAAATCACACAGGGGTTGTTCTCTGGCACTGAGTCCAGTTGGCACAGGTACCCAAATCCATACTGTGATACTCTCCTAGACTCCAAAACAGGCTTTGGATATGATTCCTGGCCCATTTGAACTTCTGAATCACAACATCATTAGAGGTACTCGAGAACTTTAAGCTGATACTGTGCTAGAGACTTTTCTAAAAATGTACCAGTAAAATGATCCAGTTCCTTACAGCAGCCTTCCAGTACCCAAAGAGGGCCCAAAAACAGCTGGAGAGGGACTTTTGACAAGAGCATGTAGTGATAGGACAATGAGGAATGGCTTTAAACTGAAAAAGAGTAGGTTTAGATTAGATATTAGGAAGAAATTCTTCATTCACAGGGTGGGGATGCACTGGCACAGTCTGCTAAGAGAAGCTGTGGATCCTCCATCCCTGGCAGTGTTCAAGGCCAGGCCAGATGGGGCTTGGAGCAACCTGGTCTAGTGGAAGATGTCCCTGCCCATGGCAGGTGGGTTGGAACTAGATGATCTTTAAGGCCAACCCAAACCATTCTGTGATCCCATGCATCAGAATGTGTCCTGATATTATATGTGCTCATGTAGACATAGCTGTGGATTACCAAAATATAAACAAATGAAAGCAAAAAATGAAATTGTTTTTTCATCAGGAGTGACATTTTGGCATTCATTGATTAAGAGACTGCTGAAGAGACTGCTATGACTCAAACACCATGGAAATGAGAGTAGTGTAATGACAACAGCACACATTCCTCTGCCAGAACTACAGAGCATGAAAACTTACAAAATAAAACAGAAATTTGTGATTTTGAGATAAACATAACATCACTAGATAAAAATATTTTTAAACTTTTCTTGGAGAATATTTTTTATTGCTATTTCTGGATGAATCCCAGTGCCCACCAACTGACTCAGTTTCTAGTCAGTGAGTTTAGTGCTGACTATTAAAATTAAGGTGTTTCATTAGTGAATTGGTTTCTCTAAAGACGGAGCCTTTGTAAAATATCTATTAAGACTTAAAGTATTCACACCCCATACATTTGCACCTGCAAGAAGAGAAATTTATGCCCTTGTGAAGACGACAGGGCTTCCAGTGACATTCTGAGCACTTTCAGAGATTCCAGTCTACCACGTAGCAGCAACCATAAAGATCTAAGTGGAAGCCAGGCTGGCTGATAGGTGGAACTGGTTACCTGGGGACTACACAGTGCAGGCAGTATGAAAGAGCATGATTTACAAAATAGATGTAGCAAGTCCCTGCATGGCTTTGCATAGCATAAACATGCCCCCTCCCCCAAATTGGTTGTTCTGCACTGAAATAATGCACAGGACTGTGGGATATAGTGTTTTTACTGAATGTAATCTCTGGTCTTGTGAAAAAACCATAACCTAATAGGCACGGAACTTGGCAAAATTGCATCAGCTTAATATATATTAACCTTCTATAGGTTATTTCAAAATTGCTTTACTGACTTGCAAGACAAATGTCTTTTTACAATGCTGACATTTGGACTTAGCAAAGCTTTCACCACTTGATGATAACATATTACTCTTAAAAGGCAAACATATTGAACCAGACCTGAACTGTAGTGCAATGTCCCCAGTGAACTCTCTAGGCATTACAGTCCTTGAGTGCAGAGAACAATGTGTGACAGGTACACACCTTGCTTTCCATCCAATTGTTTCCATTTGTCATTTTCACGTGTTGTTTGCAAAATACATTTCATTTTGGCAGGATTTTTTTGTACTTTTTTATCGTCTGGAAAAATACAAGCATAGCAATCATAGCATGCTTTTCTGCAATATGTCTTCTTAGGTAACATCAGCAGACTGCTGCATCAACAGAGGGGCAGGGCCTTGTGCTCCGCAAGCTGCTCAAGGGCCAGTGGTTCTATACTGGTTTTATCCCGTCTCTACTGAAGATGGAATTATAAGGGAAACAAATCATGTTTCATGAAGTTACAGTTTCAGAAACTAGTTACATTGTCCTCCTCTAAGACATTTTGAAAACCTTCAGTGGAGTACACAGGCCACTGCAGTAATAAGATTTGAATGTATACATGAATAACTGCAGCTTGTTTCTAAGCTGATGGGTCCAATAAATTATAAAGGTTACTCTCAGAGACAAAAAAGGTGGATTAGGATCTAAACAGAGAAAGCAGATAGCCTCCGTGTATGAATTTATAATAAAAACCCCAAACCAAACAGTAACACTACTACTTGGATTTAGGGTTTTTTGGAGTTTGGTATTTTTTCTTGTGGGTTTCTTTCTCAGGCACCTTTTTTTTCTTAAAAAATCATGTACCTTTTTATTTCTGTGCTCTTGGTTTCTCACCCTGATGAAACATTATGAAGTAATATATTTTGCCAAGCTCTAAAACACCTTGTGGTTTGCAGATTGCCTTGTGATCACAAAGATGTGAAATTATTTTAATCCAAATAGAGACAGTCAGCAGTGTAGAGGCTCTCTGCTCCAATTCTGACCTCTTAGTTACCTGTGAGCTATCTACACTGCATTGCTTCATGCTAGACCATTAGCAACTCCTTCTGTTATTTAGAAAAATTATTTTATTTTGACTTTGTGGTGTTATGGTAAACATTGGAGAAGAAAGTTAAATATATTTTATTTAAATAAGAATAGATAATTTTCACATGTGACTTTTTCCATTAAAGAAAAAGAGATAGTTACTTTTCCATATTTACTTTATGTTCCTTGAAGAAGGCTGGATACATAAAAGAATGCCAACAGCAGGATAAGAAATCCTACCATTTTGTTTAAGAAACTAAAAGTGGTATTTCTATGCCTCTGAAAGCATCCTTTGTTTCCAAGAAGAAAAAATGTTTCCATTTCTACCTTTCAAAATGATTTTTATGTTAAAATTTCCCAATTTCATTTTTAGAAATTGAAATCTGTTGGAGTTTTTTTGAAAGAGACGTAATGAAAGCATTTTCTTTCAGCTCTTCAAATCCGTATCCTCTGAAATTATCTCCACAAGGGCTGAACTGATTACAGGTAGAGTCCCACTAGCAGAGACTGTTAAGACTGTGGGAACAGTGGAACTATTTTCCAGTGTAGGGATACTGGAATTGTGTACCATCAAATGAGTCTTAATGCAGGCATGCAAAACAAGAAATTCTAGGAGAATCCTGTTTTGCTGATATAACTGCACTTGCACTAACAACTAGGGAATTCTCCCAGAACAGCTGTGTCAGTCAGCAAATCTATTTTAGTAGGAATCTGTACTGTGTACCTAGCTTGATGCTTGGAGTGGAGTTGACCTTACAGTAGAAAATGCCAAAAGGATTAGGAGAATGGAAAAATTTACTGTTAACATGTAAGCAGACAAAAAAGTTTAGCTTCATTCTCTGTGGCTACTTAATGGGGGATGCTCAGAAAATCCAAAATGTATGATTTAAACAAAGTAGAATTTAGAACACTTATATCCAATTGCTGGATATATAAATTATGTAGGAATGATTGTTACGTCATGAAACTTCAAGGTCACGCCAGAAGGTCAGTGCTGCATGGATTGGGAGCTATCGCCCTGGGGTGGAGCTCATGATTAAGACAAAGTTCATGACAAGTCAGGAACAAACTGTTTAGCAGGGCCTGTTGTGATAGAACAAGGGGTAATGGTTTTAAACTGAAAGAGGGTAGGTTTAGAAGATAAACAAAGAAAAAGTTTTTTATAACAAGGGATGGTGAAACTCTGGGATAGGTTGCCCAGAGAGGTGAGAGATGCCTCATCCCTGGAAACATTTAAGGTCAGGCTGGAAGAGGCTCTGACCAACCTGATCTAGTGGAAAGTGTCCCTGCTCATCACAGCAGCATTGGGATAGATGACCTTTAACAGTGCCTTACAACGCAAACCATTCTATGATTCTTTGACCATGTTATTCGTGATCAAAAATATACTAAGGTAAGAATAGTGAATTTTTATATGATGCAAAGCAGTAAAAACAGCCAATCCTTTGTGAAGAACCTTGTAGCTTTCTGGAATCTGCCCTTTCCTAGTGCTTGGCTACAGCTGGCACATGCTCCTCTCTGTAGGCACTGAGGACAGCCAGCACAGTCCAAACATTTAGCAAATTACAGGCAATATCAGCTTATTACTACATGTTACAAGTTTTCACATATAAACTCTATTTTACACTGAATGGGCCATGTTTTTAAATGATCTTTTCAGTATATTGTTTCAGCTTTACAAAGAGAAAAATGTTTAATTCAGTAATAATAGCAGTCATATATCCCAGTGATACTTCATCTGGACAAATCATTGGAAATTGCTTGTAGTTGGAAAATAACATTTTCTCCAACTAATACTGGTATTTATTTTTCCTTTTGTACCTTCCTAGAAGTAGATAAAAAGCTGAGTTTTCAGACTGGGTTATTTTTTGGGGCAGGGACCAATTCAGTTAATTTTTTTTCTGAGGCCCTTGTCAGGTGTTTCTTCTCTGTTGACATGTTGGCTGTCTCTGCTTAGTGCAGGTTGAGGGTACAAGAGGAGGCCAAAACTCAGTGAAATAAAACACAGTATGTATTGCACCTCAGTGGGAGGTGTGGGGGACTGGCCCTTGTGTTGTAAGAGGAAGCAATTTGCCCTTCTTGTAGTGAAACATTGCACAAAGATTTCTTGTAAGTGGGAAGTCATTAAGAGTTTGAATTATCCTTCTAATAAGTTATGCCTAACAGTTCATAGGTGAGGTGCAAGTTAAAGATAATTAACCTGTGTAAAAAACTCTTTCTGAAGACAATCATGAACAAAGTAAATCCCTTCTGTAGCAATCAAAAGAAATCTGTGGGCAATGCTTGACAGAAGACTAGAAAAGGTGGCAAAGGGCAGTAACACCTTTCCAGTCCCATTCCCAGAATATTCTTTAATCATAAAAAAGGGTGTTCAGAAACTTTAGATCACCTTTCCATAGTGACTGCCCTAGAGAATCCTCTCCAAAATGTGCCCAAGGCCTTAAGAACCCTTTTATGGCAAGGTGTGCTTTTTTCAGAAGCTGAAGCAGGCTTTAGGAATTAATCCATAATATAGACAATAATAATAATTTAAAAAAAAATCCTCCATAGATAGTTTTGCATTCTTCAATCCAGGGAACTAAGACCTCTGGGTTGAATACACAGAATTAGAAATAGGAAGTAAAGAAATTTCTTTTTTCCTTTCTTTTTCTTCCTCTAAAAAAAAAAGGTACTTTTTCATGAAGGAATCATCAGATCATTATTTTCCCAAAGCATCCCCATTTAAAGTCTAATAATTTGTGTTTACTTGAAGCATGCTCACTGAAATACACCCAGTCACAGCCTAAACATGAAAAAACATGGGGAATATATTAATTTCCATATTATTTTTTAAATCACCACATGTATATCTACATAAAAAGAGAAAGACAAATTTATTAAATTCAGAATCCTATTATTGGCTGGCTATATTTAGAGTAGGTTGACACAGAAGATCCAGTTCCACAAATTCATGTTACATGACATCTTTTAGTAAGTTTCAGGGACTACAACTAGTAAGCATTTGCTTTCCTAGTTTGTTAATGAGCCACCAACCCTACAAATAGAATTCCGCAGGACATTTATAGCAGATGTTTGACCTTGTTCTGTTTGACCTGGATTCCTACAACACACAGTTCTTTCATCAAACTATCAGAAAACGTTAAAGAAATATGATACCTGGGAGTCTCTTGCTTTGTCTTAATATTTAGCAGAGATGCGAGTTTGGATAAAGTTCTTTTAACAGGAATTTGATTCACTTTCAACTGGTGACACAAATCCAAGAGCATCAGTTAAAATTTTAAAAATCAGCAAAACAACTGGGAGATTTTGTCAATGTCAGGGTAGCAAACTTGTTTTCTACAGTCAAGGCATGTGCCTAGATTGCCATCAATTATTTGCATGACACAATCATTAGAAACTGAGGACAGCTACCGCAAACCCCAAAATCTTGAGAATTTATGGCTTTCTTATCTCATCTCTTTGTATCTGTTTTCATTTTTCTATTTAAACCTTTACCTTAAAGTAAGAAAATTAGGATAGAAGCATTTTGAGGAAGCTTGGATGGGATCATGAGTCGGTGTTTTGTCACAGATTTTCTAAGTACGTGCCTAGTATCACAACTCTGTTTGGGGTAATTTGGAATTGACTACAGATTGTAAAGGTTTTAAAATTAATTTCTTGGTAGAGGACAATTTTATCAATGACAGTAACAAGTTTTCTTATATATTATGAATATTAGTGAAAACATCAACTTGTGATAAAGGCTGTGGCTGACAGGTCTTGTTCAGTGCTGAGGGGCTGAGAGGTGTGGGGGCTCTGGCGCTGTGGGACAGCCACACCTGTGGGTGCAACCAAATTCCCACTTCAGACCCCTGTGTCACAGGGGGACTTCCAGTTTCTGCTGAGGTCAGAGCTTAGGAGGAGGTGGCCGAGGTCCTTATTCTCTTATTTGGGAAGGAAAACAAGCAAGCTCCTTGAAAGCTTCCTGGATCCGAAGCAGGTATTATTTCTTCTACATGGGATACTTCAAAAGTCATATTTATAAGTGGGAGTGAAAGTAGATGAGTAGTTACAAATCAGTTGTTTTTCTTTGAATATGTATTCTACAGATTGTCTACATTTTTGTAAAGATTTCCAAGTCGCCCAACTGTTGTTTTGCTTTTCTCTGCATCAATGTCTTTTTCAGTTTTCATTCAGCTATTTTCATGAAAGTCATCAGTAGTTCATCTGTAATGTAAGAAACATTAACTTTTTTTTAATCCAACTTTCCAAAAGCTATCATGAATTATTATTTAATCAAGCCATGGACATTTACTTTTCTGCCATATCTTACACTGATAAAAATGTTGAAGGAAGTTATTTTGTCTGCTTTAGTGTTTATAGATAGTTTATAGTCACCAAGTCTTTTAAAGATATCTTTAGCAATTACTTTAACTTGTTTTATTATCATCTAAAAATGAAATTATTGTGCACATTGTAAAAATAGCTGTCAAGACTCACTGTTTCCCTGTAGATCAAGTGATGATAGGTTCCATCCCTGGGTGCTAAAGTTCTGAATTTACTCATTCCTCAGCAAAGTATTTCTAAGAGTTGGCTGTTTGTAATCTGTTATTACTATCGGGGCACAAATATTAATTTTCAAACATCAACTCCATGAAATACATTTCAGGGGTGTGACTCTACATACTTTCTTCATTAAGAGTTTTGGTTGGCTTCAAACCAGCATTCTGTCTACAAAGATGGTTAGATCAAATCCTAAAGATCATTTACCATTATCTTGGGACACTTTTATTTCTTTTTTTTTTTTTAAAGAAAACTGAACCCCCTCCACCCCCATCTTATACTATCATTACTGTTTAAAGGGCCCATAAGAAAACAACAGCCATGTGCAAGGTTTGATACTGCTTTTGTACTGTAGTAAACTGTAGTGGAATAAGTTACTGATGCTGCAAAATACTGTTAAAGTAGCTAGTACCTCTTTTTAATCATATCCAATGCCTTGGTATTTTAGCATTTTTGGGGGGGGAGATGTTTCCAACTGCCGTACACTCAATTAATATAACGTACTGGATAAAAGAAAGGTAATATTAAATAGTGGTGAGGAAGATAGGGAAGTAAGATTGGATAAAACCGCCAAAATCAACTATAAGCAAATCTTGTGAATTCAGGATAGATATGCTCATGTTTGCCAAGGAGGCAGGTGTGCTTCAGAGAAATACACCTTGGCTTGAAGTGGAGGAGAGGTGAAGGATTTGCCTGTGGGCAAATTCCTGATGAGATGCTGTGCCACTGACAGGAGCAGAAGCAATGGGCGCAAGCTCATACACAGGAGGCCTGTTCTGAGTACAGGGAAATATTTTTTCACCGTGAGGTTGAGCGAGCATTGGCGAGTGTGGTTGCCCAGAGAGGCTGTGGAGTCTCCATCCATAAAGATTCTCAAAGCTGTCTGTCCCCAGTCCAGGCAGCCGGCTCTAGGTTACTCTGCTGAATGACCACGGGGCCCTTTCCCAACCACAGCCCTTCTGTGGCTCCGTGTTGCGTTCCCTTTCCATACAAACACCACCTGAGAGCAGACACTTGTCGTGCCGGCCCGCAGCGCGGGCTGCGGTCACAAGCTCCAGGTCCCCTCTGGTCCTGGCCGAACCGTGGAGCCGCCCCNGCGGGGCACGGCCAGGCTCAGCGGAGCACGGCCAGGCTCAGCGGGGCATAGCGGGGCAGCACCGGGCACAGTCGGGCTCAGCGGGGCAGCGCCGGGCTCAGCGGGGCACAGCCGGGCGCAGAGCACAGCGGAGCTCCGCGGAGCGCAGCCCATCCCGCGG